>JARBWK010000016.1:12882634-13393122 GCA_030556195.1 Anolis apletophallus
CCCCAGGGAAAAAAACATCTCCATCTCTTCTTCATTTTCCCATTGCCATCTCTCCACACAAGTTGGGAGGCAGGACCACCAACTTAAACCCCATCCATCCATCCCCTCTTCTGCCCCTCTTTGCCTGCAAAAAAAAAAAAAGCACCAAGGCTGGTGGAAGAAGGAAGGGGGGCTTTTAGTGCTGTGGGCATCACCATCACCCAGGCACTGGTATGTATGATGGATCATCTCCTCCTTCCTCTAGCCCTCTCTTTGCAGCATTGAGAGGGGAGAGAAAAGGAGGGGTCTTGAGACATGGCTTGCCACCCCCTCCCCAATCCCATTAACAAGCAACCCCCCCTTTGAGTCTGCTTGCAAAAGGCCTGGATGCTGCAAAATGCAGGCTGTTGCAAGGGATGATTCCTTCCTTCCTTCTCTCTTCTCCTCCTCCTTCATGCAAGTGGGGGTGGTGGAAGGAGGGAGGAGAAAAAAAGGAGGCGCCTCCTCTTCCCCTCCCTCCTGCAGGTGGATGCGCTGCTGCCCCTTCTTCTTCCTCTTCTCCTTCCTCTTCTCCCTCACTGCATCCCTGCCTCTATTTACGCAGCCATTCACTCCTCCACCTGCGCCGGGAAGGGGAATTGAGAGAGGAGGGAGGGAGAGGGAGGAGGGAGGAGAGACCCCTCCCACTCTCTCTGGGCGCGCTCCCGCTCTCGCAGCTCGAGCACGGACGCGCGTGGAAGCAGAGGGCGCGCTCACTCCTCTCTTTGAGGGCGCGATGCCGTGCCTGCCTCTCTCTCCAAAGGAGGAAGAGGGAGAGATACATAGATACATGATTTGAGAAGACACCTAGACGCCCCCACTATATATCTGTATATACAAACACATACATATGCATATATATATACACACCCCCATAAACAGGCATATACATACTCATATAAACTGTCACTTATATATATATATATATATATATACACCCACACACACACACACACACACACACACACACTAACACATATACACCTGGACACATATACACACAAATACGCAAATATATATATACACACACGCATATGCATATATATATACACACACATACACACAGACATACATACTCATATAGGCCTTATGCTTATCATATATAAACTAACATACAAAATCTGCACATATACACACAAATACTACAAATATGTAGCCCTACACATTCATATGCATATATATCTTACACACACAAACACACAGACATACATACTCATATAGGCATATGCTTATAAATATATATATATATATATACACTAACACATATACTTTTACACATATACACTAAATACTTGAAATATATATACACACACGCATATGCATATATATACACACACACACAAACACAGAGACATACATACTCATATAGGCAAATGCTTATACATATATATATATATATATACACTAACACATATACATCTGTACACATATACACACAAATACGCAAAAATATATACACACACGCATATGCATATATATACACACACACACAAACACACAGACATACATACTCATATAGGCATATGCTTATACATATATATATATATATATACACTAACACATATACATCTGTACACATATACACACCTATACACACTGCGCCATGTATATATATACACACACACAAACACAGAGACATACATACTCATATGGGCATGTGCTTTGCCATATATCTTTCATATATATATACTAACACATCACCATCTGTACTACATATACACACAAATACGCAAAATATATATACACACCGCCATGCATATGTATACACACACAAACACACAGACTTGTACTCATATAGGCATATGTATACATATATATGTATATATACTTCTTTATATCCCAATCTGTACACATATACACACATCTGCAGCAAAAATATATACACACACGCTTATGCATACTATATATACACACACAGGTATCCCATGCATACTCATATAGGCAATCTTATACATATATGTATATATATATTTATTTTTTTATTTTATTGCATTTGTATTCACTTACTCTTCCGGGGCTCGTGGCGGGTTACAAGACATACATAGTGATCGACAGGCAACACTCATGCCGACTCACGAACAAATAAAACAATGCTATAACCATAAAAATAACAAAAATGATACTAAAAACATCATTAAAACATTGTTAAAATTACACTAAGTGACAAAAAACATTAACACAAGTCATAAATCGGGTGAAAGCAGGGGCGTTATATGTCAAACAGGCCCATAGCGAAAAAAGAAGGTCTTACAGGCCCCTGCGGAAGGGCGAGCTCCGTATGGCTCTAGCCTCCTCCGGCCAGGGCATTCCAGGCCGTTGGACTGCTACTGAGAAGGGCGCTGCCTAGTTGATGATAGGCGGCAGAGCGGATCGGTGGGTGATCTCAGCAGGTTTTGCTCTGCTGGCGGAGTGATCTCGGGGATCGTATGGGGCAAGGCGGTCAGAAGATGCATGCAGCCCTAGACCGTACTAAGGCCTTAAAGGTCAACACCAGCACCTTGAAGGTGATTGGTACTCAATTGGCAGCCAGTGCAGTTGCTGGAGGATGGGCGTAATGTGCTGCCTCACGGCACTCCTGCCAGCCAGGCGAGCAGCGGCATTCTGCACTGGCTTGAGTTTTCCGATTCGCCAGGAAGGCCAGCGTGAAAGGCGTTACAGTAGTCTGGTCTCGAGATGACCGTCGCTTGGATCACCGTAGCCAGGTCATTCCTGGACTAGGTGGGGGCCAGTCGCCCTAGCCTGGCGTAGGTGGTAGAACGCCACCCTGCTGACCGCGGAGACCTGGGTCTCCATAGTCAGAGGGGTCGAACTGAACACACCAAGCTCTTAACAATTGGCGATGCTGTGGTTGCCCGCCCAGAGTCAGGTAGGCAACGGCACTCATCCCGACCAGGCCGACCAGGCCATAGGATCTCGTCTTCGGCGGATTCACCTTCAACCCGGCTGGCCGCGGCCAACCGATCGCGGCCGAGGCACAGATGGAAGCAAGCCAGTGCGGTATCGACCTGCGTCCATTACGCCAGCAAGCTGGTGTCATCAGCATTACTGATAACACTCCAGACCAAAGTCGCCCAGGCCAGCTGGGCCAGGGGCGCATATAAGCGTTGAATAATAAGGAAGAATGGCTGGGGGCCCACAGTTAAGTGGGAGCCGCCTGAACCATCCGCCCTGCGCGTCACGATCCCGGAGAAAGGAGGCCACCCATTTAAGGGCAGTCCCCTGACTCCGGGCGGATAAGGTGGTCAACAATGCATGTCTCTGTATCCAAACGCTGCTGTCAGATCTAACAAGACAAGCAGTGCCGATCCACCCTGGTCAGCTGGCGGCGAGTTGGTCTGTAATGGCGACAAGCACGGTCTCCGTCCCCGTGCCCAATCACGGGCTTCGGACTGGAGGGATCAAAATCAGCTGTGTCTTCTAAGAACTGCTGCAGCTGATCGCTGCTGCCCTCTCAATCACCTTGCCAGGAAGGGCAAGTTGAAACAGGCCGGTAATTGGAGAGCCGAAGGGTCTAAGTGGCTTCTTCAGCAGCGGTCTTACCATAGCCTCTTTTAATCCCCCTGGGAGAGACTCCTTGCTCAAGGGAGCTATTTAAGATCGTGCCCAGGGGGCGCGCTAGCCTCCTGGCAAGGGTCTAATAAGCCAGGAGGGCACGGGTCGAGGAGCAAGTAGTTGGTCTAAGCTGCAACAAGTAACTTATCGACAGCTGCTCGTCCAGCAATTGAAGCGGGTGAAGGTGGCCCGCCCGAGTGGCGGAGTCTCGAGTTCGCTAACTGTAGCAAAAGTAAGCGGGGATATCCGGCGAACAACGAAATCTTGTCGGTGAAATAGTTCTGAAAAGCCTCAGCTGTCGGAGCCAAACCCCTATCATTTGGGACAGTAGGGATCGCTGTCAGAGACCAAATTATCTTAAAAAGTTGAGCCGGGCGTGAACTGGCCGACTCTATCAAGGAGGAATAATATGACTTTTTGCTTCCTTGATAGCATGCTCATAAGCCTTTTAAACAGCTTATAAGCTGATTTGGAAGCTTAAATCACGGAGTCTCCGCCACCGATCCTCTAGCTGTCTCTTCCTCCGTTTCGCCCACCGCAGGTCCTCAGAGAACAAAGGCGGCGATTAGTCGAGGATGAGAGAGCGTCTGGGGCGATTTCATCAGGGCGGCGGAAAGACTGGCATTCAGTGTTCCACCTGCCATCGACGGAATCGCTGGGGGCTCCCATTCCCTTAGAGCATTCAGGAACCGAATGGGTTCCATAAGTCTCCTCGAGGCGAACCATAATAGTTTCGGCACCCTTACCGAGAGGTGAGGCCAGCTCAGACGGACTTCTAGGACCTTGTGATCCGACCATGGAACCTCTATAATAGAGGCTGGGGTCACACCAATTCCGGCAGCGAAAATCAAATCAGTGTGCCCAGCCTGGTGAGTGGGACCGGTCTTACACAGTGAGAGACTGTAGTGCCTCCATGGTAGACACTAAGATCAAGGCTACTGTCGGCGGTGTCGGCGTGGACATTAAAGTCCCCCAGAACCATAAGCCTGGGGAACCGCAATGCCCACTCCGCCACCACCTCCAGCAGCCTGGGTAGACTCCCCGCCGGTGCGTTGGGTGCACGGTACACCAGCAGGAAGGCCACACTGCATATCCTAACACATATACATCTGCACACATATATGCACACAAATACGCAAAAATATATACATAGGATTATATATACACACATACATATGCATATATATATACACATACATACAAACACACAGACATACATACTCATATAGGCATATGCTTGTACACACACATATATGCTAACACATATACTGTCCATCTGCACACATATATACACACATATACGCAAAAATATATACATAGGATTATATATACACACACATATGCATATATATATACACACATACAAACTCATATAGGCATATGCTTATACACACACATATATACTAACACATATACATCTGCACACATATATACACACAAATACGCAAAAATATATACATAGGATTATATATACACACACATACATATGCTTATATATACACATACACACAGACAAACATACTCATATAGACCTATACGTGTGTATATATATATATACACTAACATATACATCTGCACACATATACACACACAAATACACACAAATATATACATAGGATTATATATATACACACATACATACAGTATGCATATATATACAGTACACATACAAAGACATACATACTCATATAGGCATATGCTTATACATACATATATATCTATTATATAAATGGGTTCACGTCATGTGATGTATACCTCAAACAAAGAAACCATACAACGCAGGAAAACAATACTTGCCAACAGAAATAGGCCTCAAGCAAGGTACCAAGAGAGAATAAGGAAAAGGCCTGAGCCCAGGGCCGTAGCCAGGATTTTGATTTGGGGGCTGAGTTTGTTTCGGGGCTGAGATTGGGTGGAAGAGGGTCTACCCTAGCAAACCTTTTGTATTGTTATCCCAATAACCCCATTAATGTGGGATATAATGAGCATGGTGATCAGATCATGATATGAATAAACATAACAGTTTAAATAATGTACCAGTAAGGCCTTTTCGCGGACCACCCTGAGAATTTCGGGGCTGAAGCCCCTTAGCCCCCCCCCGGCTACATGCCTGCCTGAGCCAATCCCCCTAACAAACACCCAAATCACTTCCAACCGAAAATGTACACCCCAAAAAAACACAGACCCCGCCCACCATAGCCAGTAAGGCTTCATAAACTTGATTTCCTAACTAGCCCTCACTTACTGGGAAGCTGTTTACGCTCTGAATTGACAGTAAGGCTTCATTAACTTGATTCTCCCGACTAGGCCTCAGCTCATTGGACATTGTGTATGGCCTGAATTGACAGTAAGGCTTCATTAACTTGCTGTTCCTAACTAGGCCTCAGCTCATGGGACATTGTGTATGGCCTGAATTTACAGTAACCTACCTTGGCACACAGAGCCCCGACCATGCATGATGGGACTTGAAGTCCCACCATGGAAAATGGGATTTGTAGTACTTCAAACCCATCCTTCCCCACAGACCACTGTGGCCCAGAACCAAGACCAATAAAGGCCCAACTGGGCGCACCAGGCCCCCCCTGACCCACACTCCATCCAACTGCAGTTTAGAGGAGGGCACACCGTGGATGATTGGACTTTCTCGCATCTCCTAAAAAGGGCACAGCAACGCGTGCCGAGTACAGCTAGTATATATATATATACACTAACATATATACATCTGCACACATATACACACAAATATGCAAAAAATATACTTAGGATTATATATACATATGCATATATATATATATATATATATATATATATATACACACACACACACACACAAACACAAACACAAACACACATACACACAGGCATACATACTCATAGGCATATGCTTATACATATATATATTTATATATATATATACTAACATATACATCTGCACACATATACACACAAATACGCAGAAATATATACATAGGACTATATATACACACATGCATATGCATATATATATACACACACAAACACACATACACACTCATATAGGAATATGCTTATACATATATATATATATAACACATATACATCACACATATACACACAAATACGCAAAAATATATACATAGGATTATATATATACACACACACATGCATATATACACACAGACATACATACTCATATAGGCATATGCTTATACATATATATATATATACTAACACATATACATCTGCACACATATATACACACAAATACGCAAAAATATATACATAGGATTATATATACACACACATATGCATATATATATATATACACACACAAACACACATACACACAGACATACATACTCATATAGGCATATGCTTATATATATACTGTATATAAACACATATACATCTGCACACATATATACACACAAATATGAAAAATATATACATAGGATTATATATAAACACATATGCATACAAATGTATGTATATATATACATAAACATTTGTTTGTTTATTTACGATATTTATATGCCGCTCTTCTCACCCTGAAAAGGACTCAGAGTGGCTTACATGTCACATCTACATTAAAACATGTGTGTGTGTGTGTGTGTGTGTGTGTATATATATATATATATGCACACACACACACAAACGCACACATATATACAGTTTATACTCATGTAGGCATATGCTTATAAATATATATGCTTACACATATACATCTGCACATACATATACATAAATATACATATTTTATAATGTATATATACACACTCATATACATATATATACATGAACACACACATGCATATAAATATATTTGCTCATGTACACATATGCTTATATATAAATATACTTACACATATACAACTACACATACACATATATATACATCTGCACATACATATACATATAAATATACATATTATATATGCACACACATTTGCATATATATACACATACAGTATATACATGAAGCCACACAATTATGCATATATACATACTCATGTATGAATATGCTTATACATAATATATATACTTACACATATACGCATGCACATACATATATACATATACAGATGTATGCACAGATATACATATTAAATATATACACATACATACATTGCACATATACACATATACATATATACACACATTCATATATACAGTTAAACACATCAATACATATGCAAATTCATACATGTATACATATAGATATATAGATATATAAATATACTTATGCATATATCTAAATACACATACACATACACCTACTGTATACATATACATATACGTGCACACATACAGTATATACATATACATACAGTATATAGGTACACACATCATATATACATACACACATACATATTTACATACATATATACATGCACATATACACATATACAAATACATACTGTATATATATACACATATGCAAATACATCTATGCATATAATTATATACACACATAAACATACACATATATATACATATACATCTATGCATATACATACAAATATATACATATATGCATACACACAGACATATGTATGTACACATATATACACACATACACATATCATTCTGAGGATGGAGGGCAGGCCGGGTTCTGTCCCCGATAATTTCCAACACTGCCTCGAAGCCGTTACTGGATGGCTGCGAGCCAGTAGGTTGAGGGTGAATCCGGCGAAGACGGAGATCTTGTGGCTGGGTCGCCCGGGTGATGTTAATGTCCAGCTTCCGAGCCTGGACGGTGCGGTGTTATGCCCATCGCCTTCCGTAAAGAGCCTGGGGGTCCATTTGGACTCCCAGCTGACCATGGAGGCCCAGGTCTCTGCGGTCAACAAGATCGCTTTTTTTCATCTGCGACAGGCAAGGAGGCTGGCCCCCTATCTCTCCCGGAACGATCTGGCCACGGTGATCCAAGCCACAGTCATCTCAAGGCTGGATTACTGCAACGCGCTCTACGTTGGCCTTCCTCTGTCGGTGACCCGGAAGCTCAGGCTAGTGCAGAACACTGCCGCCCGGCTCCTGTCTGGCACGCCAGCTGGCGCCCACATAACACCTGTTTTGCAGGATCTGCACTGGCTGCCAATTGAGCACCGGATCACCTTCAAAGTGTTGGTCCTCACCTTTAAGGCCTTACACGGCCTGGGGCCAGCGTATTTGAGGAACGTCTCACCCCCATATTGCCCTCCGAGATCACTTCGGTCTGAGGACTCCAATCTCCTGGAGATACCTTCAGCTAAACTCGCAAGGCTGACTGCTACCCGCCGGAGGGCGTTCTCTGTCATAGCACCTACGCTGTGGAACGCCCTCCCGGCCGGAACTCGGGCTATGAAGGACTTGCTCCCGTTTAGACGGGCCTGTAAAACATACCTGTTTAAGCAGGCCTTTGGTGAGTAAGTCCTGCCCATGCCCCGCCATCTATTCGTTCTTCTGAGGATGATGTGCTGTTCATTGTGTTAACTGTGTTATTAATTACTATACTGCTGTTGTTTTTAATTGTTTTTAACTGCTTATTGCCTGTATTTTACTGTGCCCTTCGGTTCTGTAAGCCGCCCATGAGCCTCAGGAGTCGGCGGCATAGAAGCCCGAATAATAAAATAAATAAAAAAATATTATGTCTATGTTTGATAATGATTATTTTGTATGTTTTTGTGTTGCAATGCTTTACCTATGCTGGAAACCGCCCTGAGTCCCCTTAGGGAGGTAGGGTGGTATACAAATAAATTATGATGATGATGATATTATTATTACATGCATACACACACACACAAGCTTTGTAGCATTACAAATGAGGTCGTGTCTTTCTTTCTTTCTGATAGGCCCACCCCTAGAGTTTGTCTTTCAACTGTTATATCTATCTATCTATCTATCTATCTCCATCGGAGCATATATATATGCTCCGATGGATTGGAGATGAGCTGGGAGCATGGTTGCAGAATCTTACCTGGTTGCAGAAACATTGCTGTTTGTTCCCAAACTCTCCTGAGCAGCCTCTCTTCTGCAGCTTTTCCATTTCTGGAGGGAAAGTCCCCCAGCAGCCGCAGCCTCTTAGGCATCCAGCAAAAGAGAGGCACACCCCTGGAGCGTGGTCCTGAGATGCATGTTGGTAAACAGTTCGTAAAAGTTACTATTGGATCTGAAGTTGATGGTATGGACGGATAGACGGACAGACAGACGTAGTCGGTAGATAGATTGAGAAACTGCAAGTTGCTTCTGGTGTGAGAGAATTGACTGTCTGCAAGGACATTGCCCAGGGGACGCCCAGATGTTTTGTCATCCTTGTGGGAGGCTTCTCTCATGTCCCCGCATGAGGAGCTGGAGCTGACAGAGGGAGCTCAACTACGCTCTCCCCAGATTCAAACCTGCGACCTGTTGGTCTTCGGTCGTGCTGGTTCAAAGGTTTAACCCGCCATGCCACCGGGGGGCTCAGTAGAGCCAATTGATAGGTAGGGCTGATAGAAAGGGTAGATAGATAGATAGACTGTTAATAGATGGATAGATCAATAGATACTAGACCACATGATAGATAGGGCAGATGATGGATAGATAGATAGTAGGGCTGTTCTACAATTTCGGATATGCCCGAATTTCGGAAGTTTTTCGGATACTGGATGTAGGTGAACTTCAACTCCAAAACTCAAGGTCAAGGCCCACCAAACCCTTCTAGTGTTTTCTGTTGTTCGTTGGAGTTCTGTGTGCCAAGTTTGGTTCAGTTCCATCATGGGTGGAGTTCAGAATGCTCTTTGATTGCAGATGAACTATAAATCCCAGCAACTGCAACTCCCAAATGACAAAATCAATGTTTTTTGTATGATGGTCACTCCTTGGATTAGTAGGTGTCGTGGCCAAATGTGGTGGCAATTAGTCCAGAGGTTTTTGAGTTATGATGTCACTCAAAACGAACAGAGCGCGCATACACACAAACACACACGCACAAACACTATGATTCTATATATATGCAACTCTATGATTCCTATGGGGTGGATGGATGGATATTGTTTTTCCTCTGAAGCTTATGGACTGTTTCTTATTTTGGATCTTTACTGTTATTGCTATTGTTTTCCTGCTTTGCCTACATATATTCTTCAATAAATAAGCTACTCGTGGTTTAAAAGATTTTCACACGGCTTGTAAATCATGGCTGTTTGAGAGGGCGTTCGGCTGAGAAACTGTTTTAGATTGTTTAAATTGTTTAGATCACTGTGTTTCCTAACCAGTATGCCGTGGCACACTAGCGTGCCGTGAGCGATCATCAGGTGTGCCGTGGGAAATTGGAACCTCCAATACCCTTTCTTCCCCCTCCTGCCAAACACTTTTTCTTCTCCACTCGGGCTCCCTTCTTCCCAGCCTCGCTCTGCTCACTTTGCCTTGCTTGCTCTGGGGCGAGTCTGCGCAGTAGCGCCCGCACGGGTCACGTCTTCCTCCTTCCCCCTCCCCTCCTGAACACGCTCACGCTGCCCCCTTGGATCAAAATGGCGACAGAAGCGGTAGTGTAGAAGAAAAAGTAAGTGTTCGGCAGGAGGGGGAAGAAAGGGTGCGAAGGGGAAGGGGAAGGAAGAGGTCTCTGTTGAAAGCTGGCATGGGCAAACTTCCAGGTGTTTTGGACTCCAACTCCCACCATTCCTAGCAGCCTCGGGCCCTTTCCCTTTTCCCCCCTCAGCCACTTAAGCAGAAAAGGGCCTCAGGCTGTTAGGAATGGTGGGAGTTGAAGTCCAAAGCACCCAGAGGGCCGAAGTTTTCACATGCCTGTTTCAGAGGGACCTTAAAGTGGTGAGCCTCCTTCCAACATTGTGATTCTGGATAGAAAACAAACAACAACATAACATAACATTGTTTGCGTCCACAGTGCTCTCTGGGTGTAGGTGAACTACAACTTCCAAACTCAAGGTCAATTCCCAAGCAAACCCTTTCAGTTGGTAATGAGAGTTCAATATGCCAAGTTTGGTTCATTTCCATTGTTGCAAGAGTTCAGGATGTTCTTTGATTGTGTGTTAACTATAAATCCCAGGAACTGTAACTCCCAAATGTCAAGGTCTATTTCCCCCAAACTCCATCTGTGTTCACATTTGGGAATATTGAGTATTCAAGCCAAGTTTGGTCCTGATCCAACATTGTTTGAGTCCACAGTGCTCTCTGGATATAGGTGAACGACAACTCCAAAACCCAAGGTCCATGCCCACCAAACTCTTACAGTATTTTCTCTTGGTTATAGGAGTTCTGTGTGGTAAGTTTGTGTCTTTCTGCCATTCCTGCCAGGATATCTATGTTGTGTTCATCGAAACAGGCCCAGGTTTCACACTGAGTGTATAAATATATTAAAAAACATATTAACTATGTATTACTGTGTTAGAGTGACATTTTGTGTCATTTTGGTTGGTGGTGTGCCCCAGGATTTTGTAAATGTAAAAAAATGTGCCACGGCTCAAAAAAGGTTGAAAAACACTGTTCTAGGTATTTAGTTGTGTGTTCTAATGGAAATCGCCCAGAGCCATCTGGGATGGGCGATTAATAAATCTCAAAATGAATGAAAAAAAATTGATTGCCGATTTTACCAAGCTGGTGTGGTGTTTAAGGTCAGACGTTTTCCTGCTCTGGTGTATATCAATGACAGCTGGAGAGATCTTCAGCCTTCTCTGCCAAATGGGTTCCTAAGACCATCAGAGATATGTTTTCTGATGGTTTTTGGCGACCCCTCTGAAACCACCTTGCGACACCCCCCCCCCCCAGGGGTCCCGACCCCCAGGTTGAGAAACACTGATCTAGAGGGAAAGGTTAATTTTGATTTTTCTTCTGATAGTTTTTGAGCCACAAGGCAAATTCCCGGCCATTTCTGTTCTCAGAAAACGTCTCTGGAGCCTGGCAGAATATTAGCTTCAATTAGGATGCAATGATGTCTCATCACTGACTAATAAACCAAATTAAGCCTGCCTATCCAAGGTTACCGTCAGCACCTAGGAAAAACCCGAACAAACAGGTAAATCTGGCAGAGTGTTAACACGGGTTGGATGTTTCCCTTAATTTATTTTTGTGTTACTTTCTGGGGTGTTGATTCAATTGGTTTCTATTTAGGAAGAAAGACAGGGCAGAAACCTAGTAAGAAACAAGCAGACAAACAATCGGAAGCATCAGAGATACACATAGCCTGGAGAGAAACAGATTTGTATCTCTAAGGGTATGGAGAATACCTATCATCTATCTATCTATCTATCTATCTATCTCTTCTATATCTATCTATCTATCTATATCTATAACTATAATAAAAGAGAATGTTTGCGGCGGTACGGGAGAATATGTGGAAGCGTTTCGATTGGTTGCCACTGTGGGATTATTTGCATAAAGGACTCTGATTGGCCAACCTCATAACTCCAACATTCTAAGGCAACAGACAGAGGGGATTGGCTGCCACTGAGGGAGTATTTGCATAAAGGACTTTGATTGGCCGTCTACAATCCAACATTCTAAGGTGACGCAGAGGAAAAGGAAAGGCCTCAAACAGTCAGTCACTCGTGCCCACAGCAATGACAGATCAGGACCAAACTTGGCACACAGGGCCCAATGGCCCACTTCACAACCTGGTATGGTTTAGGGCAGGATGGGTCACGCACGATGGGATTTGCAGTACCTTCACCTAATTCACTTCTCCAACACTGTAGCCCCTATAACTCACAGACCACGCCCAAAATTGACAACAAGGCTTCCTTAACTTGATTTTCCTGACTAGGCCTCAGCTCATGGGATATTGTTAGGCTTCCTCAACTTGATTTTCCTGACTAGGCCTCAGCCCATGGGATACTGTTTAGGGCCTGAATTGACAGTAAAGCTTCCTCTACTTGATTTTCCTGACTAGGCCCCCAACAATGACAGAACAAGACCACACTTGGCACACAGACCCCCCCCCCCCCAAAGGTCCACACTACATCCTGGTGCAGTTTGAGGGAGGATGGACCATGGATGGTGGGACTTGCAGAACTTTAACTCACTTCCTTAGAGCACTGTGGCCCACACCAATGACGAATCAAGGCCACACTTGGCACACAGAGGCCCAATGGCCCACTTTACAACCTGGTGCGGTTTATGGCAGGATGGCCCACGTATGATGGGATTTCCAGTACCTTCACTCGATTCACTTCCCACAGAACATTGTAGCCCCTACAAATCACAGACCAGGCCCAAACTTGGCACACAGCGCCCCTTTGACCCTCTCCACACCCTGGTGCTGTTTCAAGGAGGATGGGCCACAGATGATGGGACTTCATCTGGGGGTCATGAGAGGGTTTCAGAGGGGTCACCAAAGACCATCAGAAAACATACCGTATTTTTCGCTCCATAAGACGCACCGGATGATAAGACGCACCTAGATTTTAGAGGAGGAAAATAGGAAAAAAAATATTTTCGCTCCCCCTCTAAAATCTAGGTAAGTCTTATCAGCAGGTGCGTCTTCTCAGCTCGTTCGCTCGCCCTCTGCCTCCTTTTCCTTCCCCCACCCTTTCCTTGAGGGAAGAAAAGGTGGGGAACGAAAAGGAGGCAGAGGGCGAGCGAACCGCGTCGCGTCAGCTCTGACGCGAAGCGGTTCGCTCCGCCTCCTTTGCTTCCTCCGCCCTTTCCTTGAGGGCGGGAGAAGCAAAAGGAGGCGGAGGGAGCGAACCGCGTCAAGTCAGCTGTGACGCGAGCGGTTTGCTCGCCTCCGCCTCCTTTTGCTTCCCCCCCCTCAAGGAAAGGGCAGGAGAAGAAAAAAGGAGGCGGAGGGGAAGGAACCGCCGCGCCAGCTGTGACGCGAGCGGTTTGCTCGCCGCCTCCTTTTGCTTTCCCGCCCTCAAGGAAAGGGCAGGAGAAGCAAAAGGAGGCGGAGGGAGGGGGGGCAAGGGGCGCTCGCGTCAGCTGTGACGCGAGCGGTTTGCTCCGCCTTCGCCTCCTTTTGCTTTCCCGCCCTCAAGGAAAGGGCAGGAGAAGCAAAAAGGAGGCGAAGGGAGAGGGAACCGCTCGCGTCAGCTGTGACGCGAGCGGTTTGCTCCGCCTTCGCCTCCTTTTGCTTTCCCCGCCCTCAAGGAAAGGGCAGGAGAAGCAAAAGGAGGCGGAGGAGAAGAAACCGCTCGCGTCAGCTGTGGCGAGCGGTTTATCCGCCTTCGCCTCCTTTTGCTTTCCCGCCCTCAAGGAAAGGGCAGGAGAAGCAAAAGGAGGCGAAAAAGGAGGAACCGCTCGCGTCAGCTGTGACGCGGCGGTTTGCTCCGCCTCCGCCTCCTTTTGCTTTCCCCGCCTCAAGGAAAGGGCAGGAGAAGCAAAAAGGAGGCGAAGGAGAGAGGGGCTCGCGTCAGCTGTGGCCTTGACGGCGGTTTTGCTCGCTGCCTCCTCCTTTTGCTTCCCCCGCCCTCAAGGAAAGGGCAGGAGAAGCAAAGGAGGCGAGCGGAGCGAACTTCTCGCGTCACAGCTGGCACGGCGGTTCGCTCTCCCTCCGCCTCCTTTGCTTCCCTCCGCCCTTTCCTTGAGGGAAGCAAAGGTGGGGAAGCAAAGGAGGCGGAGGGAGAGGGAACCAGCGTCCCTCCGCCGCCGCAACGGACCAGAGAGAGAGGAGAGGCGGCGACAGGGTGAGTCTATCGCGCCCTCCCTCTGCTCCAGCGCCTCCCCCGCCTGCATATTCGCACCATAAGACGCGGCTGATTTTTCCTCCCACTTTGGGAGGAAAAAAAAAGTGCGTCTTATGGTGCGAAAAATACGGTAATTCTGATGGTATTAGGAACCCCTTTGGCAGAAAAGGCTGAAGATCTCCTCACCTGTACTTCTCTTCCTTTTTGGTGTTGGTGAACTATATAAGTGCTATTTGATTGTAGGTGAACTATAAAACCCAGCAACTACAACTTCCAAATATCAAGGTCCATTTTCCCCAAACTCCACCAGTGTTCACATCTGGGCATATTGAGTATTTGTGCCAAGTTCGGTCAAGATCCATCATTGTTTGAGTCCACAGTGCTCGCTGGATGTAAGTAAACTATAATTCCAAAACTCAAGGTCCCACCAAACCCTTTCAGTATTTTCTGTTGGTCATGGGAGTTCTGTGTGTCAAGATTGGTTCAACTCCATCATTGGTGGAGTTCAGAATGCTCTTTGATTGTAGGACTCAAACAATGAACCAAACTTGGCATGGATACTCAATATGCCCAAATATGAACACTGGTGGAGTTTGGGGAAAATAGACCTTGACATTTGGTAGTTGTAGTTGTTGGGATTGATAGTTCACCTACAATCAAAGCGCATTCTAAACTCCAGCAATGATGGAATTGAACCAAACTTGGCATAGAGAACCTCCATGCCTTGAAGGGACTCGCTGGCACGAGCTTGCCTCCAGCCTCAGACGCTCTCCCTTGCCCGCACATACGCACCATGCTGCCATGCACCAAGCACACCTGCTCTTCCTTCCCCCGGTGGAGTCTCAGAAACAGCCTTCCCCTTGGCTGAGGGGCCGGCCAATCACAGCGTAGGAGGGCTTTTGGTGGGAGGATTTGCCATCTTTTTCCAAAAAGGAGAAGGACAGGTGGAGAGATCTTCAGCCTTCTCTACCAAAGGGGTCCCTATGACCATCAGAAATATGTGTTTTCTGATGGTCTTTGGTGACCCCTCAGAAATCCCTCCCCCTGCTGGGGGTCCCGACCCCCGGTTGAGAAACGCTGGTCTAGCCAAATTTTCATCAGGGCCGCGTGCCGTTGCTGGAGTTAGGGGAACAGCCCTGAAATGGTTGTTGTCCTTTCTCCATAATCGGGGACAGTGAGTGGAAAGGGGTGGTTTGGTTTCTGAGAGGGCTCCACTTAACTGTGGGGTCCCTCAAGGTGCCATTCTTTCCCCTTTATTATTTAACATCTATATGCGACCACTTGCTGGTCTGGTTCGAAGCTTTGGGCTGGAATGTTATCAGTATGCTGACGACACCCAGCTCGTCCTGAAAACGGAAGGCCGGCTGGACTCCGTACCCTCTTGTTTCCAACAGTGCCTTGAAGCCGTTACTGGTTTGGTGCATGCCAGTAGATTGAGGGTTAATCCAGCAAAGACGGAGATACTGTGGCTGGGGCGCCCGGTTGGTGGGGAGGCCCGACTGCCTAGCTTGGATGGTGAGGCATTATGCCCGACATCCTCAGTTAAGAGCCTTGGGGTCATTTTTGACCCGTTGCTGTCGTTGGAGGCCCAGGTCTCCAGCATAAGCAAAACCGCCTTTTTGCATCTGCGGCAAGCTAGGCATCTGCCCCCCTACCTACCCAGAGACGACCTGGCCACGGTGCTCCAAGCCACGGTCATCTCGAGACTGGACTACTGTAACGCCCTTTACATCGGCCTGCCCTTGTCAGTGATTCGGAAACTTAAGCTGGTCCAGAATGCCGCTGCACGACTTCTCACTGGGGTTCGAGTGAGATGTCACATAACACGTATCCTCCAGCAGCTTCATTGGCTTCCGGTCGAGCACCGGATCACCTTCAAGGTGATGGTGTTAACTTTCAAGGCCTTGCATGGTCTGGGGCCGCTGTATCTGAGGGAGCATCTCCTTCCCTACCAACCCCAGAGGTCACTTTGTTCTGAACACATGAACCTCCTTGAAGTACCGACCTTCAAAGCAATCCGTCTTATATCGACCTGGCGCAGAGCCTTTTCTGTAGTGGCGCCGTCAATATGGAACACTCTTCCTAGCGATGTACGGGCCATGCAGGACCTTCTCTCCTTCCGCAAGGCCTGCAAGACTCACCTTTTCCGGCTAGCCTTTGATTGCTAGGCCAGAAATCTTTTTAAAGCTAGTTTAATATGTATGCTTTTACCTCTGTGTTTTTTACCTGATTGTAAGCCGCTCCGAGCCCTCGGGGAGTGGTGGCGTACAAGTCCAAATAATAAATAAGTAAATAAAACCCAAGAGCACCCCAAAATATCAAACTGCGATATATTGCTTTTTAGTTTTCCAAAAGACACCTGCATCTCTTGTAATTTTCAATGAAAATAAACTTTACTGATTTCAGAACGATTTGCTATACATTAACATTATACAAGGGACAAGAATACTTAAGTTAAACCAACCCCCCCCCCAAAGATGTTGAGAAATAGAGATTTCCAGAGTAAGGTTGAAGACTGGGATGATTCCTTTGCTATCCAGTTATTCCTCAAAGTCCAAAACACACCGAATGTGCAAACAGCATTCTCCATCCAATGGGAGGTGTTAAGTATGCTTGAAATAAACATGATGGTCAGTATAATGTGAAATGGTGAGAAGAGGTTCTTCACATCAGGGAATAGGAAAGGAATTCACTGTGCATCGGAACAAAAATAAAAGGAAATGCGCCAATTTGTTGCTTCAAAATACAGCCACACTTGAATTTAGGTGTGTCCGGCTGCAATTCCCATCATCCCCAGTTGGAGCGGATGTGTACTGGGGAAAAATATATCCTTAAGGCAGGGGTGCTCATTAGGTAGCTCGGGAAGTACTAGTAGATATTCGGCCCTCTTCCAGGTGATCTTCGGGCTTCACCAGCCAGATGAGGCGCTCCTGCCATGCGCGCGCACACCCTGCGCGCACCTGCTGCTGGCTTCCGCTCTCACGGTGCTTCTTTCACCTGCGGGACATTGCAGGAAGAAGGAAGCACGAGGCGGGGCCTCTGGAGGGAGCACCCTGCCTCTCTCTCGTCCAGAAGCAGCTGTGCAGCCTCCGTTGCCGGCGAGACAGGCAGGGCGGAGCGCTCTCTCTGGATGCCCCGCCTCGTGCTTTCTCCTTCCTGCAATGCCCCACAGGCTGAAGAAGCGCTGCGAGGGCGAAAAACAGCAGCAGGAGCACGCGCGGTGGCAAGAGCACGCATGGCGGCGGGAGCACACGGCAGCGGGGGCAGGTAGATCTTTTGGACTTGGTTGCTTTAAGAGTAGCTCGCATGCTGAAAAAGTGTGAGCACCCCTGCCTTAAGGCGTTGGGTGGCCAGTCTGGACAGTAAAACAAAGAGCAACCTTTATTGTTACAGGTAAAACAAGAGGGAGAAACAACACACCTTCCGTGTTCCAGAAAATAAATCTGAAACCAATTTGCTTTTATGGGGACTGAAATCAACTGTAATTTTAGGGTTTTTTGAAGGCCCAAAAACCATACAAGGAAGTGATAAGGATCCAGTTTGCGCCAGAAGGGAAACGAAGTGTGCCCCAGTGAAGACAACCCACAAATCCCACCCTTTCAAAGTGGTGCAGCTCTCCTTGTGGCCTCTTACAAGGGCCTTCCGTCCTTCCATACCGGTAACAGCTAGCAGCCAATGCCAAAACCATGTGCGTAAACCAAAGACCATTCCAACAAGAGAGAGCTTCACCACTGTGAGCCGCACCGGCTCTTCTCGTCTGTTTCTGAATGGGGTTAAGAGGGACACACTTCCAGGAAATGGATCAAAACGTTATATTCTTGAGAACGGTGTAGGTTTCCATGACAAGAGCCAAACATGGGAGCCCGATGCTTTTAAAGAACCTGGGGGCACAAAGTCGAAACGCAAGATATGTACACAATTTCTCTATACGCAGGAGGAGCGGCTGATGCGATGTTCTCTCAAACTCCCACAAAGAACAGAGGGAGGAATGACAGAAAACTCTGCATCAGCTGCTCCTGTCAAAGAAAGAAAGAAGGAAAGAAAGAGCTTTGTCTTTCTTCCCTTCTGGCAACTTGTGTGAATCTCAAGGAGGAGACACTGCAACACCCAGTTAAGGAAAGATAAGAAAATTGGGCCTTAAATTAAAAACCATTTGGAACTGTCACCATATACAGTAGTCTCGATTATCCGACCTTCGTTATTCCGACATTCCGTCTTATCTGATGCCCCCCTTTTCCTCCGGCATTTCCCCTTCAATTAAAAGAGCTCTCCCCAACTCTCTCTCCATTCCCAATATGTGAAAAAACCAAGACAAAGGAGGAAGAGGGAGGAAAGAAGCAGGACCCGAAACGGAAGCTTCTTCCCTCCTTCCCTCTGGGATTTCCATGCTCTCTTCCACATTCAGGCACTTCCTGCTGGGCCGCTCTAAGCCCTGAGGCGTTGCCTTGTCTCAACCCTTAAAGTCCCTTTTGTTAGTATTCTAGATAGGAGACTCCATATTATCTGACATTTTTGTTTATCTGACGTTCACCCGATCTATTTATGTCAGATAAGTGAGACACTAGTGCGGACATAGACAAACATTTTTGCCTTGGGGCCAAATTGTGATGCCGACCAAGAACCGGGCAGGGAGGGAGGGTGGTCAGGCACATGTTGGGTGGGACAGGCCCGGGAAGGAGGCCTGTGAGAGAGTGGGGTTGGGAGAGGTCCCAGGTCATCCTCAGGTTCTCCTCCTGGCATAAGAATGGGGCTGCTTGCCCTGTTTCTACTCCCCTGATCTTTGGCATTATGCTGGGAGGACAGTAAGACAGGCTACGGCTGAGAGCACTCTGGAGGACTCTCAGCCACTCGCAAAACGACAAGCAAAGTTAACCAACCATATGTCAATACAAGCAATGTAAATAAACAATTCTATATCATACATGGAGTCTGAGAGTTCTAATGAAAAATATATCTGTATTATGCAAATAGTAAATAGTGAACACAGTACCGTACTTAATGGAGGTTTGAGTCCATATATCTCATGTATAGAGCAAAAGTCCAGGTACAGTCCATGAAACGTTGGAGTCAATATAGAACAAGAATAGTTCAGTTCAAAACAGGTAATCATTCTGATATCCAACAGAGTTAAAAATCCATATGGTGTAAGGTCAGCCCAGTGCAAAGACAGCTCAGCTCTGGCTGAATATACACAGTGCAATCACATAGGACACAGAGGAGCCGGCAATATGGGCTCCTAAGGAAAATCCGGGATGACAGGCTGTTACCTGTTTTGAACTGAACTATTCTTGTTCTATATTAGTCCAAAGTTTCATGAGATATATGGACTCAAACCTCCATTAAGTATGGTACTGTATGCGTTTTCGGTGTTCACTATTTACTATTTGCATAATACAGATATATTTTTCATTAGAACTCTCAGACTCCATGTATGATATATAATTATTTACATTGCTTGTATTGACATATGGTTAACTTTGCTTGTCGTTTTGTGTTAGTCATACCTTTGCTCTAGTACAGGGCTGTCCGACTGGCGGCCTGGGGGCCGTACACGGCCCCCCCAGCCTGTTGCACACGGCCCCCGCTATGCCCCCGGCCGGCATTTTTAATTTTTTTTTAAAAAAAATTCTATTTTTTTTTAAAAATGGCGGCCGGAGGGGGGGGAGGCGGGGCAGGGAGGAGGAAGAGAGCTAGCTCCTCCTCCCTGCACCGCCCCCTCCGTCCCTCTCTCCGCCTTCTGCTCCTTTTCGCCGGCTCCCCCTTCCGAGGAAGGGGAGGGGAGACGGCGAAAAGGAGCAGTAGGCGAGCCAAGGGCAGCACGTCAGAGGCCTGGCATGACGCGCTGCCCTTGGCGCCACCCCTGCCCTGCCCCCACACGTGGCCCCGCCTCCTGCTCACTGATCACCTACGGCCCCCCAGGTGATCAGTGGCACTTCTTCCGGCCCTTGGGTCGGAAGAAGTTGGACAACACTGCTCTAGTACTTTTGCGACTCTCAGCCACTGTCAGCCTTCCTCAGGCCATCCTCTTGCCATAAGGACAGGGCCGCTTGCACCATCCTTATGCTGGGGGGACGGGGAGACATGTGGTGGCTGAGAGTGCTCCAGAGGACTTTTAGCTGGTGCATACCTTCTTCCTCCATTCTTTCTGCATAAGTATGTGACGGGCCACCGTGTCCTTATGATGAGAGGACAGGGAAAACTAGGAGGGCCTGAAGTAAGCGCTCAGGGGGCCACATCTGGCTCCAGGGCCTTGGTTTGCCCATGGCTTTTCTACTGTATCAGCAAGACTCCGCTTTGCGCAAACAACCGGGAGGAAATTCATCCTTGAAATTGTGATTTTTAATCAAGGCCATTTTACGAATCCAGTGTTGTCCATTTTCAAACAAGTAACATTTCCTTCATCAATGCCTTCCAACGGAATCGGGGCCCAACTGATGGGGATTCCAAATTTTGCTTGACTTCTTCCAACCCGGTCAACCTAGATTCTGTGACGGTCATCATTCTCAGAACATTATCCCCGATTCTCTTTCAAATTTGGCAGAATCTTTCCCTTACCTATTTCTATGGATGCCAGAAAGTTCACTAATCTTTATTATTTGGCCTTGGGAGGTGTTCCCATCAAGTACACAATCCTGTACATTTTGGTTCTCAGAAAGTGAATGACTTTATGGGGCAAATAAGGAGCTGCCTTGAGAAACTGAACCAAAATCCCTTCGCTGCTCGAGACCTCATGTCCCCCGTTCTTTACAAAAGGAGATATAAAATCTATCAAACACAATAGTTATTTGAGAAGGGTAACTGTTTCATTTGCCCCATTAGGACACCCATGGGCTTGAATTAACCAGCTCTGGTTAAAAAGGATATGTAGGAAAATATCTTTGTAAAACCCACCAGGATAAACCCCTCAGCAGTGTCCCTCAGGCCATGCCATTCTGGTCAAATGGCAGGGAGAGATGTGTTTGTGTATGTCATGTTACAAACTCATTTCTGGAAGGAAGAAGTGTCCATTGGTTAATTGGGATTGTTCTGAGATACTTCCAGTTGAGCACCTGAGAGGTACTTGCAAAATCCTTTGGTTCGAGAAATCGCGCTCCTTGAAGAAGCCGCCTTTAAACAAGGCTTTTAAAATACTGCATTGTTCGTTCCGCAGGACGTCAAAAAGGGGGTTCAGTGCAAACGTGTGCCGCGATTATAATCTCTCATCTCAGCAGGAGCAGTTGCCGCAGCCCTTGACGCTGTTGATGATCTCCTCCTGCAGCTTCCTGCGGTCCTCCTCCTTGGAGGTGAGGCCGCCTCGCTCTTCCCACCGCTCCTGGGGGTTCCTATTCAGCATCCGGCTGCTCTGCGTGTGCCACATCTCATAGTAGAGGCTGCCGGGGCGCTGCAACAGGTCAACATGCCTGCCACGCTCTGCCACTTGGCCCTGTTTGAGAAAAACACAAAGCCGGTGATCAAACGGGAGCAAGGAGGCATCCCACCCAAGACCCAGAGAAAAAGCGTGGAACATGCTCCGCCGTTTTAAGGGGGGGGGGGGGGGATGCAGGCCGACAAGTGAGAGAAGAGTGAAAAGGGGCACAGAACTACATGTGGAAAGTGGTCACAGGTTGCCAGCGTGAGGGATTCAGTACACACATATATACATAGACACAGACACACATCTATATAGACAGGGATGTAGACTTCAGTAAAGATAAAGGTTTCCCCTTGACATCAAGTCTAGTCAAGTCTGACTCTGGGGGTTGGTGCTCATCTCCATTTCTAAGCTGAAGACATATATAAGTAACAGCTTGTTTTAAGCTCGCTGGAAATTTGCCCGACAGTAAGGAGACATTAACCACCACCTTTACCCACTCTGCCAAACTCCTTCTGGCTTCTTTCATCAGCCAGGATGGGCAGGGGTCTAGGATGCATGTGGTTGGTCTAACCTCTCCAAGGATCCTGTCCACGTCCTCAAGCTGAACCACTTGAAATGAATCCAACAAAACCGGACAAGCAGTTGCTCGTGTTACATCCTCAGAGACTGCTGTTAATATGGTGTCAAAATCGGACCAAATCAATGCGACTTTATCTGCAAAGAACCGAGCAAATGCTTCACAGTGAGCTACCGAATAATCAGGGATCTCGCTCTTTGGCGGATTTAACAGTCCTCTGACAACTCGGAATAGCTCAGCCGGACAATTTTTTACAGATGCAATATTGGCTGCAAGAAATGTTTTCTGTGCCATCTTTATTGCCACGTCATAGGACCTTAGAAAGGTGTCTAGATGTTCTCGGGCTGATTTGGAACACTTTTTTCACCACACGCACTCTAGCCTCCTCTTCTTTCGCTTCATCGCTGCCAGCTCCTCAGTAAACCAAGGGGCTGGTTTAGCTCAGTTACTTGAGAGGGGCAATTGTGTCAATTGCCCTGGTCATCTCCCTATCCCAGAAAGAGACCAGAGCATCGACAGAGTCACTTGCCAAGGAGATGGGAAAATCCCCAAGAGCATCAGAAATCCATTTGGATCCATAAGTCTCCTGGGGCGGACCATTCTAGTGGGTTCACCACCCCTGCAGAGGTTGTGAGACACAGTAAGTCTAAACCTGATCAGGTGATGGTCAGTCCATGACAAAGGAGCAATGGTCAGGTCCTCCACTCTGCCACCTGAAGATACAGGTTCGCAGCTTGGGAGCCCTCCTGGACTCATTGCTCAGCTTGGAACCTCAGGTTTTGGTGGTGGCCAGGGGAGCTAAAACATATGCACCAGTTGCGCCCATACTTGGCCACAGTAGTCCATGCTCTGGTTACATCTCATATAGACTACTGCAACGCGCTTTACGTAGGGTTCCCTTTGAAGACAGCCTGGAAGCTTCAACTAGTCCAACGGTCAGCAGCCAGACTTCTAATTGGAGCGTCTGTTGCGTCAGCTCCACTGGCTGCCGATATGTTACTGAGCCCAATTTAAAGTGCTGGTCTTGGCCAATAAAGCCCTAAACGGTTCTGGTCCAACTTATCTGTCCAAACGCATCTCTTCCTATGAGCCTACTAGAACTTTAAGATCATCTGGGAAGGCTCTGCTCTCAGGCCCACTTTCTTTGCAAGCGTAATTGTGTCATGGTTCACCAGATGAAGATGAGGGGTTTAGGGGTTCAGGGCCTAATGGTTCTGTAGGTGGGGAAACAGAGGGGGTTTCAGAGCAAGATGCTGTTGATGACATAGTGTGAAAGTGGAACCATTTTGGAATTCAACAGGCAGGGAGGGGAGGATAACATTAGCTTATCCGAGGAAGCGGCTGGCTTAGACAAAGATACCAGGCTGCTTCTGAGGGGGCAGAGATTCAGGTGCAGGAAAATCCATGCGAAAGAAAGGCAGAAGCAGGCCTCTCAAGGTCAAAGGAATGAGTTCATATTTTGGAGTCCTTAAATTAGTGGGAGAGCGGTTGGGATTTTAAATCAAGCAACATTGCTACTGGAGTGAGGAACTCCTGTCTTGCTCCTAATTCATGCTTAGTTCAAGACCCATGCTCAAGTTTTGCTCCTTGTTTTATGGATTCATGTTCCATGTTTTAACCACTGCTTTCTGGATTTACCTATTGCCTTTGGAATTCGCTTCCTTTATTAACGTTTGGATTTTTACCCTTCCATTTGCTTAAGGTGCCTTATTTTTGTTGTACATATTATATAACTTTGTTATGAATGTTATATGTTTCATATAACTATGTAGAACTACCTTCAGCCACTATGTACTTTAGGATCCTGCTGTAATTGAGCCTTCGGCTTCTACTACTAGTAGTATTGGGGAAGATGCTGGGTCAATAGCATCAAGCAATAATATGGAATGGGGTGAGGCTCTGTGTAATCAAGACTCTGCAGCTAGGAAGAAAAGGGCTGCTAGTGATTCTAGTCTTGAAGGGCTGGAACAGAGAAAAAAGATCCGGCAGATACTTAGAGCTCTTTCTGATTCAGAAACCTTTGAAGGTTTTCCTGGGGAAGAAGAAATGTGGTCTGAGGACAGTGATACGGATCTAGAATCAACATTGGTTCAGGAAGTGAGGGATGTGTGTAACGAAGAGTCTAATTCTGATACCTTCCTTGGCTTTGACAGTGACTTAGACTGGCCTTCTGAGGCTTCAGGAACAGATTGGGATACCTTAAGCTTCCAACAGCGTTGGCAAGATTGGAGGTCTGCACAGAGCACAACAGCTGTAGGAGATGAAGCAGCTGGTGCTCATGATCAAGGAGGGTCTTCAGATGACAGTGATGTTTAAGTGCTATATAAGAAATGGGTTTATGGAGCTGCATTTGCGGCAGTCAAAGAGTTGATGTCTGGTTCTTGTCTCTGGCATTCCTGTGATCCTGATATTGTGTGCCTTGTTCCTGTTTCCAGTTACTCTTGCCTGCTGTGTATTCCTGTGGCGGGGCTTGGTCTCCGCTGAGTCTACATGAGTTCCTGCTACAGAGTTTGGTATTGTATGAAATGGAGTGAGGCTGACACTGTGTTTTATGGGGACTATGATTTGTGCTATTCATGTATACTCAGCTGCTGATTACCTCGGACCGTCTCCTCCTTTCATCCGTCATTCTCCTGCCCTTGACCCTCAGATTGGCTTTTTGACTACGCTTCTGGATCTTCCCACATTGGACTTCGCAGACGGACATCTTGTGTTTGTTTTGGGCTTTTTGCTGCATTGTTTTGTGGGGTTTTTTTTCCTGGGATTTTTGAGGGTTTTTGAGCCGAGTTGGCTACTTTTTTGTTAGTCCTTTTCCATTTATTGTTCAATAAACCTTTTGTGTGTATATATATTTACAAGCTTGATGTTTCCAGTTGGCAAACTGTATGTGTGTATTAATAACATGTATTGTTTATAGACCCAACTACCTAATGAAGACTCCTGAGAGTCTAAATAGGTTGAATGTCGGAGTCTACTCTTGTATAATAAAGAAAATAGGGCATTTACTGTGCAAGGATTTGGAGTCTACTCATTTGTAGTAAGGACTATTTCAACACACGTGAAGAGGAATTTTTCATCTTTCGAGAAAAGATTATTATTTCTGTTAATGTGAATGCAACAATTTATTTATTTCATGGTATTTGTACCCCGCAGCTTCTTACACCCCCGCAGGAGGACTCAGCATGGCTTACACTTGCAGCACTACAGCCCGCAACACCACAATACAATTAAAAATACACCATATAATCATCATTAAAAAGCATTTTAAAAAAACCTTACATTAAAAACCACTACACACAACAATAAATAATTTGTTGTATGTAGTGGCTTCAGCCATCAAGCGGAACACATTGTCAGTCCAGTCAAGTCCAAAGGTACAATTTACATCTGCTGCCCAAAGGCCTGGTCCCAGAACCACAATTTTAGCTTTTTTCTAAAAGCCAGGAGAGATGGAGTCAATCTTATTTTGTTTGGGAGTGCGTTCCATAGGCGAGGGGCCACCGCTGAGAAGGCCCTGTCTCTCGTCCCCACCAGCCGCATTTGCGATGCTGGCGGAAGCGAGAGCAGGGCCTCCCCAGATGATCTTAGACTGCAAGATTGGACATAAAGGCAGATGCGTTCGGACAAGTAAGCTGGGCCAGAACTGTATAGAGCTTTATAGGTCAATACCAGCACTTTGAATTGGGCTCGGAGATGTTCAGGCAACCAGTGGAGCTGAAACAGCAGGGGGGGGGGGGGATATGCTCCCTGTATGTCGCCCCAGTTAGCATTCTGGCTGCCGCCCGTTGGACCAACTGAAGTTTACGAACCGTTTTCAAAGGCAGCCCCACGTAGAGTGTGTTGCAGTAGTCTATTCGGGATGTAACCAGAGCATGGACCACCGTGGCCAATTCAGACTTCCCAAGGTACGGGCGCAGCTGGCGCACAAGTTTTAATTGTGCAAAAGCTCTCCTGGCCACCGCTGAGACCTATGTTTTACTAACATTTGTATTTGTATGTATACATTGAACTTCTATGTGTTTAGCTACATTTGCATCACTGCAATTAGTGGATACTGGTCTTTCTATAAAAAGAAGTGGGTCAGGGGAAATCTTTAATGAGCGCCCCTCGTATTTGGGGAAGCCATGCCCTTCTTCCACTTGCCCTGTAGATAAAGCTCTGCGTTCATTCTAAGATAAGAAATGATTTAAACCAAGATAGGGCCATATACATATATATATATAATCTGATAATTAAATCAGAGCAGTGGAACAAAAGAATAAAATGGCAATGAGAGAAAGGCAACTCCAGATCCAAGTTTTACCACCTGTATAAATCATGCAAATGCACACATTTATTCTCGAAGTTCCCTCATTCTGAATAATGTATTCTCCTTTCTGCTTGCAGCTAGGAAGGGGTCAGGCCCCGCAACCTGTACCTTTGGCCGCTGGAAATATTACCAGCTTTGGAGGCTTTCCAGATATAAATGCTAGGAATATCCATGTCATTTTAAGGCTCCTCATGCAAACCAAGTTTCCCCGGAGGCTGAACAGTGCAGCAGCACAAAATCGTGGCAAATGAGTTAAAATAACAGCAGAGCCGTGCAGAATAACCCTTTGGATGGTTGTGAGTTTTCCAGGCCGTCTGGTCATGTTTCAGAAGCATTCTCTCCTGACATTTTGCCCACATTTATGGCAGGCATCCTCACAGGTTGAGCGGTGTGTTGGAAACTAGGCAAGGGAGGTTTATATTTCTGTGGAATGATGTCCAGGGTGGGAGAAAGAACTCTTGTCTGTTGAAGGCAAGTGTGAATGTTGCCATTGGCCACCTTGATTAGAATGGCTTCTTACTGCCTGGGGGAATCCTTTGTTGGGAGGTGATTAGCTGGCCCTGATTGTTTCTTGTCTGGAATTCTGTTTTTGAGTGTTGTTCTTTATTTACTGTTATGACTGTAGAGTTTTTAAATACTGGTAGCCAGATTTTTGTTCAGATTGCTTCCAGACAAGAAAGCCACCTGCTTCTTGTGGATTTCAATGGCTTCTCTGTGTAGATCAGGGCTGCCCAGGAAGTCGATTGCGATCGACCAGTCGATCCCAGGACCAAAGGAGGTCGATCCCAGCCAGATGGGGCGCTTCTCAGAGCCCCCGGCAGAGCCCAGGCTTGAGGATGGCAATGCCAAGCCAGTGGTGGCATATAGCTAGCACAAGGCTGGCTTGGCATTGCCATCCTCAAGGCTAGAGAAGCTGCTGGTCCAGCAGGCCAGAGGATGGCAATGCCAGGCCGTGTCAGCCCCGCGCCTCCCTCTGGCTTTGGAGCTCCCAGCTTCTCCAGGCTTGCTAACTATGCCACCACTGGCTTGGCATTGCCATCCTCAAGCCTGGAGAAGCTGCTGGGAGCTTCAAAGCCAGAGGGGAGGGGGTGGGGCTTGGCGTGGCCTGACTCCGCCCCCGCTCTGGCTTCTGCTTTACCAGCAGCTTCTCCAGGCTTGAGGAGGGCAATGACAGGCCCGTGGTGGCATAGCTAGCACAAGGCTGGCTTGGCACTGCCATCCTCAAGCCTGGAGAAACTGCTGGTAGAGCGGAAGATGGGGGCAGGCCATGCCAAGCCCCACCCCCTCCCCTCTCTAGCCTTGAGGAGGTAGGTAGATATTTCTGACTTGGTTTTATTGTAAGTAGGTTGCATGCTGAAAAAGTGTGGGCACCCCTGGTGTAGATCAATGATGATCGAGTAAAAACCTTAACGGTATGTATGATTTAGAGATATTATTAAGCAGTATTCGAAATACGTAGCCATGGAATTGCCAACTTACATTTGGTTGAGCATTCTATATATATTTTCAGCACACCAGAAACTCACGTACCATTGCATTACATGTCTGTGCGTAAGAGAGAATGAGCCCCGAGGAAGCGCCGCAGAGTGGGAAACGGCCCCACAGAGGCGATGAGACAACGCAAGCCGTAGGCAACGGCTCCTGATACCCAGGTAGTTGCCTTTTGCCGTAAATAGAAACCACCACAGACTAGCTTTGGACAATAATTTGAACACTGAGTGCCTGAAAATCTTTGTTACTTTAGCATTACTGATCCGGGACAAAAATACAGTGAGAACATACAATTTATTTATTTATTTATGGCATTTTACCCCGCTCTTCTCAACCCCCGAGGGGGGACTCAGAGCTTCCAAAATACATGAGGATTGGAGATAATCCGTCTTTTACCAACAGTGTCTAGAAAGAACTGAAAGCGCTTTTAGAGACACAACGGATGATACTATACTGAGCACTGGACTTTAATACAACCGCAAAGAAAGGGAGGAAACAATACTGTATAGAATGGAACAATGAATGTTATTAATTACAATTTCCTCATTGCGGAAGAAAACCATGCTAAATGTATTAACTGAATGAGTATTGTGGGACAGAATGCTTATACATTGTTTGTGTTACTCAATAGAATGATTGTTATTTGTATTTGATAACTTTGATCCTGGAGAATAGTACAAGATTTCGGCCCTCCGCCGGGACCTTCCTCCTGTTCTTGATACAGTTAGCGAACTTGAGACTCCGTGGCCTCTGGCCGGGCCAACCTTCGACCGGTTTCGGCCACTGGACGCAGAAGCTGTTGATAGGATAGTTACTGCAACTAGATCGACCACTTGCTCCCTCGATCCGTGCCCCTCCTTGCTGGTGAAAGCTTGCCTGGAGGGGTTGCGTGACCCTCTGTTGAAACTAGTTAACATATCCCTTGAGCAAGGAGTGTTTCCAGAGGGATTGAAAGAGGCAGTGGTCACTCCATTGCTGAAGAAGCCGAGTTTAGATCCGTCGGTCCCTTCCAACTACCACCCGGTGTCGAATTTACCGTTCCTGGGCAAGGTGGTTGAAAGGGCAGCAATGGAGCAGTTGCAGTCCTACCTAGGTGATGCAACTTGGTTAAAACCCCTTCCAGGCTGGCTTACATTCTGGGCATGGGACGGAGACGGTGCTGGTCGCCATCACAGACAAGCTGCGCTGCCAACTAGATCAAGGTGGATCGGCACTGCTCGTGTTATTGGACCTCACGGCACCGTTCAATACTGTCGATTAGGATCTTCTGACCCACCGGCATGCTGGTTTTGACCTTCAAGGCCTTAAATGGTGTGGGGCCAGTGTATCTAAGGGACCGCCTCTCCCAATACAATCCCTCAAGACCACTGCGATCTGAGTCCTTAAATCTTCTGGTGGTCCCGAGCTGTCAATCTCTATGCTTGACTGCAACGCGGAGGAGGGCGTTCAGTGCCATCGCGCCTGTGCTGTGGAATGCCCTCCCGCCCTCAGTTCATGCGCTATCTAATCTGATGGCCTTCCGTAAGGCTTACAAGACCCTCTTGTTCTTGCAGGCATTCGGTCGATAAAGGTCATTCACAGTGTATGTATACCGTATATTTAAATGGGATATTGACCCGTTGTTTTACAGTGTTTTATAATGTGTTTTTAGAGTATTTACTGTGTTTTACGATGTTGAAGTTCTGTAAGTCGCCCCGAGCCCACTGGATGGGGCAACTAAGAAGTCGAAATAAATAAATAAATAAATAAATATGCATAATGAAATTTAATGAAGTAATAAACAGAAATAAATATAGAGTGTATGAATGCATTTCTTGTTTTTGTTGAGATTCTCTGTGTAGTCTGACACGGTGGTTATGAGAGTGGTCAAGCATTTCTGTATTCTCAAATATTATGGTGTGTCCAGGTTGGTTAATCGAGTGCTGTGGATATATACCCCTATTTTCCTGGTTTCCAACGGACCTCACAACTTCTGAGAATGCAGGTGAAACGTCAGGAGAGAATGCTTCTGGAACATGGCCATACAGCCCGGAAAACTCACAACAACACAGTGATTCCGGCCATGAACGCCTTCGATAATACACAGAATAATCCTTTGTATTAAAAAGAGTTAGTGGATCTAAGCTGGATGAATCCAGCACTTGGATGCGGTGCAGGTCAGACTCAAAGTGGACGATGAGCTAGATCTGCATATGCAAAACACAAAATGTGGTCCAATTCCGTACACAGCAGGTAGAGAGATACCCAAAAGCATTCCAGCCATTAAAACAATGCAAGCTTTCCTGGAGAGACATCAAAACAGAAGCCAAGCCAAGGCAAGAAAGGCAATCTGGCCTCTTTGCTCAGGCAAACGGCACTGGCAGGTTCCTGGAAGAGCTGAACCAAAAACAATTCCGAGTACGGAAAGGGCTCCAAAAACCTTGCTCAGGCAGTGGGCAAATATACAGTTGGCACAAAGGTAGAAATTTTTTTCCACAGATGGCCAGCAAGTGACCAATTCAAGAAAAAGTGGGGAAGGAGGTGCTCCAAAAGCTTTTAAAAACAACCAAGCATTATATGAATTAGAGGGTTGCTATCTTCTGCTGCTCCAACTTGCGGAGGTTACAGTGACATCCAAAGCACCACTCTGATTCCAAATGGTTGATAATGGAGGCTCCCAGCCTGACAACAGCTGCTGCATTAACACAGTGGGGCAAATCAACAGGACTCTTTATGCACATTAGGTGCGTTTTCCCCCCTGCTTTCAAAAGATTTTGTTTCTCAAGATAATCAAGCCCATAAGAGGCCACGCCGATTTAGAATTCATCTGTTTTTAAAGCTGGGAACTGTTTGTTGGAGGAATGTTATTACAGGAGAAGTGTGGCTCTATAGCAGGGGTGCTCACACTTTTTCAGCATGCGAGCTACTCTTAAAGCAACCAAGTCCAAAAGATCTACCTGCCCCCGCTGCCGCGCGCTCTTGCCATTGCGCGTGCTCCTGTTGCTGTTTTCCGCCCGTGCAGCGCTTCTTCCGCCTGCGGGGCATTGCAGGAAGGAGAAAGCACGAAGCGGGACATCCAGAGGGAGCGCTCCGCCCTGCCTGTCTCGCTGGCAACGGAGGCTGCACAGCTGCTTCTGGACGAGAGAGAGGCAAGGCGCTCCCTCCAGAGGCCCCGCCTCGTGCTTCCTTCTTCCTGCAATGCCCTGCAGGCGAAAGAAGCACCGCGAGAGCGGATGCCAGCAGCAGGAGTGCGCGTGCGCACAGGCTGCGCGCACACATGGCAGGAGCGCCCCATCCGGCTGGTGAGGCCCGAAGATCACCTGGAAGAGGGCCAAAGATCTACTAGTAGCTCCCGAGCTACCTAATGAGCACCCCTGCTCTATAGTACTATCTGCAGGGAGGACGAAAACAAGGAGTAAAGATCAACAGGTTTATTGAATTGTAGTTGTGCCTTTTCTATGTGCACGCCTCGCAGGAATGGGCCTTGGGGGTACTGATTTGCAGTGGCTCCAGTCCTTCCTTGAAGGTCGGTCCCAGAAGGTGTTGCTAGGGGACTCCTGCTCGGCCCCACGGCCATTGTACTGTGGGGTCCCACATTGTTCAGTACTGTCCCCTATGTTGTTCAACATATACATGAAGCCGTTGGGGAAGATCATCCAGAGTTTCGGGGTATGGTGACATCTGTATGCAGATGTCCAACTCTGTCACTCCTTCCCACCTGCTACTAAGGAGGCTGTTCAAGTCCTGAACTTGGTCGCTGTAACGGACTGGATGAGGGCTAACAGATTGAAACTAAATCCAGACAAGACAGAGGTACTCCTGGTCAGTCGTAAGGCCGAACAGGGCATAGGGTTACAGCCTGTGCTTGACAGGGTTACACTCCCCCTGAAGGCGCAGGTTGGCAGTCTGGGAGTGATCCTGGACTCATTGCTGAGCCTGGAACCCCAGGTTTCGGCGGTGGCCAGGGGAGCTTTCGTACAGCTCAGGCTTGTGCGCCAGCTGCGCTCGTATCTTGGAAAGTCAGACTTGGCCACGGTAGTCCGCGCTCTGGTTACATCCCGTATAGACTACTGCAATGCTCTCTACGTGGGTTGCCTATGAAGACTGCCCGGAAGCTGCAATTAGTCCAGCGCACAGCAGCCAAACTACTAATGGGAGCGGGGTACAGGAGCTCCAGGCTGCCAATCAACCACAATTCAAAGTGCTGGTGTGCGCAAAACCAGCTCCACTGGCTGCCAATCAGCTTCCGACCACAATTTGGCGAAAGGCTTTTAAAATGTATTTATTGTATTGTATTTTATTGTAAATTTCATTGTAAATTTATGATGTTTTTAGATTTTAAATGTTAGCATTGAATACTTGTTGTTTGCCGGTCTGAGTCCGTCTTCGGAAGTGTGGAGGCCAGGGTATAAAAGTTTTAAATAAATAAATATAATGTCAATGGAGTTACGAGGTGCCTTCATTAAAGATTCCCTCTGACCCACTTCTATTTATCACAGGACAATGAAACTGCATTGTATGATGATATAAGTCTCTATAGGTTACGTGCCAGTTTACAGCTCAGAACTGAGAATGGTCTTGATGTTACAGGTGCTGAAGTGGTGTGAGGTTTGAGATTGGACCCAGTGGAATACAGAGCAGTCACCAAGTTCCTTTCCTTGAAAGGTTGCACACCAAAGGAGACGTTCGATGAGACGAAAGAGGTTTACGGTGAGGATTCCCCATCATGTGATGGAGTCAAGAACTGTCATCGGACTTCGGTGCAAACAGCTCCAATTCTGGGGCGCCCCCACTCTGCTATTGATGAACACACCATCCAGCAAGTGGAGGTCGCCATTTGGAAAATTACCATGTAACCATTCGCCACCTAGCCAAGATGAGTGTGGGGTCTATGGAAAAAATCACCCAAGGCCATCTTCACATGCATAATGTAGGTCCCCCGGCTGCTCATCCCTTTCCAGAAGCAGGAACAAGCCGAGTGCTCTCAGGCTTTCTTGACAATGATGTGCCATGGAAACCAGGATGACTTTTTCCACAGACTGATCAAACAGGAGGAAAGCTGGGTCCATCACTATGATCCTGAGACTAAAGTCCAGTTGATACCGTGGAAAGTTGGCGTTACGGAAATTTTGAAACTGTGCGTTGTCAGGCTGCAAGGAAAGCAGGGTCTGGCCTAACAGGTGTTCTTCTCCAAGGAGGGAGAAAAGGATATGGTAATATTTGAATGCATGAGGATGGATGAATGTATATATGTGTGAATGCTGTTTGTTTGTTAGCCAATGTTATAGGTGTTTGTAAATCCAATGTAGTTACATAGACTCTCTATGTCTGGCAAATGTCATTCTTTGTCTAAAAGTTCTGTAAAAGTTCTGAGACACCCTCTCACGCAGGAAACTGCAAGAAAAAGAATCTATCCTTTAAAGCAGTGTTTTTCAACCTTTTTTGAGCCGCGGCACATTTTTTACATTTACAAAATCCTGCGGCACACCACCAACCAAAATGACACAAAATGACACTCTAACACAGTAATACATATAGTTAATAAGCTTTTAAATGCATTTATATATTCCTGACTGTGAGAGACGTTCAGCAGTGGAACTCTCTGCCCTGGAATATGGTGGAGGCTCCTTCTTTGGAGGCTTTTAAGCAGAGGCCATCTGTCAGGGGTGCTTTGAAGGCAATTTTCCTGCATATTGGGTGAAAGAGGCCCACGAGGTCTCCTCCAACTCTAGGATTCTCTGAATCTCTGGCTATTCCAAAGGAATTCCAGCCTGTGAAGGCCAGAGAGCAGAGCTCAAGAGGCAGGAGGGGAAAGGAAGCCCGGAAGTCAAGGGACAGGACTGGGCTGTCTGGCTCTTCCAAAGGGATCCAAGTCTCTTATGGTCGGATATTGGAGCTGAAGAGGCAGGAGGGGAGGCCAAACACAGAGGAAGAAGAAGGCAAGAGGCAGGGCAGGGGTATCTCTGGAGGGTGGGGAGGAGGGGAGACCTCACCACCTCCGAGGAGGCTAGTCATAGATGCAGGAGAAACGCCAGGAGAGCGTGCTTTAAGAAGAAAGGGAGAGCTGGGCCAGGCCGCTCGCTCGCTCTCTCCTCAAGGCCACGGAAGAGGTGGCCCTTGGCTGGCAGGCGGGCAGGCGTGTTCGGGGAGGCCACACTCCACCCCTCTCCGCCCCTAAGGCCACTTCCCCCCGCCCCTCTCCTGCCTCCTCCTTTCTTCCTTCCTTCCTCTTCGCCCGTCTCTGCCTCGTCAAAATGGTGGCGGCGTTTGCTGCGAAGGGGGCGGGGTCAGAGCGACGTCACTCCCTCCCCCCTCAGCAGAGGAGGAGGCGTTTCCTGGGTAGGCCTTGGCTCTCTTCTGAAGCCTCGGCCGCGAAGGAAGGAAGGAGGCCTGAGAGCAGCAGATTCAGAGCCGTGACGAAAGGGCCCTGCGCAGGCCGAGAAGGCGGGAGAGGTTCCAATTCCCCAGGGCACACCTGATGATCACTTACGGCACACTAGTGTGCCGGGGCACACCGGTTGGAAAACACTGCTTTAAAGTTATTGAAATGTTATTCATGACACGATTGCTCAGAAATTGCTGCATCATGTTTCAGTGCTAGTTTTCTCTTGCTTCCCATAATCTGGTTTCATCTTCCTCTCCTCTCTTTGCCTTCTTTTTGTTTGGCTGGTTGGCCTGTAGCGCTTTGAGCACCATGGGGGCAGAGCTGCTGGCGTTCGTCCTTTTTCAGTGCCGCAGAAGTCTCTTACTTCATGGCTGAGACATCCCAGCTGTTCCATTACCACTAATGAGCCGGTTTAATAGGGCGTTTTTAAAAAAAATACAGTAATTATCATTTATGCCAATACAGTGCAGTGTTACATTTGCTTTGTAGGAAAGAGATGGCGGCAGGTGGCGGAATCCACCCCATTGTATAAAAGCCCGACATTGGAGACCAGTCGTCATCGCTTTAGGGTTCCCTGTTTCACCTCTAGGAGTAAACAGCCACACAGGAAGTGATGTCACTCCCAGCCCTTTATTTTAATCATGTCTCAAATTATTTCCATCGCAATGAAACCAAGTACCGTATCTTATTGGTTTGGCTGTGCCCCAAACAGCTGATGTCAGCAACATCTTTGAATTTCACTGCAGAAAGGACACACTGGTTTCCCACACAGGGACAACAAAGCTTTACTTCAATACACGACAAAGTAATCACTATTGCAACTTCTATACACACTGCTAAACCGCAATGTTTAAAGGGGCAGTGTCAAAGGAATACCAAGACATAGCATATATAGGTAAAAACCACTATATTGTATGGCAGTATATGATCAATAGCAGAGCAATATTACAAACAGTACAATGTAATGCAAATAATCAATCATGTGATTAATACACAGTATGAGCATGAATCACAAGCCCATATACATGGTTGGGCGAAGGAGTATTCCACTTAGCACTGAGTAACCCTTAGTGAAGTCCTGGGTGTAGTGACCCATGGACCTGCGACTGAGTCAATAGGGGAACCTTGGTAGGTGGCAGAGCTGGTGTATTTGCATTACATTGTACTGTTTGTAATATTGTTCTGCTATTGAGCATATACTGCCATACAATATAGTGGTTTTTACCTATATATGCTATGTCTTGGTATTCCTTTGACACAACAAAGCTTTACGACATGCGACAGCGATAATGTTGGACGCTGAGGCATGTAGGAACTGTTGGAAGTCAACCCCACACTGCCCAAGTCTCAAGCCCTCAATGAGGAACAGTTTAATTAGCTTAACTAAACTGAGGGTTTCCCTTCCTATTGGAAATTCCATAACCTATTGCAAATAAGTGCTCCATAACATTACTGAAAGGGTTAAAAAAGATATCACATGTGTTTGGCAAATGTAAATCTCCATGAACACATGGAGACCACCTTTTGAAAACCACTAGTCAAGAAAAGCATGACCTTGTGAGAAGTCAACTCTTTCGAACAAGTGGTATTCATAGGCATTCATGTAATGGCACTCAGGTAACTCACCTGTAAAACTGAAGAACCATGTCTTTAAACTAAGGATAAAGACATGCCACTACAAAAAATATATTTGGTTAGCAGAGGATGATTGCTTCTTTGAAGTAGAAGTTGGCCAAAAGATATACACTCCCTTGAAACCTCTTACTTAAAATATGCACTCTGACTCTTTTTTTAATTAAAAAAACGTATCTTGTTTACTCATAAACAACCTGTGTTAATTCACCACACAGGCACATTTCTTATTAGAGTTCAGTTAGATAAGATGTAGATTCTTCTCTGTGTTGAGTACACAGGGTATGATACTTAATCAATTGTCCATAGTCTTATAGATTACCGTATAGATTACTGCAATGCTCTCTACGTGGTGCTGCCTTTGAAGACAGCAGCCAGGTTGATATCAGGAGCGCCACTCAGGGAGCGTACAACTCCCCTGTTGTGCCAGCTCCACTGGCTACCAGTCTGTTACCGGGCACAATTCAAAGTGCTGGTTTTGGACTTTAAAGTTCTAAATGGTTCCGGTCCAACTTACCTGTCCGAACGCATCTCTCCCTATGAACCATCAAGATGCTTAAGATCATCTGGAGAGGCCCTGCTCTCGGTCCCGCCTGCTTTGCAGGCGCGTCTGGAGGGGACGAGAGACAGGGCCTTCTCAGTGGTGGCTCCTCGGCTTTGGAACTCCCTTCCTAGTGACATCAGATCGGCCCCCTCCCTCCTGACATTTTGTAAGAAAGTCAAGACTTGGCTGTTCGAGCAAGCATTCACAGACGAACTTTAATTAATCGAGATCAAAGGATTAGTATGACGACGAAACGGAAACTGATTTTAAGATTGTGGAGCTGAGATTTGTATTTTGTAGTTTTAACTGTTAATTTATATGATTTTTATATGATTGTTTTTATCTTATAATGATGTATTGTATGTGGGCACTTGCTGCCACTTGTTCACTGCCTCCAGTCGCCTTAGGGCTGAGGGAGGCGGTATAGAAGCATAGGAAATAAATAAAAAAATAAAGTAGTCTTTAAGTATAGCTGTACTCACTGAAGTCCGTAAGCCTTACTTCTCTACTAAAGTCCCCACAACAACATGCATCCACCTCCACTGAGGCCTGATACAAACTATATAACAAAAATGGAGTCCTGTGTCCGAAGCCCCTCCCACACCAAAGAGGTACAGTCAAACTGGCAAACCAAAATGTACATACAATATAGATTAACAATTATACACATTTGCAAACAGTTAGTGGAGGTTTAGAAGGTTGCTATTTCTCTAGGGCCTTGCAAATGTACCAACCCCAGGATTTCATAAGATGTTGCTGTGGCAGTTAAAGTGGAATTGGAGCGCTATAACTACCCTGATGATAAGAGCCCTTGGACGTGAAGCGAGAACCGCAAATGTCAAAATGATGGTCTTGGTCCCAGATAAGTGGTTTTGTTGTTTTTTACAAATACGAAGTGTTCCTTTGGGATTCTATCTAACCACCCTCCTTTCAAGGATATCTGTTGCCATTTTGACTCCCCATCCCTTCTTGCAAACAATGTTAAGTCCTACTACCGTACATGAATGAAAGGCATATAAATGGTATCGTATATACTCAAGAATATAAGCCGAGGCACCTAATTTTACCACCAATTCCCCCCCCCAAAACCTGGAAAACGTATTGACTCGAGTATAAAGCGAGGTTGGGAAATGCAGCAGCTACTGATAAATTTCAAAATAAAAACAGTTACCAATAAAATTACATTAATTGAGGCATCAGAAAGTTAAATGTTTTTGAATATTTACATAAAACTGGAATTGCGATCAGACTGTCCATCTCTGATTAAACCATTAATCTAACCTTCTTCAATGTAAATGTGCTTACATATCCTTCCAATAATAATAATAATAATAATAGAGTAAAATAACAAATATAATAAAAATAAAAGAGAGAGTAAAATAATCAAAATGTAATAACAGTAATAATAAAGTAAAATATTAAATATAACAATAATAATAAATATAGTAAAACAATAAATGTAATAATAGAGTAAAATAATAAATCTATGTAAATAAATATGTAAATATCTGTTTGTGAATGACCTCAAATCTCCCAAAACACTTCACCGATTGCTTCGAAATTTGGACACAATGTAGCATTCGAACAGGCAAATGTTTTTATGTATCCACATATGTACTATTATATAGATGTAACACCTGGGACAGGTAAAAACATCCTTGGCATCAAAAACAGCGCCATCCATATAGGCCCAAATTATTATTATTTACACTATTATTATTCTTTCACAGACAATAGGACAACAAAAAATATTGTATACCAACAAGCATTATGAAATTACATATATTAGAAACCAGCTCTTTCTCTTTGCTTTCTAATCCATTAAACCAGACAGGGCCAGAGCAACGAGTGGCTGGGTACAGCTAGTAATAATAATAAAAACAGAGTAAAATAATAAATGTAGCAAAAAATAGAGTAAAATAATAACTGTGATAATAATGTTAATAATAATAATAAATATTATTATATTATCATGGACCTCTAGTCGCTGCATCTGAACTTGGATCAGGAATGGGCGCGACTGGAGGTCCATGGCCGGTCGAGACAAGCGCCAGCCAGCCCAGCCGCCTTGTACCGACGGAGCACCCCTGGAGAGACCAGGTACCGTTGGACATTATGGAGATCATGGCCTGTGCCCAGAGGCCCCGTCCCCGACGTCGCGGTTTCCTGATGGCAGCATGTCAGGAACATGGGGGGCAGAGCAAAATGGCAGATGGCCTTGAGGACACTGAGGGGAGGCGGTCTTCCTCCTCCTCCTTGGATCTAGACCGGAAGGGACAAGTGCGCAGGCGCCAGAAGAGGAAACTGAAGAACCACCTGACTTCCGGTCCACCAGTGGAGAGTCTGGAGCTAACAAATACCCAAGTGACTGGCGTTCCTAAGGAGACGAAGTCCCCCTCTTTGAACAGAGGCAACCCAGAGGGCCGCCAAGGACATCGGGCTAACCCCATAAACTCTTGGGTGAGCATTGGAAACAAGGACAGCCCTAGGACCAATCCTGGTGGTGTACTGGAGAGGAGCAAATATAAGAAATGCATGTCCAGGACCTTCTGGGGTTTGGGCTTTGGGAGCTGGGTCAGATCAGGCTCCCATAGCCCCAAAATTAAAGCAAAATACCCTGATGCTAGGGAGAGAAATCCCTTCCTAGCTATGACGAATCCCTCCCTTAGACCCTATGGTGGTTAATGGTAAATTATTGTGTTGTTAAATTGTATTGTATTTTGTTTGTATGCTAATTTTGTTTACTTATACTGTGTTGGTTCTTCAATTCCGTAAACCGCTCCCAGCCCCCGGGGAGTGGCGGTCTAGAAATTTGAAGTATAAAATAATAAATGACAACAACAACAACAGCGTAAAATAAAAAGTAACTTTTGACTAGAGTATAAGCCAAGGGGGTATTTTTCACCCTAAAAAAGGGCTGAAAACTCTGCTTATACTCGAGTATATATGGTATTTATCCAGATGGTGTTGAGGGCTTCCCATCTGGTTAGGACCATCTAGCCACCCAAAGCATTGTCCGCCAAGACATGATCTTATTGTTCCATTTTAATTTTAGTCGGAAGACAAAATAAAATTTGAATATGTTAGTGCTCCTGGTGTGATAAAATCCATGCGCTGGAATCACATCAGGAATCCATCAATGCAGGAACACAAATACATTTGGGCTGAAGAAATGCACAGTGCAAACCAATTAGTGAGCCCACCCCCAGTGATATTAATGGGCAATAATCCACTTAAAAGGCCAAAATGTAGAGTTCAGACTCTCCCCTCCCACCACGCAAACAATACACAGACAGCATCTGATGCTGGAAATCGAAGCGTGCCTTAAAAGTGAACTTCTCACCAGAAAACCAGATCTCACCTGGTCCAGGACAATGATCTCATCTGCATCAACCACTGTCGACAATCTGTGTGCAATGAAGATGGAGGTTCTGTTTTGGACCATATCTTTCATAGCGTTCAAGATGTTCTGCAAGATTAGAGAGATGTGTTATGGAGAATGTTCTATGGCTTCCAGATGAAAAGGAAAGATGTCAAATAAAAATAACTGCATCACTTGGGAAGAAGGTTGTTAACAATTCCAACATAAGGTAAAGGTAAAGCTTTCCCCTTAACATTAACTCTAGTCATGTCCAACTCTTCTGGCCGCCGGGGAGGAGCAACCAATAGTGAAAGGACCAAGGCAGTGACATCTCCGGCCCTTCCCCTGTTTGGATATCAGCCAGCATGCCAACGACTTAAATCAAGAAATAGTTTTCCAAGATCTACAGAGACATTCACTGGAACACCTCAGCAAGCGAGAGTCCAAAAGTGGCAGGCTGAAACCCAGAACCTCAATCCATGGCTGATATCAAATGAGAGATTCCCTCCTGGGTACACAGAAAACTGGGCGACTTGGAAGATGCTGAACAGACTGCACACTGGCACCATGAGGTGCAGAGCCAAGTTTAAGAAATGGGGCTACAAAGTGGAATCCCCGCCACCATCTCCCCAACGGGGACTTGGGGTGGGTTACATGAGGCCAAGCCCATCAACATAACAACACAATAAAATCAATCAAAAACAAAACAATCAATTACATAGAACATACACTATAAGATACTACAATCAATATAAAAGTAAAGTAAAGTAAAACCATTTCAGATGGACAATGAGCGGACCGCATGTAAGCTCTAAGGATTACCTGGGAAGGAACCCCACTGGAGCACTGCAGCACACCCAAATACCCAAGAGTTAGCCTGGACCGTGCTCTATTTTACAAGAAGCACTGCTTAACTATCAAGCAAAAAGTGGGTGCTAGAAACAATATCATACGAAACCTGACATGCACAACCTGGGGGTCGCAACCAGACACAGTGAAGGCATCTGCCCTTGCGCATTGCTACACTGCTGCTGAGTAAGCACGCCCAGCGGGGAACACATCTCACCACGTTAAATCAGTGGATGTGGCTCTTAATGAGACATGACGTAGTATCACAGGATGTCTACGCCCCACACCACTGGAGAAATTATATTGTTTAGCCAGTATTACACCACCTGACATCCGCTGGGAAGTAGCAGCCTGTAATGAAAGGACCAAGTCAGTGACATCTCCAGCCCACCCCCTATTTGGGTATCAGCCAGTATGCCAATGTCTTAAATTAGGAAACAGCTTCCTAAGATCTACAACAGGGGTGGGCAATCTACGGCCCACGGGCCGGATGCGGCCCGGCAGCCTATTCTGTCTGGTCTGGGGAGAAGGGCGTTGGGGGCAGGGCCAAGAGGAAGGGGTGCCGCTGCCGCCATTCCATCGCAGGCGCTGTGGGGCTTGTGCCGGCAGGCAGGCCGGAGGAGCGTCGGCTTTGGAGTGTCTACCATCCCTGGATGCAATCCGGGCCTACAGCGGGAGAACTCGGCGACCTGCGTGGGCTCATCGCCCTGATGACCCGGAAGACTTGATCGTCTTCCGGGTTGCCAGGTCAAATAAGCCGCCTTAGATCGCCGAGTGCTCCCCCTGCAGGCCCGGATCGCATCCAGGGATGGCAAGCACTCCATAGCAGGGCGATCAGCTGGGGAACGGCAGGGGGCGAGAGCGGGTGGAGGCCTGCAGCCTCTGATTGCCTACTGCTCTGCTCTCCTCTGCTGCGGTGGTGGCTGGGTTGCTTTGCCATCCTCTGGGCTGGGTCCATTGGGCCATTCCATCTTGGGATCCTTCCTCTCTTGAGGGTGTCAGCTTGTATCTTGGTTTGCACCTTGTCTTCTTGAATTTCATTTTATTTTAGTGGTTTTTATTATTATTTTATAATAATTTTATAATAATAATACTAATAATATAATAAATAATATAATATAATGTTATATTATATTTTAAATTCAATATATTATAATGTCTATATATATAAACTATAATATAATAATTATGATATTAATATTAATAATATATGAATATTTCTTGATATATTAATATGTTAATATTAATGATATGTAATATATAGCAAATAAATAAATAAATAATGTAGATTAGAATGTAGTTCAGCCTTTAGGTGCGGCCCTCCATAATATTTTTTGGCGCTCGTGTAGCCCCTTGGAAAAAATAATTTCCCACCCCTGATCTACACAGATACTTGCAGGAAGATCTCAGCAAGTGAGAGTCCAAAAGTGGCAGGCTAAAACCTGGAACCCCAAGCCATGGCTGATACTGAATGAGAGACTCCCTCCAGGGCACACAGAAGATGGGACGACTTGGAAGGTGCTGAATAGGCTGCGCTCTGGCACCACGAGATGCAAAGCCAACCTTAAGAATGGGGCCACAAAGTGGAGTCCACGACATGCAAGTGTGGAGAAGAGCAAAACAGACCACCTATTACAATGCAGTCTGAGCCCTGCCACACACACAATGGAAAACCTTCTTATAGCAACACCAGAGGCACCCTAAGTGTCCAGCTTCTGGTCAAAGGACATTTAGTATCATGCCAAGTTTTTAAACCTTCGGTTCGCTTCTGACACAATAAATTATTTATTTATTTATTTACTTTATTTATATTCCGCTCTTCTCACCCCAAGGGGACTCAGAGCGGATTACAGATACACATACTTAGCAGACAATCCCTGCCATTTCCACATACACAACATATAGACGAACAGAGGCAAACTCTGGCCACCGGGGGAGCTGACACACTCATCTCTCAGCATTCCCAGCGTCCCTTGTTGTTCTTTCCGCATTCCTCAGCGTTCCTGGAGTTCTTTAATAGCCTCATAATTCAGTCGAAATTTGCCTCCCCACTTAATGTGGTACCTTTATCTCCTACTTGACAGATGCAACTGTCTTTCGGGCTGCAAAGGTCGACAGCAGGCTACACTTAAAGGTCGAGCACCCACCTCGACCCGGGCAGGCGTCAAACACATGACCTACTGGTCAGAGAGACCTTACGCAGCTGACACTTACCAGCTGCGCCACATTCCCGGTGCAATAAATAAATAAATGTTGGATAAACATTCGATTTTGTTTTACAACCTTGTAATAAATACAAACAAATAGCAAAAAGAAAAGCAAGGAAAACATAAAGTGTTCATGCAATTTGCGAGTAGACTCCAAGAAGTTTATTCTCAACAGGGACACCTTTATATTCCCAGATCGGGCTATGAGCCTCAGTCAACCACCAATGACTGCATAATCTCACAAATGCAGGCTAACAGGTATGCAATAGATACATCTTTTGCAATAGACAAGGAGATTGGCCTAGGATATTATTTTGACACGGATATTTCCATATTAACCGCTATGAAGACCGACGCTGTTGCTATGGCAATGTCATGACATCTGTGTCAAAACCTCCTGATAATTCAGAGCCCGATCTGTGAATCTAAATTGACGCCAGGCCAGAGGGCAAAGCACACACCTGACTTGCATCATTGCAAAGGCGGCCCACAATGAGCAAGACAGTTCCGCGGCTCGCATTTATGCAAAAGTCGTTAATAGGAAACCTCTTTTTAAAAAACAAATGTTAAGTGGTGACCAATCGTTTCCTTTGCTCAGTGAGGAAGCAGTGCTAATGGAAACCAGATGCTGTAGCTCAGGGGTGCCCACACTTTTTCAGCATGTGAGCTAATTATAATAAAACCAAGTCAGAAAGATCTACTGAGAGAGAAGCAGGGCGGAGCAGGGGCAGGGGGCTTGGCTTGGTGAAGCCTGGCTCCGCCCCCCTCTCTGGCTTTAGCTCTACCACAGCTTCTCCAGGCTTGAGGAGGGTAGTGCCAAGCCAGTAATGGCATAGCTAGCCACTACTGGCTTGGCACTACCCTCCTCAAGGCTGAAGAAGCTGTGGTAGCGGTGAAGCCGGGAGGGGCGGGCTTGGCATGGCTCCACCCCTCCCCCTCTGGCTTTAGCTCTACCACAGCTTCTCAGGCTTGAGGAGGTAGTGCCAAGCCAGTGGTGGCATAACTAGCCACTACTGGCTTGGCACTACCCTCCTCAAGCCTGGAGAAGCTGTGGTAGCGCTGAAGCCAGGGAGGGGGAGGGGCTTGGCACGGCATGGCTCCGCCCCCTCTGGCTTTAGCTCTACCACAGCTTCTCAGGCTAGAGGAGGGTAGTGCCAAGCCAGTGGTGGCATAACTAGCCACTACTGGCTTGGCACTACCCTCCTCAAGCCTGGAGAAGCTGTGGTAGCGCTGAAGCCGGGGGGGGCGGGCTTGGCGCGGCATGGCTCCACCCCCTCTAGAAGTGCCCCATCCGGCTGGGATCGACCTCCTTCGATCCCGGGATCGACCAGTCGATCGCAATCGACTTCCAGGGCAGCCCTGCTGTAGCCAAATGCACCCAAACGGACACTGTTATTCCTGCATCTAATTCTAGGAAGGCCAAGTCTCTCACAATGTGTTCTTGGGAGAAGAGAGAAGAACTACATCAAGGTAAAGCCGGAACACTACGCCGTAGGTTTTGTTTACCTCTTCTGTAATTGAATCTAAAGACGACGTTGCTTCGTCATAGAGAATAATGGCAGGATTCTTCAGGATGGCTCGGGCGATAGCGATTCTCTGTTTTTCCCCTCCTACAAAACAAAAGGTGATACAAACGCAATGCCGTTATTTTTGCCTCAAATCCTGCTCCACATTCACGATTCAGCTGTTTTCTTCTCCCAAGAAGTGAAACCATATTTTCTCCCTTGTAGTGGGCTGGGTCCCTGCCACCAAGCAGATGGGTCTCAGAGTCCTTGCTAGCATCATGTCCAAATGCTAAGAACTGACAAGTGAAGGCATGAACTCCTATCTGTGGCCTTGCTGGGTACCTTTTCTGCGACCCTTTGAGGCAGGGAAGAGAGAAGACACCTGGGAAGCAACTTGGAGAGTGATCTGTTTCCCAGTCGCTCACTGCTTGCAAAATCTTATTTATTATTTATTTATTTATTTGTATTTGTTTGCCGCCACTCCCAGTGGCTCGGGGCGGCTTACAAAATGTTCATAAAAACAGCCAAACACAGCTAAAAAGTTAAAACCACAATTAAAACAGCAGACAAAATGTCACAATAGGCCACGCATTAAAGAACATTGCGACAACAAAAGATAGTGCAAGATGGCGATTCACAAAGAAAGACTGCAATTCATCCAACTCCGAAAGCCTGCTGAAATAACAAAGTCTTGCAGGCTTTCCTGAACGGAAGGAAGTTCTGAATAGCGCGAACGTTGGCGGGCAACGCGTTCCAAAGTATTGGAGCCACGATCGAAAAAGCCCGGCGACGGGTTGCAGTCAGGCGATAAGTCTTAGGACTAGGAACGACCAGGAGGTTATGCTCTTTGGAGCGCAGAGATCTGTTGGGATGATATGGGATGAGGTGGTCCCGCAGGTACACTGGCTCCAGACCAGTGTACCTGCCTTAAAAGTCAAGACTAACACTTTGAAGGTGATCCGGCATTCTACAGGTAGCCAGTGCAGTTCGCACAGAATTGGTGTGATGTGACAGCTTACCGAGACCCCCGCAAGGAGTCGGGCTGCAGCGTTCTGCACCAGCGTAAGTTTCCAGATCACTGACAGAGGAAGGCCAATGTACAGATCGTTACAGTAGTCTAGCCTCGAGATGACCGTGGCCAGGTCGCGCCAGGACAAGTAGGGGGCCGGCTTCCTCACCTGGCGAAGATGGAAAAACGCCACTCTGCTGATGGTGGAAACATGGGCCTCCATCAACAGTAGAAGATCCAAGGTTACCCCAAGGCTCTTAACGCATGACGACGGACATAGTGTCACACCGTCCAGGGTCGGAAGCTGAACATCCCCACTGTCCGGGCGACCAAGCCACAGGATCTCCGTCTTTGCCAGATTCACCTTTTGATTTGGATCCCATTTATGCACATTGATTTACTTTGTCTGCTTTGAGAGTCCATCTCCCATCACCTTTGGCCTGAGAGGGAATGCATGCACACCGACCCAAGGGCTTTCTATGTCCAGTGAAAGGGATTGGACCGAATTGCCGGCCAAATGGATAAATCTGGGTAAAGTTAGTGTGGGGAAGCATTTCTAACACTGGCTGTGAGGGGATGCTGGACTCCAATTGCAAAAGAGCCAGGCTGCAATTGAGCTGAAGACTATCTTATTGCCTTATTTGCTCTCAACAAGGCTTATGCTGCAGCAGCAACAAAGTGTTTGGCACCAAAGGAACTCTGGGAGAAGTGACACCAGTTTTGGAATGAGGGATATAACTGCTTAGAGGAAGACTAAGGTTTCAATAATCATCTATCTATACAGATAATAAAAGTGAAAATATGTATGACTGCGGCTGGGGTGTCTCACTTCCACAAATAGCTATGGCTCCCACTACTCTGGAGACACCCATGGCCCTCTCTCCAATGACACTGCAGATCATAGTGAGTGCCAAGAGAGGAATATGTCCAAGAGCCATGCCAATGTCCTCCACATACATCCTACTGTCCCCCACCCAAATGAAGGCTTTCATACGGGATCACTTCATTCTAGATTATCTGTTTTTCCTCCACCACAGGCATCCCAGTGTTTCTGACTCTCTCCATTGGTGTGGAATTTACATGACCCCGCCCACTGCCACTCCCTTAACCCTTTCCTATTCTTTTCTATGGCAGACAGCAAACAGAGGAATTGATCAGCAACTGAACATTCAAGAGAGATTTGGGGGAAATTCGCCATGAAAACACAGTATTCTCTGATCGTCATGGGGGTTCTGTGTGGGAAGCTTAGCCCAATTCTATCATTGGTGGGATTCAGAATGCTCTTTAATTGTAGGTGAACTATAAATCCCAGCAACTACAACTCCCAAATGTCAAGGTCTATTTTCCACAAACCCTACTAGTGTTCACATGTGGGCATATTGAATATTTGAGCTAAGTTTGGTCCAGATCCATCATTGTTTGAGTCCACAGTGCTCTCTGGATATAGGTAAACTACAACTCCCAATGCCCACCAAACTCTTCCAGTATTTTCTGTTGGTCGTCAATGGGAGTTCTGTGTGCCAAGTTTGGTTCAATTCCATCATTGATGGAGTTCAGAATTCTCTTTAATTGTAGGTGAACTATAAAACCCAGCAACTACAACTCCCAAGTGACAAATTCAATCCCTCCCTCAACCCCACCAGTATTCAAACTTGGGTGTATCAGGTATTTGTGCCAAATTTATTCCAATGAATGAAAGTATATCCTGTATATCAGGGGTGCTCACACTTTTTCAGCATGGGAGCTACCATATGAAGAACCAAGTTTAAAAGATCACCTGGCGCGCGCGTGCACACGTGCACTCACTCCTGCTGCCACCTTCCATCTGCACAGTGCTTCTTTCGTTCTCAGAAATATAAACAATGGACATGCTAAAATGCACCCAAGCACCCATTTCTCCCTCCCTGCCATTTCCCCACAGATATAATCAGGCAGAAAGTAAACAGAGAGACCTGGTAGCTGCAAAGCCATTTGATTCTCAGAAATATAAAGACACGGACATGCAAAAATACACCCAGGCACCCATTTCTCCCTCCCTGCCATTTCCCCACAGATATAATCAGGCAGAAAGTAAACAGAGAGACCTGGTAGCTGCAAAGCCATTTGATTCTCAGAAATATAAAGAATGGGACATGCTAAAATACACACAGGCACCCATTTCTCCCTCCCTGGCATATATACACAGTTATTATTAGGCAGAAAGTAAGAAGACCGACCTTTGTGTTTCAATTTGGACAGGAAATGGCTCCCAAAGCGTCCTTTTTTCCTTCTCCGTCGTTGCTCCTCTTGATGCGCCGCCTGCACGCTCCAAGCGCACCTGAGACTCTAAGAGGGAGAATGGGCTCTTTTAAGCATGCGCGCGGGCCAGCTGAGCACCGCATCATCCAACGGCGCCCTTCTCCTTAGCTCTGTGATGACTCTGAGAGGCTGGAGAAGGAGGGAGGGAGGGGGAAAGCGGAAGAGCCAAAGAGAGCGGGCGTGGATGCCATCGCGTCATCCACGCCGCCCCCTCTTTTGCCCTTCTGCATTCCTCCTCCTTCCGTCCTTCTCCGGCCACTCACAGACATCACAGAGCAAAGGAGGAATGTGGCGTTGGATGACGCAGTGCCCAGCTTGCCCGCGCGCATGCGCAGAAGTGCCCATTATCCTTTTTGGAGTCTCAGGCACGCTTGGAGCGTGCAGGGGCGCGTGAAGAGGACCAACAGCGATTGACCTGGTCAGGGGCCTAAAGATCACCTGGATGAGGCCCAAAGATCACCCGGGTGATCGCGATCACCGTCCTGGGCACCCCTGCTGTATGTCAAATATTTACATTACGTTTCACAACAGTGTCAAAATTGCAGTTTTGAAGTAGCAACGAAAATAATGTTATGGTTGGGCGTCACCACAACATGAGGAGCTGTATTAAGGGGTCGCGGCATTAGGAAGGTTGACAAATTATTTATTATTATTTATGGTTTTTGTACCCCGTTGCTTCTCAGCATGGCTTACACTGCAACACTGTATTATGCTATGTAACACGATTTTCATTCCTGGGTAATAAATGTTGTTTCCTAATTGGGTGTGTCATAAAACATGGGAAAAGTACATTAAACGGCTAAAACTTCGTTGCGGTCTGCACATTGAAAGGTTTAAAATGGCATATTTTCAGTAAGGAAAATTACAAACAAAGTGTCTAGACCAGTGGTTCTCAACCTGTGGGTCCCCAGATGTTTTGGCCTCCAACTCCCAGAAACCCTAACAGCTGGTAAACTGGCTTGGAATTCTGGGAGTTGTAGGCCAAAACACCTGGGGACCCACAGGTTGAGAACCACTGGTCTAGACTGAAGGAAATAATAGTACCCCTTTCAGCCACTATTTCAAAGTAAGTACCATACAACTAAACAGGAAGTATTTTAAACCATTTTTTCTCCAAATTTTGTTACATCGTGTAACAAGCTGGACATAGGCGACTTTTCTGTAATAGACACAAGTGTACTCTCCCACCCATCCCGCAAACACCCCCCCCCCCCCCAAATGCTGTCAGTGGCAACTGCACTTCAGACTCGGCTGTTTATAAAGGGAGAGAGGAAGCAGGAATCACATATTGGGTGAAGAGTTCAGTTCCTGTTTATTGCTCCGCTTCATCCCAGCCACTTAAGGCTCAGAGCGAAATGAGATTATTATCCTCCTAAAGTGGTTTGCGAAAGCAAGGCGCCGTAAGTTACCAAGGGCACATCGCCAGGAATATGAAGGCATTAAGCAGGAGCCTGGTCAGATCTTTGGGATGTGATGCCAAAAGGCAGGTGCCTATACAACCGTTAATTACCGGCATTACCTCCCAAATCTGGAATGGATTTTACATTTCCAAAAGCAAGCCAGTGTGGATATTGGTGGCCGTTCTGTCTGAAAGGGGAAAAGAAGAACCTTAATAAGATGGGGAGGAAGCCATGCTGAAGGCCCCCGTGTTCTTTTGGAGACGGGATGTTCTCGGGTTTAAATGGAAAGGTGTACTTGTGGACTCTGCTGTCCATGCTGCTGCTAGAGATCAGCCGGTTCTCTGTGCACTGCAGTTCCCATTGGACTTATGTTTTACGTTAGAGAGAGGGAATTGGCTCAACTGGAAAACCTGTTTGAACGTAGACTGTGAAAACATTTTGCCTGTGCCTTAGGGGTTTGTATATTTAGCACTGCTTCTGCTGTTCCAGCAAAGTGCCCGTTCTTTATTCTTAATCTAGCTCAGTGTTTCTCAACCTTCCTCATGCCGCAACCCCTCAATACAGTTTCTCATGTTGTGGTGACCCCCAACCATAACAGTATTTTTCGTTGCTATTTCATAACTATACTTTTGTTACTGTTATGATGGAACCCCCAGTGCCGCAGTGGATTAAACTGCTGAGCTGCTAAACTTGTTGACCGAAAGGTCGCAGGTTCGAATCTGGAGAGCGGGGTGAGCTTCCACTGTCAGCCCCAGCTTCTGCCAATCTAGCAGTTCAGAAACATGCAAATGTGAGTAGATCAGTAGGTACTGCTTCTGCAGGAAGGTAACAGTGCTCCGTGTAGTCATGCCGGCCACATGACCTTAGAGGTGCCTACGAACAATGCTGGCGCTTTGGCATAGAAATGGAGATGAGCATCCCCCCCCCCCCCGAGTTGGACACAACTAGCCTTAATGTCAGGGGAAAACCTTTACGTTTACTAATGAATTGTGATGTAAATATACAATATGCAGGATGTATTTTCATTCACAAATACCCAATGAGCCCAAATTTGAATACTGGTGGGGTTGGGGTGCGGGATTGATTTTCTCATTTGGGAGTTGTAGTTGGTGAGATTTACAGTTCACCTACAATCAAAGAGCATTCTGAACTCCAGCAACAATGGAAATGAATCCATCTTGGCACACAGAACTCCCATGATGACCAACAGAAAATACTGGAAGAGTTTGGTGGGCATTGACCTTGAGTTTAGGAGTTGTAGTTCACCTACATCCAGAGAACACTATGGGCTCAAACAATGATAGATCTGGACCAAACTTGGAACGAATACTCACTATGCCCAAATGGGGACACCGGTGGAGTTTGGGAAAACAGACGTTAACACTTGGGAGTTGTAGTTGCTGGGATTTATAGTTCACCTACAATCAAAGAGCATTCTTAACCACACCGACTCTAGACTTGGGCCAGATGTCCCACACAGAACCCCCATATCTTGAAGGGACTCGCTGGTGCAAGCCTCCCTCCAGCCTCACATGATCTCCCTCGCCCACACATGTGCACCACGCTGCCACGCGCTGAACATGCCTGCTCTCCCCTCCCCACTTGGAATCTCAGAAACACCCCCCCCCCCTTGACTAAGAGGCCGGCCAATCACAGCCGAGGAGGGCTTTTTATGGGAGGATTCACTGCCTGTTACCAAAAAGGAAGAGAAGAACAGGTGGAGAGATCATCAACCTTCTCTTCCTTTTCCGATGGTCTTTGGCAACACCTCTGAAACCGCCTCGCGACCTCCCCGGGGGTCCCGACCCCTAGTTTGATATTTTTCCAGAATCCTATGTAACATGTCGATCTCTCATTCAATAGACAGCCAGGAAACAAAAGCTCTTAAAGCCTAAATTGTTTAAGAAAACCCCATTGATCATAGTGCAATACATGTTGTTAGGTCTATACTGGACCCATAACCCTTGTTGGGCAAGTGGGCTTATTAACAAAAGACTTTCCTCATAAATGCACAGCAGAGCAACTGATCAACAGCAGCGAGACCCAGCAAAAGTAACCCAAAGTGATAAAAAGAACAAAAACACACAGGCCAATGTTATCTCTTCCTTGGGAGGCTTTTCTTTATAGCAAAATAATATAGTTGCACTATTTACAATAACAAGAGACCTCACCACCACTGAGGAATAGATGGAGGGAAGGAAGGAAGGGATGAAAGGAGGGCCAGAAAGAGAACCATACTGCTATGGAGACACTATGTAGTACAGTGTTTCCCAACCGCTGTTCCGCGGTACACTACTGTTCCGTGACGGATTATCTGGTGTGCCGCGAAAAACGTCTCCCCCCGCCTTCCGACTTCCTGCTGATTGGGGGAGGAGGAGGAGGAAGGGCCAGATGGCGGTGAAGAAATAGAAGAAGGGGCCGGGGCCCCGCCTCCTTCGGCCGTTTCCCCAGCCAGCCTCCAATCGAGGGAGGGAGGGAGGAGGGAAGGATGATGTCGCTCGAGCCCCGCCCCCTTCCTAGCGGCAGAAGCTTGCTCGTGCCTGATTGAGTCATGGCGGGAGTCATGGTGGAGAGCGGCCTCTGTCCCCGGCGCTGCTCTCCGCCATGACTCTGGCCCCTCGCTCGCTGAGGCCGCGTGGAGGAGGAGCATGAGCGGTGGGCGGGCTTCAGTGGGCGGGGCTGAAGCCCGTCCACCACTCATGCTCCTCCTCCTTTGCACGGCCTCAGCGAGCAAGGGGCCGGAGTCATGGCGGAGAGCAGCGCCGGGGACGGGAATTGCCGCCTTCTCCCTCTCCCCCACCACCTCTTTCGCCCGTAAGCCGCTACCCGTGGTAATGGGAGCGGCTGAGGCTGGTGGTGGGACCCTGGGCTGGAGCCTGGGCTTGGTGGCAGCCCTCGGCCTGCTCTACTGCCTGAGGGGCTCGCTTGCCAAGTTTGGTCCAGATCCATCACTGTTTGAGTCCACAGTGCTCTCTGGATGTAGGTGAACTACAACTCCAAAACTCAAGGTCAATTAACTATATGTATTACTGTGTTAGAGTCTCATTTTGTGTCATTTTGGTTGGTGGTGTGCCTCCGGATTTTTTTAATGTTAAAGGTGTGCCGCAGCTCAAAAAAGGTTGGGAAACACTGGTGTAGTAGACTCTCTTCTCAGAGATAGAGAAAGGACAAAGAGGAGGGGAAGGAAAGACAGAAAGAGAAAAAGAAGAAAAAGGAGGGAAAAAGAAGGAAGAAAAAGGAGGGAGGGAAGGAAGGGGGGAAGAAAAAAGAATCGAGGAAAAAGTATGAGATGAGGGAAGAAGGAGAATGAAGGGATGGAGCAGCGACCCCCCGGATACTCGGGCAATGTGAGGCATATACACTAGTATCCAATTTAAAATAAACATGGCAGGGCTCATGCTCCAGAATTACAAGGGTTGCTGGGTGCCCACTGAATCCTCAACCAGCCGCTGCCTTATGCTGCCAAGCCAGCCCATTATTATCAGCAGCGAGTGAGATGGTGACTGCACAGGGGGCCTGGGGCAGACAGGAAGAGTGGGAGCGCAGTGAGAAGCCACACGCCGGTTGCCTTACCTGACAGCTTCAGGCCTCGCTCGCCCACCTGCGTGTCGTAGCCGTGGGGCATCCTGAGAATGGCATCATGGATGCCGGCCAGCTTTGCCACCGCATAGACCTCCTCGGCCGAAGAGTTGATGTTGCCATAGGAGAGGTTGTAGAAGATGGTGTTGTGGAAGAGGACGGGGTCCTAGGACACAGGCAAAGCGGGACAAGGCCTCTGAAACAAGGGAAGTGCTGACTGGCAGGTGAGAAGGCTACGGAGGCCTCCGTGAATGTTATCTAAACGGAAAGGCTGTAACAAATCGCGAAGAAGCTTCCACTAAGTCCCTCCAGGCAACAGTGCTCTTGGGACATTTTAATGAGGAGGAGATGGATGCTGCCAGAATAATTCTCCTCCATGTAAGCAGAAGAGTAAGTGTGTGCGCAAAGTGGGAGACGAGACAGAGTCCGTTATTTTTAGTATAAATAAGAAGGATTACGTAACTTAATTTGCAGCATTGAAAACCCAGGACAGCCTCATTTACAATCCGAAATGACTACAATGCCAATATCGACATTCTGCACTTTTGTTACCATTCACATAGGATGATAATTGAAGAAGAAATAGAAACAATGTGGGAATGTGACACAGCTGGCTAAGTGTCAGCTGCATAAGATCTCTCTGACCAATAGGTCATGAGTTCGACGCCTGCCCGGGTTGAGGTGGGTGCTCGACCTTTAAGTGTAGCCTACTGTCGACCTTTGCAGCCCGAAAGACAGTTGCATCTGTCAAGTAGGAGATAAAGGTACCACATTAAGTGGGGAGGCAAATTTTGACTGAATTATGAGGCCATTAAAGAACGCCAGGAACGCTGAGGAATGCGGAAGGAACAACAAGGGACGCTGGGAACGCTGAGAGATGAGGAGTGCGTCAGCTCCCCCTGGTGGCCAGAGTTTGCCCCTGTTCGTCTATATGTTGTGTATGTGGAAACGGCAGGGATTGTCTGCTAAGTATGTGTACCTATAATCCACTCTGAGTCCCCTTCGGGGTGAGAAGAGCGGAATATAAAGTGTATTATTATTATTATTATTATTATTGTGAGTTTCTGGGCTGTATAACTATGTTCCAGAAGCATTCTCTCCTGATGTTTTGTCCATAACTATGGCAGGCATCCTCAGTGGTGGTGAGGTCTGTTGGAAAAGAGGTAAGTGGGGTTTATATATCTGTGGAATATCCAGGGTGGGAGAAATAACTCTTGTCTGTTGGAGGCAAGTGTGAAAGTTGCTATTGGTCTAAAACCAGGACAGTAAAAAAAGAGCAACACTAAAAAAAAAACAGGGGAAATCCATACAGGAAAAAATCAAGGCCAGCTAACACTTCCCAACAAAGGATTCCCCCAGGCAAGAAGCAGCCAGACTTTGAAGCTGCAAGGCCATTCAGTGCTAATTAAGGTGGCCAATCACAACATTCACACCTACCTCAAGCAGACAAGAGTCCTTTCTCCCACCCCGGACATCATTCCACATATATATATATAATGCCCACTTGCTCAGTTTCCAACAGACGTTACAACTTCTGAGGATGCCTGTCATAGATGTGGGCAAAACGTCAGGAGAGAATGCTTCTGGAACATAGCCAGACAGCCCAGAAAACTCACAGCAACCCAGTGATTCTAGCCATGAAAGCCTTCTACAACATTAAAAACAACAGGGCTATATGATTCGCACCTGAAATTAGCGCTACTCTTCCGTGCCTTAATTATTTAATTATTTATTATTATTTCTGCCCTGATTTTTCTCTCTAAAGAGAGACTCAAAGCAGTTTACAGTAAAAACAATACAATATAATTCAAAACATTAAAAATATACAAACATTAAAATACAATGAAATGTTAACTGCATTAAAAATAAACCTTTTAGCCATGCTCAGAAACCCAAAGATATTTTATAGCCTAGGTCCTAAATGCTCCCCATGGTCCTTTAGTGAGCTCTGGAGGGACAACAACATTTTCAGCATATTTCCAAGCCCCTTTGGATCAGTTAGGCCCAGGAGAGGCCTTTTTCAAAATCAGGGAACGACCTGGATATAAATAAGAGGTCTCAAAATGTGGCATAAATAATAACAGGAGAGGCACCCTACCTGAGGTACAACTCCGATGGCCTTCCTGAGGGTTTCCAAGCTGACATTTTGTATGTTCTGGCCGGAGACGTAAACCCCGCCTTTCTGGGGTTCATAGAAACGGAATAGCAACCTTACTATTGTGCTTTTCCTTGAGAAAGAGAACGAAAGAAAGGGTGGTATTATTTTACTCTATTATTACTAAATTTATTGTTTTACTCTTCTTCTTATTACATTTATTATTTTGTTCTAATTATTATTACATGTATTATTTTACTCTATTTTATTATTAATACATTTACATTATTTTACTCTATTATTATTGTTATTTTTACATTTACATTATTATTATTTGAAACACAACAAGATGAGTCCACAGAAAACAAGATCACTCTGCTGGCTGTTGTATTGGATCACACATCGGACATTTCCCAAGTGTCTAGGGCTGTGTGATGTATCGGCAAATGATGTGTGTAGATCCCAGTAAGGTGGCCTTTTTCAGCTGACAGATGGTAATTCTGTCAGCGCCGATTGTGTTTAAGTGAGGCCAAGGTCTTTAGGCACTGCACTCAGTGAGCCGATCACCACTGGGACCACCTTTACTGGCTTGTGCCAGAGTCTTTGCAGTTCGATCTTTAAATCCTCATATCATGTCAGCTTTTCCAGTTGTTTCTCTTCAATCCTATATTTTTATTTTACCCTATTTATTATTGTTATTATTACATTTATTATTTTACTATATTTATTATTACAATATGTATTATTTTACATATTGTCGCCCATTCAGAAGCAGCCCTGCAACGCCTCACATCCTGCTTTGCAACGGCTGCAGAGCTGTTTGGGCTGGAAGTCAGCCTGAAGAAAATGGAAGTCCTCTACCAGCCCACACCACAGGAAGAACACCATCATCCCCACGTCAGCATAGGCAAATCTGTGCTTAAGTCCGTTCAGCAGTTCACCTACCTGGGAAGCATAATCTCTTCAGACGCCAAGATTGACAAAGAGATAGATCACAGATTAGCAAAGGCATAGAGTGCATTTGGAAGGCTTCACAAAAGAGTCTGGAGCAACAAGCACCTGAGGCAAAGCACCAAAATCAGTGTGTACAGAGCTATCATACTGTCTATTCTCCTCTATGGGTCTGAAACATGGGTCACCTATCACCAACACCTACGACTCCTCGAACGCTTTCATCAGCGCTGTCTTTGCACAATCCTAAATATACACCGGGCCGACTATGTGACTAATGTTGCTGTCCTTGAGCAAGCAGGGATCACCAGCATTGAGGCCATGCTATTGAGAACACAGCTGCGCTGGGCAGGGCACGTCTCTAGGATGGAGGACCACCACCTCCCAAAGATAATACTCTATGGTGAACTCGCCACGGGTCAGCGGAAGAGAGGCATCCCCAAAAAGAGATATAAGGACTCCCTGAAACAACATCTCAGACTCGGCCAGATTGATCACCAACAATGGTCCACCCTGGCCTCACATCAGGAAGCATGGAGATGCACTATCCACAATGCTGCGGCCTCTTTCGAGAAGACACGCCGAATGGGTCTCGAAGAGAAACGACAACGTAGAAAGAACCGCAACTTGGAAACAACATCACCCAAGGAGACTTTCTGCTGTGCTTTCTGCAACCGAACTTGCCTATCTCAGATTGGCCTTTTTAGTCATCAACGCGCTTGTAAAAAGCGTGGGATGAGTCCTTCCTAAGAATCTTCGTTCGCGAAGTAATGCCGAGAGATATTTATTATTACAATATGTATTATTTTACTCTATTTACTATATTATTACACTTACTATTTTACTCTATTATTGTTATTACTAAATTTACTATTTTACTTTATTATTGGTGTTATTATTACATTTATTATTTTACTCTATTATTATTATACTTATTATTTTACTCTCTGACCTTAAATTACAGTTTAATGTAAATATTCCAAAACATTTAAGCTACGGATGCCTCAACTGATGTAATTTTATTGGTATCTATTTTTATTTTGATTAAATTAGCTACTGCATTTCCCACCCTCGGCTTATACTTCAGTTAATACGTTTACCCATTTTTTTGTGGTAAAATTAGGTGCCTTGGCTTATATTCAGGTTGGCTTAAACTCAAGTATATACTGTACTTGCTTGTCATCAAAAAATAGAATGACTGCCGTTTAAAATGCAAGGGAAAGGAATCAATGATACAGAATTCTGCATATCCATTCTACCCACCCGGAGCCACTGCCTCCGACAATGGCCACTTTCTTTCCTGCGGGAACTTCGAAAGAGACGCCATTGAGGACCCTCTGACCTTCAAGGTACTCAAAATGCACGTTATCGAAGGCGATGGTGGCCGTCTCCGGCGTGGTCTGCAGGGCTGGAGCCAGATCTTTATCCTATCGAGAGAAGAGTGCTGCTTTACATACAAAACCAGTTGGGGAAAAGTGTTATTTCAAAGCGCTTAACAAGCTACACAGAGGGTCTGGTCTCAAAAGGAGGTGCAAGTGGAAGGAAGGAGTTGGGAACAAGCGCTTTCAGTCCCACAGGAGTAAGTCTCCTCTCTCCCCTGCCAGAAATCTCTACAGTCACAGCCCTGGATTCTAGGCAGCATTCTGCACCACACATTCTGCATTGTTAATTAAAAACCAATAAGAGAATGTCAGAAAAAATTAAAAATTAACTAGGTACTTTTAATTACAAAAAAGTGAGCCAAGCAATGAAAGGGTTAAATGCATGCAATGACTCTGTAAAAACTGTAGATCTTTATAAGCAAGTGTGTCTGTAGCTTAGTTGCCTTCAGTTTGAGGGAGTCCTCAATGTGAGAGGTCTCTGTGGGGGAAGGGCCTCAGTGTGTTAGTAGGTCTCTGTATGAGAAGGCCTCCGTGTTAGTTCGCCTCAGTGTGAGAGAGACATTTGTCTGAGAGAGCACTCAGTGTGAGAAGGCCTCAGTGGGAGAGTTTATTTATTTATTTAAAACTTTTGTACCCCGACCTTCTCACCTCTATCGAGGGACTCAGACCGGCATAACAGCAAAAATTCAATGTTATACAATTTAAAAACAACTACAACAACATATTAAAATACATAAAAACCCAGCATAAAACCAACATCGCCATTAAAACAATTCCACTCAATCTGTAAATGTGGTCATACATTCAGACAATAGCCCATCTCAGCCTATTCTGGAAGGCTTGGTTCCACATCCAGGTCTTCACCAGCCTCCTAAAGGACAACAGAGAGGGGGCAGACCTAGCATCACTTGGGAGAGAGATCCACAGCCAAAGGGCGACCACAGAGAAGGCCCTGTCTCTCGTCCCCACCAGCCTCGCTTGCGAAGCCGGCGGGATCGAGAGCAGGGCCTCTCCGGAGGATCTTAATGTCCTTTATGGTTCGTAGGGGAGAATCCGTTCGGACAGGTAAACTGGGCCAGAACCGTATAGGGCGTTGAGGGCGCGCTCATCAGCTGCAGCCCCACTACGGGGACCATCCTCCTCCGGCGAGGACTTCTCTCTCACACACACACACACACACTCCCTCCCTCCCGCAGCCTCACATCCTATCCCTGCGCCCGCCTTCGCCTTGCTCCCCCCCCCCCCAGGAGCAAACAATGGGCAGTCACGTCACCACACCATGTCAAGAGACGAGCGCCAGGGCCCGCCCACTAAAGCCTCATTGGCGAAAGAAGCCCCGCGTGGGCAAAAGGTGGCAACGGGAGCGTGCGCGGGGTGCGCACGCGCAGAAGCGCCCCATCCGGCTGTGAGCGACCTCAAACGGACTCGGGATAGACTCGTCGATCGCGATCTACTTCCTGGGCAGCCCTGATCTAGAGGTTTCGAAAGAGATGCTCTGTCTAGAAATGTCCCACTTTGAATCTTATGGTTGCCTCCTGTTGAATCCTGGGATCTGCAGTTTAAAAAACCTCAGCCAGAGTGAGCCTGGTCCTCACTGAACTATGAATCCCAGGACACAGTGGGAGGAGATTTAAAGTGGGAGGCCAACTCTTTGTGGCCAACTTCCCTTTTTGTGGAGAGCGGGAATTAGTTATAAAATGAAGCACTAATATGACAACAAGATGACCTCATCCATCCATTTAGTAAGTGTTTTTAAAGCACCGAATGGCTGATACTCACTTTAATTTTGGTGTCGACGCTAAGCAGTGTGAACAAGGTGTTCATGTCAATGAGGGCCTGCCTCGTCTCCCTGTACACCGTCCCCAGGAAATTCAGGGGCAATGACAACTGGAACAGCAGTCCATTCACCATCACCAGGTCGCCAACAGTGAGGTTGCCTTCATGATAAACAAAAAAAAGGGGGAAGGGAGTTGGGAGCCAGCAATTTATCTCTACTCTTCAACATAAGCTGCAGCAAATTCAAAAATAACCCGTGATTATCCAAGCTCAATTCCACACTCAACAAATACATTAACCTTATAAATAAATCTAGTTGGTAAACATGTTTTTCAGTAATCCCAAGTGACTAGAAATGTTCAGTCAGACCGCTTATTGAGGCTTAGTTTAGTCCTTATTTCTACTCAAAAACGCATCAGGTTGGGACAGGTATGTGTTACCTGCAATAATCCCCTGGCTGGCCAAGACCATGGCGGCTGTTAAGCCAATGCTGAAGATGGTGTTCTGTCCAAAATTAAGCAGAGCTAACGTCGAGGTAGTCTTCAGGGAAGCGTTTTCATAGGTCTTCAAATACCCATCATACCTTTCAGCTTCGTGTTTTTCATTATTGAAATACTAAGGGGGGGAGGGGGAGAGAAGAAAAGGAACACTGAAGAGTTGCATCCTTCCAAGAGCACTGGGTGAACCATGAAGTCATACTTTCTCTCTAGCAATTCAATGGACCAGAAGGGACAGAGATTCATCTATGCTGATGATTGTGGCATCACTGCTCACGCAGAGAGCACTGAAATTGTTGAATAGAAGCTCTCCGAAGCTTTAGGTGCTGTTGCTGCTTATTATAGGGAAAACCAGCAAAAAGTGGGTGCTAGAAATAATGTCATACGAAAGCTGACTGGCATGACCAGGAGACCACAACCAGACACAGAGAAGACATCTCACTTTGCGCTTCGCTACTCTGGTGCTGAGTATGCATCCCCAGTGTGGAATACATCTCACCATATTAAAACTGAGGATGTGGCTCTTAATGAGGCATGTCACATCATCACAGGTTGTCTACGCCCCACACCACTGGAGAAATTACACTGTTTAGCTGGTATTGCACCAGCTGACATCTGCCGGGAAGTAGCAGTCAGTAAAGAAAGAACCAAGGTATTGACATCTCCAGCCCATCCTGTGTTTGGATATCAGCCAGCAAGCCAATGCCTTAAATCAGTGTTTCCCAACCTTTTATGAGCTGCGGCACACTTTTAACATAAAAAAATCCAGGGGCACACCACCAACCAAAATGACACAAAATGACATTCTAACACAGTAAAGAACGGCTGGGGGATGGTGGCCTACTGGGAACAGCTGCTGGGAGTGCTGAGGCCGGGGAGGGGGAGGAGCCAGGCCATGCCATGCCCCGCCCCCTCCCCCCGGCTTCAGCTCTCCCACAGCTTCTCCAGCCTTGAGGGGGCAATGCCAAGCCAGCGGTGGCAGAGCCAGCACAATGCAGGCTTGGCACTCTCCCCTCAAGGCTGGAGAAGCTGCGGGAGAGTCGAAGCCGGGGGGAGGGGGAGGAGCCAGGGCATGCCATGTCCCGCCCCCTCCCCCTGGCTTCAGCTCTCCCACAGCTTCTCCAGCCTTGAGGGGGAAGTGCGAGTGAGGGGCGGGAGTCATGGCCCCCGTCCCCGCTCTCCGCCATGACTCCTGCCCCTTGCTCACTGAAGCCGCGCGGAGGAGGAGCATGAGCAGTGGATGGGCTTCAGTGGGTGGGGCTCCTCCTCCGCGCGGCTTCAGCGAGTGAGGGGCAGGAGTCATGGCGGATTGGAGGAAACGGCCGAAGGAGGCGGCGCCCAAGCCCCTTCTTCTTTCTCTTCGCCACCGCCCGGCCCTTCCTCCTCCTCCCCCGAGCAGCAGGAGTTCGGCAGGAGGAGGGGGAAGGAAGGGGGGGGCAGAGCGCTTTTCTCGCGGCACAGCAATAGGTCCGTCACAGCACATTACTGTGCCATGTCACAGCGGTTGGGAAACACTGCCTTAAATCAAGAAACAGCTTCCCGAGATCCAAAGAAATAGTCCCAGGAACACCTCAGTAAGCAAGAGTCCAAAAGTGGAAGGCTAAAACCCGGAACCTCAATCAGTGGCCAATGGCTGACTTGTCAGTTAGAGTTGCCATATCTTCCCAGACATCTTCTTCTCCACATTGACATCTCTTTTATAAAGGTGCAAAACAGCAAGTTTATATAGAGAAACAATTAACATTGGGTCCCGGACCTGACTTTCCTTACAAGACACCATTTTACTATAATACGTAAATGGGTGGAAGGGGAAACCTTTGGAGCCAGCATGTGCCTCTCAATTCTAAAGGTTTTCTTAAACAAGGGCTAATTCTGAAACTCATTATTATGTACAGAATGGAGCAAATGCAAGTTTCCATTTGAGTCAAGAGAAGGAAGACAGGCATTAATGGATAACAGTGCCGGAGTTAATGGCACTATAGGAAGTTAAAATTGTTAATGGCTCACCTTCACAGTTTCATAATTCAGCAACGAGTCGATGGCAGCATTACCTGCGTCGTTATCGGCTTTGTTCATTTCTATCCTAAATTTAGTCCTGGAAGACAAAGAGGTTTGCATAGAGAGCCCTGTTCACTGCTGCCGCAGAAATCAGTACATTCAGACCCGTGAGCCTTACCTCCACTGCGTGACTCCTATCGTGAACGCTATGTATGTACCGAGTGTCCCCAGGGTTATTGCTGCAAAGGGGCCCCCACATTTGTAATACTAGAGAAGACAAAGAAAGAGAGAGAAAGGGACAATGAAGCAATGTAAACATTCTAATCATCCAAAGTATTCAGACAATATGCAAGAGCAACCTATGAAAATGCTGGAAAGGAGCACAACCCAGTTCCCAGATACAACTAACTTGTGAGATCTTCCACAGATCTTTGTGGGCAACCAGTGCAGACATGATAAAATGACTGCCCTATTATTAAAAAATGGAGAATGGGAGGCGTATCCTATGCCAGGGCCCCCCTGGTGGTGCAGCAGGTTAAACCACAGATTATTTATTTATTTGTTTGTTTTATTTACAGCAGGGCTGCCCAGGAAGTCGATCGCGATCGACTGGTCGATCCCGGGACTGAAGGATATCGATCCCAGCTGGATGGGGTGCTTCTCAGAGGGGGCGGAGCCATGCCGCACCAAGCCCCGCCCCCTCCCCCAGGCTTCAGCGCTACCACAGCTTCTCCAGGCTAGAGGAGGGTAATGCCAAGCCAGTAGTGGCTATCTATGCCACCACTGGCTTGGCATTACCCTCCTCTAGCCTGGAGAAGCTGTGGTAGAGCTAAAGCGAGAGGGGGAGGGGCGGAGTCAGGCCACGCCAAGCCCCGCCCCCTCCCCAGCTTCAGCGCTACCACAGCTTCTCCAGGCTAGAGGAGGGTAGTGCCAAGCCAGTAGTGGCTATCTATGCCATCAATGAATTGGCATTACCCTCCTCTAGCCTGGAGAAGCTGTGGTAGAGCTACAGCCAGAGGGGGCGGAGCCAGGCCGTGCCAAGCCCCGCCCCCTGCTCCGCCCTGCTTTTCTCTCGGTAGATCTTTCTGACTTGGTTTTATTATAAGTAGCTCACATGCTGAAAAAGTGTGGGCACCCCTGATTTACAGTATTTATATTCCGCCATTCTCACTCCGCAGGGGACTCAGGGTAGATTGCAATGCACATATGCATGGCAAACATTCAATGCCGTTTAGACATACAACATATATAGACAGATACAGAGGCATTTAAACATTCCAGCTTTTTCCGGCTTCATGAGGCTATGCTCGATTCTGGCCACAGAGGGAGCTGCTGCTTCACCGTCCACTTGTGACACCGAGTCCTTGATGGAGTACTTCCTCATTCTCAAGCACGTTGCTGGAAGGTTTTATGGTGTCGTAAATTAGTTAAATTAGCCTCCCTGTATAAAGCGGTACCTAAATTTCCTACTTGACAGATGTGACTGTCTTTCGGGCTACAAAGGTCAACAGCAAACTAGACTATTAATGGTCAGGATCTCACTCCGACCCAGGCTGGCTTCAAACTCATGACCTCTCATTCAGTAGTGATTTAATACAGCCGGCTACTACCTAGCTGCTCCACAGCCCAGTGACACTGAAATCAGTAATCCAACCCAAGGTGAGATACCTAGAGTCCATTGGCGATTTTGTTTCCAGTACACCCCTCTGTCTAAATGTCATGTTCAAATTGTTGGGTGAGTGGGCCAACAAAAGGCCCTCCACATAAACATACAGCAGAGTAACTTATCAGCAGCAGCGTGACTCAGCACCAGTAGCCCAAAGTGACGAAAAGCACAAAAACACACAGGCCAATGTTATCTCTTCCTTAGCAGGCTTTTCTTTGTAGCAAAATAATATGATTGCACTATTTACAAGAACTAGATTTCCACAACACAAATGACGAAATACATAGCAGCTTTACATGCAGCAGCCTTCACACTGGAGCTTTCTCACAGGAGGCTTCTCTCACACAGAGGTTTACCTCACACTCCTCAGGACAACATTAACTTTGGCCTGCTAACTTTAACAGGCTTCGGCCTACTCACTCTCTTCAGGACGACACTAGCTTTGGCACACTGACTCTAACAGGCTTCGGCCTACTCGCTCTCCTCAGGACGACACTACCTTTGGCCCACTGACTCTAACAGGCTTCGGCCTACTCACTCTCCTCAGGACGACACTACCTTTGGCCCACTGACTCTAACAGGCTTCGGCCTACTCACTCTCCTCAGGACGACACTACCTTTGGCCCACTGACTCTAACAGGCTTCGGCCTACTCACTCTCCTCAGGACGACACTACCTTTGGCCCACTGACTCTAACAGGCTTCGGCCTACTCACTCTCCTCAAGACAACACTAGCTTTGGTCCACTGACTCTAACAGGCTTCGGCCTACTCACTCTCCTCAGGACGACACTACCTTTGGCCCACTGACTCTAACAGGCTTCGGCCTACTCACTCTCCTCAGGACGACACTACCTTTGGCCCACTGACTCTAACAGGCTTCGGCCTACTCACTCTCCTCAAGACGACACTAGCTTTGGCCCACTGACTCTAACAGGCTTCGGCCTACTCACTCTCCTCAGGACGACACTACCTTTGGCCCACTGACTCTAACAGGCTTCGGCCTACTCACTCTCCTCAGGACGACACTACCTTTAGCCCACTGACTCTAACAGGCTTCGGCCTACTCACTCTCCTCAGGACGACACTAGCTTTGGTCCACTGACTCTAACAGGCTTCGGCCTACTCACTCTCCTCAGGACGACACTAGCTTTGGCCCACTGACTCTAACAGGCTTCGGCCTACTCACTCTCCTCAGGACGACACTAGCTTTGACCCACTGACTCTAACAGGCTTCGACCTACTCACTCTTTCAGTCCTTGACTCTCATTTTTGTAATCAAAAATATCTAGTTAATTTTTAATATTTCTGACACAAATGGCTAACCACACTGCTGCTTTTATTTTCAGAGCCATATGCCCTGTTCAGGCGAGTATAAGCCGAGGCCATTTCCACTTACTAAAATCCCGCTGACGAGGCCCACTTCGAACAAGGTGGGGCCCAGGTTGAAGACCAAGGCACTGAGGATGAAGCTGATGCCTCTGGTCCCCCGGTCAATGGCTTTGGACAAGGCGCCCGTCTGCCGGTTCAGGTGGAAACTCAGGTCCAGGTTATGCAGGTGGAGGAAGACGTTCCTGGCTATCCTTCGGATGGAGTTTTGGGCAACCTTCCCAAAAACTGCGTTCCTAGCTTCATTAAACAAAGCAGAGCCGGCCCGCGAGATGCCGTCTGGTGAAAAGAGAAAGAACAAGAAGGATGTGAGATTCATAGACCGAGATTCTCTCACATGATGGTGGAACATATTTATATCTTCAAGGAAGTACATGTACAGGTATAAGCACCAATGATGTCTGCATACATCACTAGGGGCTTTCAGGCCATGCTTACAGTGGGTCCGCCACGTTTATGGGTTTCACCTTTGCGGGTTTGATCAATATAGTTTCCCTTAGGAATTGCTATGTCCTCCAGCATGACTCTATGGTCAAGTTCCGCCAGAGGCTAACAATAAGAGCTGTTCTGAAGAACCTACAGATTCCTAGAGAGAACACTTTTCAAGGCATTTGTAGACCCTCCAAGCAATTATATGGCCAACCTCCATCATGATGGAGGACCTAGAAATTACTAGAGAAGTATTATCTCAGCTAAAAAAGGAGCACTTTTCGTCCTGTACTCCTAGTCCCAGTGAATGCGAAGAGGTGACTGTATTTTATTGCTCTTCAGTTGCTTACTGTTTGAGGCATCTGTCAGTTAAAGTTACTAGACTCACAGTGTTACTATAGAACAGGGCTGTCCAACTGGCGGCCCCGGGGCCGAATCCGGCCCCGTAGCCTGTTGGACACGGCCCCACCTATGCCCTCAGCCGCCATTTTTAAATTTGAAAAAAAAAAATCGATTTTTTTTTTAAAAAAATGGCGGCCGGGGGGAGGGGGAGGCGGGGCAGGGAGGAGGAAGAGAGCTAGCTCCTCCTCCTTTTCGGCGCCCCCCCTCCCTACCTAGGGCGGGGGAGCCGCCGAAAAGGGCAGAAGGCGGCGCCAAGAGCAGAGCGTCACATGACGTGACGCGCTGCTCCTTGGCACCGCCTACTCCTCCTTTTCGGCGCCCCTCCCTTCCTAGGGCGGAGGGGCGCCGAAAGGAGGAGGAGTAGGCGGCGCCAAGAGCAGGCGTCACAGGCCTGGCGTGACGCTCTGCTCCTTGGCACCGCCTACTCCTCCTTTTTGCGCCCCTCCTTCCTAGGGCGGGGGCCGAAAAGGAGGAGCGGCGCCAAGAGCAGAGCGTCACAGGCCTGGCGTGACGCTCTGCTCTTGGCGCCGCCTACTCCTCCTTTCGGCGCCCCCCTCCGCCCCTAGGAAGGGAGGGCGCCGAAAAGGAGGAGTAGGCGGCGCCAAGAGCAGAGCGTCACAGGCCTGGCGTGACGCTCTGCTCTTGGCGCCGCCTACTCCTCCTTTTCGGCGCCCCCCCTCCGCCCTAGGAAGGGAGGCGCCGAAGCGCAGAAGGCGGCGCCAAGGGGCGCGTCACGCCAGGCCTGTGACGCGCTGCTGTTGGCGCCGCCTTCTGCCTGCCCTTTCGGCCGTTTAGGAGGGGCGGGGCCTGGGGGCGGGGCCGAGCGGCCCCCTAGGTCATCAGTGACCGCTTATCCGGCCCTGGACCCCGTAGAAGTTGGACAGCACTGCTATAGAACATATATACTAGAGCAGGTGTGCCCACACTTTTTCAGCATGTGAGCTACTTATATTAAAACCAAGTCAGAAAGATCTACCTACCTCCTCAAGGCTGGAGAGGGGAGGGGGAGAGGCGGGGCTTGGCCAGAGGGGGTGGAGCCAGACCGCACAAAGCCCCGCCCCCTCCTCTCTGGCTTTGGAGCTCCCAGCAGCTTCTCCAGGCTTGAGGATGGCAATGCCAAGCCAGTGGTGACATAGCTAGCACAAGGCTGGCTTGGCATTGCCAACCTCAAGCCTGGAGAAGCTGCTGCTAGAGCGGAGGCCACAGGGGGCGGAGCTAAGCCGCGCCAACCCCAGCCCCCTCTGGCTTTGGAGCTCCCAGCAGCTTCTCCAGGCTTGAGGATGGCAATGCCAAGCCAGTGGTGGCATAGCTAGCACAAGGCTGGCTTGGCCCTGCCCTCCACAAACCTGGAGCAGCTGCTGGGAGTGCCAAAGCCGGGAAGGGGGCCTGGCTCTGCCCCCTCTGAGAAGAGCCCCATCCAGCTGGGATCGACCTCCTTCGGTCCCGGGATCGACTGGTCGAGCGCAATTGACTTCCTGGGCAGCCCTGTACTAGAGTATGAGCCGCGTTTTTCAGACCTTTTTTAAGGCTGAAAAAGCTCTCCTCGGCTTATACTTGAGTCAATGTTATTTATCATTTTACTCTGTTACTATTATTATTTTATTACATTTATTATTTGATTCTATTTATTATTTTACTCTATTATTATTATGTTTATTATTTCAATTTGTTATTATTACACTTCTTATTTTACTCTATTATTGTTATTATTACATTCACATTATTTTACTCTATTATTAATTTTATTACCTTTATTATTTTACTTTATTATTATTGTTATAACATTTATTATTTTACTCTACTATTACTATTATTATTACATTTATTATTTTACTTTATTATTATTAGAAGGCCACATAAGCACATTTACATTGAAGGTTAGAATAATGCTTTAATCAAAGTTGGGCAGTCTCATCTTCCATTAGTTTTATGTAAATATTCAAAAACATTTCACCTACGGATGCCTCAAATAATGCAATTTTATTGGTATCTATTTTTATTTTGAAATTTACCAGTAGCTGCTGCATTTCCCACCCTCAGCTTATATTCTGATCGGTTTATACTTGAGTATATATTAAACTCAGACTTCATATGCAAAATCCCTGAGGACAAACTATGAGTACAATAGATGATTACTATAATAGTAATTATTTCTGACCAGAAGTGTTGACGTGGGATTCCATGCACCCGAGATGCAAAGAAGTGTAAACAGCAAAAGATCAGTGGTGTTCACGCTCCAAAACCTTTTGGAAGTCAGCTCACACCTGTCAAGAGATTGAGGAATCACACTTACATCCAATCAGAACCGCTGTTGCCATCGTTGCGACAGTATTTGGTGCATCGCTCAGGTTCAGCACATTTCCAGACATCTGGTTGAGGTTGTCAACGGCATATTTAAACATGAAGGGAACCACTATGTTCATGGCCTTCAAAAAAAAAAAGAGCACAAAACATGGCAATTAAACAAGACGTGCTAAAACGCTTATTGGTAATGGGTATTTATTGTTGGGTGAGTGGGCTTAATAACAAAAGACCCTCCTCATAAATGCACAGCAGAGTAACTTATCAGCAGCAGGGTGAACCAGCATCAGTAGCCCAAAGTGACAAAAAGAACAAAAACACAGAGACCAATGTTATCTCTTCCTTAGGAGGCTTCTCTTTGTAGTAAAATAATATGGTTGCACTATTTATAATAACAAGATTTCCATAATACAAATAAACAAATGCACAGCAGCTTTACACACTGCAGCCTTCACACTATAGCTCTCACACAAGGCTTCTCTCACACAGAGGTTACCTCACACTCCTCAGGACAACACTACCTTTGTCCCTCTGGCTCTAACAGGCTTATGCCTACTCGCACTCCTCAGGACAATACTAGCTTTGTCCCACTGACTCTAACAGGCTTATGCCTACTCGCACTCCTCAGGACAATACTAGCTTTGGCCCACTGACTCTAACAGGCTTCGACCTACTTGCTCTATTCAGAACAACACTAGTTTTGGCCCACTGACTCTAACAGGTTTATGCCTACTCGCACTCCTCAGGACAATACTACTTTTGTCCCACTGACTCTAACAGGCTTATGCCTACTCGCACTCCTCAGGACAATACTAGCTGTGTTCCACTGACTCTAACAGGCTTATGTCTACTCGCACTCCTCAGGGCAATACTAGCTTTGGCCCACTGACTCTAACAGGCTTCGACTTACTTGCTCTATTCAGAACAACACTAGTTTTGGCCAACTGACTCTAATAGGCTTTGCCCTACTCGCTTTTTTCAGGACAACACTAGCTTTGGCCCACTGACTCTAACAGGCTTCGACCTACTCACTCTCTTCAGGACGACACTAGCTTTGGCCCACTGACTCTAACAGGCTTCGACCTACTCACTCTCCTCAGGACGACACTAGCTTCGGCTCACTGACTCTAAAAGGCTTCTACCTACTTGCACTCCTCAGGATAACACTAGCTTTCGCCCACTGACTCTAACAGCCTTCAGCCTACCACCACCACTACTAATAATAACAACAATAATAAAACTTTATTTATACCCCACCACCATCTCCCCGAGGGGATTCGGGGCGGCTCACATAAGGCTTCTCTCACACAGGGGTTTACCTCACATTCCTTAGGACGACACTACCTTTAGAACACTGACTCTAATAGGCTTCGGCCTACTCACTCTTTCAGTGCCTGATTCACACTTTTTAAATCATAAATACCTAATTTTTAATATCTGTGACCATTATTTCCCCAGAATCAGTGGCAATGATGGTATTCTGCTATTAGCTGCTTAGTAGAATGAGGTTGCAGACTGCGGAGAGAGGCTCTCCCTTCCTGAACTGAAGCCCCCACTTCCTGCTACTACTTCATAAAAACCCATTTGTGCCGCAACCAGGTAAGAATGTGCTTCAGTTCATTGTGGAGGCTCATTAAAGTGATGACAAGGCTGGGAGGCACAAAGTAGAGAGGCTCAACACAGCATGTATGTAAAGTGCCATTAAGTTACAAACGGTCATCGGAGAGCCTTCAGACCACGGCAACTAGAAGTATTATTTATAGAAATGGAGGCAGAATCCCCCCTTTTGACAGTAGGAACCCCCAAAACACAACAAGATGAACAGAACCAAGTATCCCATCTGGATACAAACAATGGAAACTCGTGCAGAAAATGGGGCATAAGAAAGATGAAGAGGATAGAGGGATGCTCCTCTATGTATGTGTGTATGTAGCTTTCACTCGAACAATCAGGCATTCCCACACACGCATTCCCACATGCAAGAGTGTTAACTTGGCATAATATGAGTTGTAGTTCACCCACAACCTTACTCGGGCAATGCTGGGTCCCCAATCTAGTAAGCAATATTTTAATATGTTTATCGTACCAGAAGCAAACCAAGGGTACAGCTGTAATGTATTCAAAAAACACAAAGTTTAAACACTTAGCATTATATTAAATGTCCTTTGACCAGAAGCTGGCCACTTGGAGTGCCTCTGATGTTGCTATAAGGAGGTCCCTCCATTGTGCAAGTGGCAGGGCTCAGGTTGCATTGTAGTCAGTGGTCTGTGGTTTGCTCTTCTCCACACTTGCATGTCGTGGATTCCACTTTGTGCCCCGTTTCTTAAGGTTGGCTCTGCATTGTGTTGTGGTGCCAGTGCAAGTCTGTTCACCACCTTCCAAGTCGCCCAGCCTTCTGTGCGCCCTGGGGGGAGTCTCTCATTCAATATCAGCCACTAATTGAGGTTCCGGGTTTTAGCCTGCCACTTTTGGACTCTTGTTTGCTGAGGTGTTCCTGTGAGTATCTTTGTAGATCTTAGAAAACTATTTTTTATTTAAGGCATTGACGTGCTGGCTGATATCCGAACAGAGGGTAGGCCAGAGATGTCACTGCCTTGGTCCCTTCATTATTGGCTGCTACATCCTGACAGATGTCAGGTGGTGTAATAGTATAATTTCTCGAGTGGTATGGAGCATAGACATCCTGTGATAATGTGACATGTCTCATTAAGAGCCACATTCTCTGTTTTAACGTGGTGCGATGTGTTCCACACTGAGCTTGTGTACTCAACAGCAGAGTAGCAAAGTGCAAGGGCAGATGCCCTCACTGTGTCTGGTTGTGATCCCCGGGTTGTGCCAGTCAGCTTTCGTATGATATTGTTTCTAGCACCCACTTTTTGCTTGATATTCAAGCAGGGCTTCTTGTAAGTCAGAGCACAGTCCAGAGAGATTCCCAGGTATTTGGGTGTGCTGCAATGCTCCAGTGCAATGCTCCAGTGGGAAGTGACCAGAAGTGACCAGAATAAAACCTAAACAGAAGGCCATTTGCCCAACTCTTTCCTTCCTTTTCAGAATAAACAGAAGTAGACCAATATCGTTGCAATTCTACTGTGAGAACGTCGAAGTGTTACATATTATTTCTCCAGCATTGCTTTAAGAACAGTGTATACGCCAAAGGGAAAAGGAACGCACGTATTCCGCTGAGGTTTCCTGGAAGCAGCATTAAGCAGAAAAAGCAGAGTGCTCCTCTCAGAGAGAGACACTTCAGAAATCCTTTGTGTATTACTCTCAAAGTTTAGGGATTTTTCACTTTCCGATTGTTTCAACAGAACATGTGTCCTTAAACACACGCATCACGTTCTTTCCACAGCAGCCTCTCAGGCTCCATAGCAGAGAGACATGTGCTTCTCTCAACAGAAAGAGTCCCTAGCAAATGGGTTGAGGCTTTTAAAGAGCTTTCGGGTTCCCAATTCTCAAAACACATTGCTTGGAAACGGGGGAAGGCAAGGGTAGATGAAGAAAACCGTTTTTGCCAGCTTTAGATCTATTTATCTATGTCCCACCTTTGTATCAATCTGGGCATTGGGACCTCTGGGGGGGGGGGGGTCGTGAGGGAGTTTCAGAGGGGTCACCAAAGACTATCCGAAAACATATATGGTCTTAGGAACCCCGTCTGTAGAGAAGGCTGAAATCCTCCCACCAAAAGCCCTCCTCCACTGTGACTGGCTGGCCTCTCAGCCAAGGGGAGGGCTGTTTCTGAGACTCCAAACAGGGAGGAGAGAGTAGGCATGCTCAGCACATGGCAGTGTGGCGTAAATGTGCAGGTGAGGGAGAGCGTGCGAGGCTGGAGGGAGGCTCACGCCAGTGCGTCCCTTCAATACATGGGGGTTCTGTGTGAGAAATTTGGTCCAATTTTATTGTTGGAGTTCAGAATGCTATTTGATTGTAGATGAACTATAAATCCCAGCAACTACAACTCCCAAATATCAATATCTTTTTACCCCAAACTCCACCAATCTTCACATTTGGGTATATTGAGTATTTCTGCCAAGTTTGTTTCTGATCTATCATTGTTTGAGTTCACAATGTTCTCTATATGTAGGTAAACTACAACACTAAAACTCAAGGTCAATGCCCACCAAACACTTCCAGTATTTTTTGCCGGTCATGGGAGTTCTGTGTGCCAAGTTTGGTTCAATTTCATCATTGGTGGAGTTCAGAATGAGTTTTGATTGTAGATGAACTATAAATCCCAGGAACTAGAACTCCCAAATGACAAAATCAGCCCCCATCCAACTCCACCAGTATTCAAATTTGGATGTTATCAGGTATTTGTGCCAAATTTGGCCCAGTGAATGAAAATACATCCTGCATATCGGATATTTACACAACAATTTATTTGTTTGTTTATTTATTTATTCAGTTTTGTATACTGTCCTTCCCCGAAGGCTCAGGACAGCTTACAGAGAATAATAATAACAACAACAATAATAAACACTTTAAAACAACTGAAATTAAACTCTTAACTACAAACTATAAAAATATAAAAATAATAAAAATATTTACAACTGATTAACCATCATAACAAGAGCAAAATTACGGTTACGGAGTAGCAACAATAATAGCTTTATGGTTGGGGGTCACCACAACATGGGGAATTGGATTAAGGGGTTGCGGCATTAGGAAGGTTGAGCACCACCGGTCTACAGGAAGGGAAAGCCAGTGCTGCTTTTTCATTAGGAGAGCCTCCCCTCGGGGTCCGCAAGGCTGACTCGGGCTAAATGAGCTTAGATATTGCGCTGACATATCCTTTGTTGATTAGGCAGATATGGAGTACTCTGGTGGCAAGGCGTATCGTCCGTTTCAAAGTTCCCCCGGCACTCGACGTCCAGGCTTTGCATTTCCAGACAGCTCTCTTCCCAAATGTAGAAAATTAACAATCAGGAGCAGTGCAGATACTGTGAAAGATGCGCCCAACTCATAAATAATGGATGCCCGGCCTACGAGCAAAAGGCCAAAAGAGACGGCAAACATGACAGGAGATGACAGCCGCTCTGATCAACCCCGCAAATGTAATCCTGCTACTACAGATTTGTGCAGCTGGATTCACAACTGGCTCACAGAGGGCTTAAGCCAATTTAGACCACCAGTGTCATCCCTGCTTAATTCCAAGGGCTTTGGGAATTAGGTCTGTGATGGTCTTGGCTGTCAGTGTTGTAAGGGACAAGAAAATGATTTTGAGGACATGGCAGTTCGCAGATCGATCTTTCCCAACTTTTGTGCATGTGTATGCGTACGTCTAAGTTGCCACTTAGGCACCATGAAAGTCACAGTGTTGCCTTTGGCAGGGCTTTGCCTATTCTTTCCTCTAGATTCTAGAACACAGCCTACGCCACTCTGTTGCCCTTTGGCAGTCCTTCCAGGCTCGGGGAAGGCTCTTCTTTCTCAGTTGCCACTCCGATAATCCCCTAAAGTCCAAAAAGGCACCTTTTCCCAAGCCACACCTGGAGAAAAAGGACCAAGATCAAATCACTCATTCTTCCTCCTTCTCCTCCTCCTCCTCCGCTTGCTTCTTTTTTTCCCTTTCTTCCTTCCTCTCATTCTCTTCCTTTTTCTTTCTCTCTTCCTCTATTCCTCCTTCTACTACTAAAGGGGCTGTTTTGGTCCTGAACCGGTGCTTGACCACTGTGTCGGACTGGATGAGGGCGAACAAATTGAAATTGAATCCAGACAAGACAGAGGCACTCCTGGTCAGTCGAAAGGCCGAACAGGGCATAGGGTTACAGCCTGGTGTTGGACGAGGTTACAGTCCCTTGAAGACGCAGGTTCGCAGTCTGGGTGTGATCCTGGACTCATCGCTGACCCTGGAACCCCAGGTTTCAGTGGTGACCAGGGGAGCATTCGCATAATTAAAACTTGTGCGCCAGCTGCACCCGTACCTTAGGAAGTCTGACTTGGCCACGGTAGTCCATGCTCTGGTTACATCCCGTATAGATTACTGCAACGCTCTCTACGTGGGGCTGCCTTTGAAGACTGCTCGGAAGCTTCAATTGGTCCAACGGACAGCAGCCAGCTTGATAACAGGAGCGCCACTCAGGGAGCGTACAACTCCCCTGTTGTGCCAGCTCCACTGGCTACCAGTTTGCTAGCGGGCACAATTCAAAGTGCTGTTTTTGGCCTTTGAAGCTCTTAACGGTTCTGGTCCAACTTACCTGTCTGAACGCATCTCTCCCTATGAACCATCGAGATGCTTAAGATCATCCGGAGAAGCCCTGCTCTCGGTCCAGCCTGCTTTGCAGGCGCGTCTGGCGGCGACGAGAGACAGGGCCTTCTCAGTGGTGGCTCTTCGGCTTTGTAACGCCCTTCCTAGTGACATCAGATCGGCCCCCTCCCTCCTGACATTTCGTAAGAAAGTCAAGACTTGGCTGTTCAAGCAAGCATTTGCAGACGAACTTTAATTAATCGAGATCAAAGGATTAGTATGACGACGAAAAGGAAACCGAATTTAAGATTGTGGAGCTGAGATTTGTATTTTTTAGTCTTAATTGTTAATTTATATGGTTTTATATTATGGTTTTTATCTTATGATGATGTGTTGTATGTGGGCACTTGCTGCCGCTTGTTCACCGCCTCGAGTCGCCTTCGGGCTAAGAGAGGCGGTATAGAAGCATAGCAAATAAATAAATACTATTTTTTCTTCCTTTCTTTCTCTCCTTCTCCTCTTCCCTTTTCGTGCTCTCCTCCTTCATCTATTCTTCCTTCTCCTGCTTCTTTTTCTCCCTTCTTCTTCTTTTCATCTTCCTTTTCTTCCTCTCCTTCTCCTTTCTTCCTTATTTTCCTCCTCCTTCTATCCTTCCTTCCTTCCTCTTTCTTTCTTTTTCTTCCTCTCCTCCTTTTCCTTAAACTATTCCTCCTTTCTCTCCTTCTCCTCTTCCTTTTTCTTCCTTCCTTATCTTCATCTTATTCTTCCTCCCTTTCCCCATCTCCCTTTCTTCCTCTCCTCCTATTTTTTAAATTTACCAGTAGCGGCTGCATTCCCCACCATTGTCTTCTTTGAGATCTCTTGTCTTGTTAACTGAGCTTGGTGCTGGGTCTGTAGGTGGCTGTGGAGACCTATTCTTGATCTGCATGTTCGTCCACAGTGAGGACATTGGTTTCCAGACGGAAGGCGGTCCCAGTCAGGACTGGCTTGATGCACCTTCCATTTGGCATGTTTCTCCCTTTTCCCCTTCATTTCTGCCTCTTTGAATTCTGCAGCACTGCTGGTCACGGCTGATCTTCAGTTAGAGCGTTCAAGGGCCCTCCGCCAGAGGGGGGCGGAGCCAGGCTGCTCCAAGCCCCGCCCCCTCCCTTCTGGCTTTGGAGCTCCCAGCAGCTTCTCCAGGCTTGAGGATGGCAATGACAAGCCAGTGGTGACATAGCTAGCACAAGGCTGGCTTGGCACTGCTATCCTCAAGCCTAGAGAAGCTGCTGGTAGAGCGGAAGCCACAGGGGGCGGAGCCAGGCCGCGCCAAACCCCGCCCCCTCTTCTCTGGCTTTGGCACTCCCAGCAGCTTCTCCAGGCTTGAGGATGGCAGTGCCAAGCCAGCCTTGTGCTAGCTATGCCACCACTGGCTTGGCATTGCCATCCTCAAGCCTGGAGAAGCTGCTGGGAGTGCCAAAGCTGGGGGAGGGGATGCGGCCTGGCTCGGCCCTCCTCTGAGAAGCACCCCATCCTGGGATCGACCTCCGGTCCCGGGATTGACTGGTCAATCGCGATCGACTTCCTGGGCAGCCCTCTACGTTTTTAAGCCGTAGAACAGGGTTGGGAGGACAATGGCTGTATACACAAGCCCATTGGTCTCCCTATAGATGGTTCCAGTCCTCAACCACTCCCTGCTTCATGCGGAAGAAAGCTGCACTCGCAGAGCTCCAGTGGTGTTGTATTTCAGTGTTAAATTCGACTTTTGTGGAGAGGTGGCAACCAAGGGAGCGGAAATGGTCAACATTTTCTAACGTTACACCATTAAGATGTATTGTGGGATTGGCTGGTGACCGCTGGAAGAGTACTTTGGTTTTCTCGATGTTCAATGAGAGGCCAAGCATCTTGTATGCTTCTGCAAAGGTGTTTAGAGTGGCTTGTAGGTCTTCTTCTGCATGTGCATAGACTAAATTATCATCGGCATATTGGAATTCTATAACAGAGGTTGTTGTGGCCTTGGTTTTGGCTTTCACTCTGCTGAGGTTAAATAGCTTGCCATCTGTCCAATAGATGATTTCCACTCCGGTGGGAAGCTTCCCATCAACAAGGTGCTGTACCGTAGCGATGAAGATGGAAAATAAGGTTGGGGCAATAGCACGTCCCTGTTTGACACATAAATGGGTCACTTTGGGAGCCATTGCTGTCCAAGACTGTTGCCATCAAGTCATCGTGGAGGAGCCGCAGGATGTTCACAAATTTTATTTATTTATTTATTTATTTATTTATTACTAGCTGAACCCGGCACGCGTTGCTGTGCCCTATGTAGTAGATGTGGAAAAGTATGTAAGGGTTTGAAATGATGTGTGTGTTGTGTGTGTGTGTATATATGTGTATGCTTGTGTGTAGGTATGGCTGTATGTGTGTTTAATATTTGTGTGTGTGTTTGTATTTGTGTCTGTGTGTATGTAGGGGTGTTTGTGTGTCTGTGCGTTTGGGTGTGAATGTATGGGTTTGTGTATATATGTGTATGTGTATATATTTGTGTTTGTTGTTTTGTGTGTGTATATATTTGTGTGTGTGTGTATATATATGTATGTGTGTTTGTGGTAATGTTTGTGTGTGTGTATTCATGTTTATGTATATACAGTATATGTGTGTCTATGTATGTGTATATTTGTGTAGGTTTGTGTTCTTTTGTGCAGTATGTTGTGTTTTTTATCCATTTGTGTTTGTGTTTTTTGTTAGCTTGCCTGTGTCTTCCTTGTCCATCTGTTCTGGTTCCTGTTGGCCGCCTTCTCGCTGTCCTCCGGTGCCTCTCTTCCGTTCCCAGAAGAGGAGGGGAAGGGAGAGAGACCGTGCGGGCCCCTTTCGTAGGAGGAGGTGGAGGACGTGGGCCCGAACACAGCCCTCCTCCCTGCGAAGGTCGCTCTTTGGCCCACCCTGTGGCAGGGAAGTGGCGAAGGGGGGGCGATGGCGGCGGCGCCATGGCCGCTCTTCCGGGCCCTTTGCGCTCTCCTCCGCCAGTTCCGTGGTGCTTCCTGAAGAGGAGGACGAAAGGGGGGCCCGCGCGATCTCTCTCCCTTCCCCCTCATCTTCTAGGAGTGGAAGGGAGGCGGTGGAGGAGAGCGAGAAGGGGGTGGAAGAGGCAGCCAGGGTGCCGCCGGTATCGCTTCCTCTGCATCGCTTCCCTGTCGAAGGGTGCGCTCTCCTCTGCCGCCTCTCTTCCACTCCCAGGAGAAAAGGGCGAAGGGAGAGAGATCGCACGGGGCCCCCCTTCGTCCTCCTCTTCAGGGAGCAGCACGGAGGCGGCGGAGAAGAGCGCAAAGGGGCCGGAAGAACGGCCATGGCGCCGCCGTCATCGCTCCCTCTTCGTCACTTCCCTGCCACAGGGTGGGCCAAAGAGCGACCTTCGCAGGGAGGAGTGCTGCGTTGGAGAACGTTGCTGTGGTCGGGCCCACGTCCTCCACCTCCTCCTGTGAAAGGGGCCCGCACGGTCCCTCTCCCTTCCCCTCCTCTGCTGGGAGCGGAAGAGAAGCAGCGGAGGAGAGCGAGAAGGCTATGAACTTCCTGTTAGTGTGTGAGGTATGTGTTTCCTGCCGGGTTTGGTTTTTGTGAGGGACAACTTCCGGGGGAGTGTTTTTTGCGGGACAGGAAGTGGTTTTAGCGCCATTTTGTTTTTAGTTTTTTTGGGTTCCGGATGCCTCCATAGGTTTCCATGGGGTTTTTGGGGGGCCGGTTTTAGGGGTCTTCGGAGGTATGTTTTGGTGTTTTTTTGTGCCACGATTGTTGGTGTTGGTTCGTGGAAATGTGTGGGGTGGGTTTTGAGGGTCTGGGTGTTATGGTGTGTCCGTGCATAAGCGTCAAAAACGGACTCTCTCTTTTTATATATATAGATTGGGCTTCTATGCCGCCACTCCCGGGGGGCTCGGGACGGCTCACAAGCGCCGGATAAAATGAAATAAAACAACATATTAACAATTTAAAACACAGCAATAAAACACAATATGACAACAGCGAGGTTAAAAACCTGGTGTGTAGACACAACACCACAGGTAGTGAATACAAACATGCCGGGCTATGTAACAGGCAAAACCTACAGGTCGAAGGCCTGCTGGAATAAGTAGGTCTTGCAAGCCCGTCTAAAAGGAAGCAAGTCCTTGATGGCGCGCATTTCAGCGGGGTGGGCATTCCACAACGTGTTCCACAATTTGTTAGGTGACCTGATTTTTTGGAGGATGGTCCAGAGAGCATTGCGATTCACTGTGTCGAATGCCTTTGCAAGGCCAATGAATGCCATGCACAGAGGTTGATTTTGTTCCCTGCCTTTTTTTTAGCTGTCCAGGAAGGCAGTCGGTTGTGCTTGCTGAATTGAAACCATTCCACTAATCTGATGGGAGAATGAATTGTGTTTACTTTCTGTTAATCTGCTGCATTCATCTCAGCTTGACATTTTCTTTGTTTTTTCCTATGTTATGTTTTTTAATAAAGTGACTGAAGTGGGTTTTCAAAAATGGCAAGGTGACATATAAGAAAAAAATCATTATCGTGGTTATGTGTATTCCTGGACTAAGAGGAACATGGAGAACGAAAATGCTGCCTATTCCCTGCTGCCCACCACACTCCTCTTCAGCTCAGATGAAATTGGAAAAGTTGTCTCTTCTCACAAGTGAACCGTTCCTATCATCTCTGCGCCTCCGTCTCACAGCAGCCTCCCCCCTCCTTTTGTAAAGAGGCAAATCTGTTGAATGCAGATAAGAGAATGCTTGAGAAAAGGCTCGGTTCAACCTGGCTTAGTGCCGAAGGTTATTTCTCACAGAGGCAGGCTCTCCTTCAGGGGAAATTGTCTCTTTGGGACGGAATTTAACACAGCTTCAAGTTCCGTTCCAGCACTCGGCCCCATGGAAGCTGAAAAACTTCACTGGCCATTCACGTTAGATGAGAAAAAAACACCAAACAAGCCAACAAAGATGCCTGAGTCTGAAAACAGAATAGATGTTTGTTCCTCCCTTATTAGCCTTGATCTTTGTGAAAGTCCTTCAGGACAATTACCATATATACTCGAGTAAAAGACGGGGTTTTCAGCCCTTTTTAAAGAGTGAAAATGCCCCCCAGATTAGACTTGAATCAAAGTTATTTATTATTTTACTCGGTAATTATTAATTTTTATTACATTTATAAGGGCACCATGGTGGCGCAGTGTGTTAAACCACTGAGCTGCTGAACTTGCTGACCAAAAGGTTGGTGGTTCAAATCCAGGGAGCAGGACATGTTTTCTAACGCCTGTCAACTAGGAGTTGACATGTTTCTAACTCCTGTCAACCAGGAGTTCGAAAACATGCAAATGTGTATAGATCAATGCTTCTCCAGGAAGGTAACGGCACTCCATGCAGTCATGCTGGACACATGACCTTGGAGGTGTCTATGGACAACACTGGCTTTTTAGCTTAGAAATGGAAATGAGCACCATCACCCAGAATTGGACATTACTAGACTTAATGTCAGGAGAAAACCTTTACCATCTTTTGCAGTTTATTTATTTATTATTTATAAATTTACTGTATTTATTATTATTATTACATTTACATTATTTTACTCTATTATTTATTTTATTACATTTATTATTTTACTCAATTTATTATTGTCATTACATTTATTATTTGACTCTATTATTATTGTTTTTATTACTTTTAATATTCTTCCTTATTATTGTTCTTATTATTACATTATTTTACTCTCCTTATAATTATTATTGGAAGGATACGTAAGCACATTTACATTGAAAGAGGTTAGAACAGTGTTTCCCAACCAGTGTGCCATGGCACACTAGTGTGCCGTGAGCGATCATCAGGTGTGCCATGGGAAATTGGAGATAGGAGAGAGAGAGCCCTCCTGTCCTACCGGGAAGCCCTAGTCGGGGTTCGATCACTTGCCTGAGTCCCGCAAACACAGCCTCCTTTTGGGAAGCCTTGTACTGCCGGACTCACCACTTGCCTTCTTGGGCTTCCTCTTCCCCTCCGCTCCTTCCTCGGCCTCGGAAGGGTTTGAGCCGAAAGGGGGGACTGCGTCAGGCAGAAAGAGCCACACTGAGAGAGAGAAGATCCTGGGATGGGACTTCCCCGGATCTACACCGTAGCACTCATGCAGTGAGGCACCCCTTGGTCTTCCAGGGCTCAAGGCTGGGGAATCCCGAGATTTGTAGTTTGGAGAGGCTCAGGATGGTGTCAAACTACCACTCCCGTGATTCACTTGCACTCAGCCAAGGCAGGTCAAGGGGCGTTCGGGACACAGGGTTGAGCAGGGGCCGAAAACTAACAGAGTTTGCTCACTTAAGGCAGGTGTGGGCTGTCTTGGGCCCTCCCTCCAGGTGTTTTGGCCTACACCTCCCACCATTCTCCCTTTCTGTGTAGGCTATATGTGTTGTGTGTGTATATGTATATATGTACTGTGTATATACATATTAACTATATGTATTACTGTGTTAGAGTTTCATCTTGTGTCATTTTGGTTGGTGGTGTGCCCCAGGATTTTGTAAATGTAAAAAATGTGCCGTGGCTCAAAAAAGGTTGAAAAACACTGGGTTAGAATAATGCTTTAATCAGAGTTGGACAGTCTTATCTTAAATTACAGTTTTATGTAACTATTCAAAAACATTGAACCTATGGATGCCTCAATTAATTTAATTTTACTGGTATCTATTTTTATTTTGAAATGTACTAGTAGCTGCTGCATTTCCCTCCTTCAGCTTATACTCAAGTCAATACATTTTTTCCCATTTAGTGTGTGGTACATAAAATTAGGAGCCTTGGCTTACATTTGGGTTGGCGTATACTTGAGTATATATAGTAATGAAAGCAATACAGTGATGTGTTAAGAGCAAGCTCCTTCCAGTGATCTTAAAGCAGATGAGCCCATAACGTTTGCTCTCTTCTTCTTTGCAAACAATTGCAGGAGAAGGTGCTTAAAGGCCCTTGGAACATCAATATAAGAAATTAAGGAATTGTACGCCTGTATCAAAATCTAGGTTCACGTTGACATCCATTAGGAAACATGCAGGAGCAGAAGCGTTCTTTGTACTCCTCAGTGGAAAAGTATTACTCATCCTCAATCACAAAAAAGCAAGATGGAATATTTCAAAATGCCATCTTCCAGGATGCAAGGAAAGTGGCATTTAATGGATTATAAAGAGGGCTTCGCAGCCACACAAAATCCGACTGAAGTACCTTAAGCCAGCCTCTTTGGTTGGTCCTTTCTGGCACTTACGGTAAAAGCTTTCCCCCATGTTTCAGGTCTTACCTTTGCTCCCGCTAAGAATCCCAGGGAGATGGCAACTCGGGCGCGTAGGTCGGGCCGATCCTTGGGCCACACGTACGAGAGCATCGCTCCGAGGATCTTCCGGCCATCTATTTCTTTTAACTGCGGAGAGTAAACAATGTGTTACAGAAGATAACCCAAAGCATAGCCAGAATTATGGGTTATGAAAGATCCCTTCTTTAGAAAAGTCTTCCACAAAGACTGGGATTTAGGAATGTCATGCTTCAGACCAAGAAAATTGTTCTGGGTGGTTTAATTGTGTGTAAAATGTCACCACTTCTTTTCAACAGAACAGCCCTGACGCTGGCTAATCATGCATTATGAGGCTATTTAGCAGCCATGCGTATTGCTTTGACTTCTCCCATAAATGGAAAGGCCGTCCTGTCCTCTGTTATTAATTCCTCATCTTAAATCTCCAGCTAATCAAAAATGTAGCAGCCTTTTCTCTGTATTGTCAAAGGCTTTGATGGCCAGAATCACTGGGTTGCTGTATGTTTTCCGGGCTGTCTGGCCATGTTCTAGAACAGGGCTGCCCAGGAAGTTGATCGCGATCGACCAGTCGATCCTGGGACCGAAGGAGGTCGATCCCAGCTGGATGGGGTGCTTCTTAGAGGGGGCGGAGCCAGGCCGCGCCAAGCCTGGCTTCGACTCTTCCACAGCTTCTCCAGCCTTGAGGGGGCAGTGCGAGCGAGGGGCGGGAGTCATGGCCCCCGTACCCGGCGACGCTCTCCGCCATGACTCCCGCCCCTCGCTCGCTGAAGCCGCACAGAGGAGGAGGAGCATGAGCGGTGGACGGGCTTCAGTGGGCGGGGCTCCTCCGCGTGGCTTCAGCGAGCGAGGGGCGGGAGTCATGGCGGATTGGAGGCTGGCTGGGGAAACGGCCGAAGGAGGCGGCGCGCCGGCCCCTTCTTTTTCTTCACCGCCGCCCAGCCCTTCCTCCTCCTCCCCCAAGTAGCAGGAGTTCGGCAGGAGGAGGGGGGAAGGAAGGGGGGCAGAGAGTTTTTCTCGCGGCACAGCAGGAGGTCCGTCACGGCACACTACTGTGCCACATCACAGCGGTTGGAAAACACTGGTCTATGGTATCAAAAGCCAAAGAAGTTCAGCAGAACAAACAGGGACACACTCCCCTGTCCAGTTCCCTACGCAGATCATCCACTGAGACAACCAAGGCTTTCAGTTCCATGTCCCGGTCTAAAGCCAGACTGTGCTGGATTCAGTTTCCTCCAAGAACACATGGAGTTGTGAGGCCACCACACATTCCAGGACTTTGCCCAAAAAGGGGAGATTGGAAACTGGTCAAAAGTTGTTCACTTGAGTGGGATCCAGTGATGGTAAATAAGAACAAAAGGAGAAGAAGGGAGTTTATGAGCCGAGATATGGGAAGCATGCATTAGTAATCACCTAACACGATATATTAACCAGCAAAGTCAGTGCAAATGTAGCCCTGCTCAGAGGTATCCCCACAATAAAACGTAATTAAAGGGACTTCTGGAAATGTAGCAGAAGAAACACCAGAAGCGACTTGCAGTTTCTCAAGTTGCTACTGACACAGAAATTTTAAAAAGCAGAAGAAACATGAATAAGTGGAATGCACTTGAAAAGACAATGCTACATAAACTGAAATGGCTATTAAAAATGCCTCTCTTGCACCCAAATATCTTTATTGCAGTGCGAATTTTGTGCAATTCGATATGCTGCACTTGTGGTTTCTGACAGATTGCAGAGGAGTGATCAGGTAGGGCTTAAATGATGCAAATAGTTTCCAAGTAAGGTGTGTAAAAATAATGCTCAACATCTATGCAATGCTTTGTGAGCACCAAAAAAAGTATATACTCTTTTGCATTGATTTCTTTTCTTTCTCAAATTGAAGAGGGAAAAATATTGTTTTGACATAATCACGGGTGCGATTACATTCAGATGAAGCAGAACAACAAATTACAGAGAAAGAAGGGGAAAGGCAGATAAATCTGGATCCCATTTGTGTGACGACACTCTCCCCCACACTTTATCCAACCAAAGTGTTAAGATACACTTAAGATTCTTGACAATTGAAAGGATTTGAGAGCAGTACCCATTATAAGCACCATTTATATATCCTTGGGCGGGCGCGTATTCTCTGCTGACAACTTACAAGTCTCAAGTGGGTACAGAATAAATGTTCTCCTTATCCCTCACTTTGAAGTACAGGAGGAGAGGTACCGTGCGCACAGAGAAACCTTCCCCTTCTCTCTGGGCAGCCTCGCATTTCGAGCAGAAGGAAGAGAGGTGTGAGCTTCATTCATCAGAAGGGGGCCTGGTTTAATATGAAAGTGATGTGGCACCGCTCAAGTTGCACACCGGAACTGGCTCACCGCAATTGGTTTATTTACAGCAGGGGTGCCCACACTTTTTCAGCATGTGAGCAACTTATAATAAAACCAAGTCAGAAAGATCTACCGAGAGAGAAGCAGGGGGGAGCAGGGGGAAGGGGCGGGGCTTGGCGCGGCCTGGCTCCGCTCCCCTCTGGCTTTAGCTCTACCACAGCTTCTCCAGGCTTGAGGAGGGTAGTGCCAAGCCAGTGGTGGCATAGTTAGCCACTATTGCCTTGGCACTACCCTCCTCAAGGCTGAAGAAGCTGTGGTAGAGCTGTAGCTGGGGAGGGGGCAGGTCTTGGTGCGGCATGGCTCCGCCCCCTCCCCCCTCTGGCTTTAGCACTACCACAGCTTCTCCAGGCTTGAGGAGGGTAGTACCAAGCCAGTGGTGGCATAGCTATCCACTACTGGCTTGGCACTACCCTCCTCTAGCCTGGAGAAGCTGTGGTAGCGCTGAAGCCGGGGGAGGGGGCGGGGCCGAAGGAGGTTGATCCCAGCTGGATGGGGCACTTCTAGAGGGGGCAGAGTCATGCCGCACCAAGCCCTACCCCCTACCCCGGCTTCAGCGCTACCACAGCTTCTTCAGCCTTGAGGAGGGTAGTGCCAAGCCAGTAGTAGCTAGCTATGCCACCACTGGCTTGGCACTACTCTCCTCTAGCCTGGAGAAGCTGTGGTAGCGCTAAAGCCAGAGGTGGAGGGGGCGGAGCCAGGCCACGCAAAGCCCACCCCTCCCCCGGCTACAGCTCTACCACAGCTTCTTCAGCCTTGAGGAGGGTAGTGCCAAGCTATGCCACCACTGGCTTGGCACTACCCTCCTCAAGCCTGGAGAAGCTGTAGTAGAGCTAAAGCCAGAAGGGGCGGAGCCAGGCCACACCAAGCCCCTCCCCTTGCTCCGCCCTGCTTCTCTCTCGGTAGATCTTTCTGACTTGATTTTATTATAAGTAGCTCGCATGCTGAAAAAGTGTGGGCACCCCTGAAGTAGAGTATCCAACATGAACGGGCCAGTACAACATCAGATAAATGAAAGTGTCAGATAATACAGAGTCTCCTACTATTGCCCGCCCAATGAGGACTTATAATAACAGGGACTCAAAGGGTTAAGCTAGAGCGGCCCAGCAGGAAGTGCCCGGATGTGGAAGAGAAGCGTGGAAATCACAGAGGGAAGGAGGAAGGACGCTTCCATTTTCTTTCCTGCCTCTTTTCCCCTTTTCCTCCCTCTTCCTTGTCTTGCCTTTTTCACTTATTGGGAATGGAGAGAGAGCTGGGGAGTGCTCCTTGAATTGAAAGGGAAATACTGGAGAAAAGGGGGGTGTTGAATAAGACAGAATGTCGGATAAGCAAAGGTCGGATAAGTGAGACTCTACTTCAACGTCTTCTTTCCAGCAGCAAGCTATGTTTTCTTAGCTATTTCTAAGGGACAACTAGAGTAACGACGTACTGTAACTAATCTAATAGACACAGGAAGACATTAATGAAATGAGATGGAATGAAATTAAAGACAGGAATGAAATTAAAGGGGATATTCAGTGCTGCTTAACAGCTGTTCTGTGACCAGCAAAATTAGATTTGGACTGGTGGCGACCCCTTGGTATTCTAGCACAGTGTTTTTCAACTTTTTTTGAGCCGCGGCACATTTTTTACATTTACAAAATCCTGGGGCACACCACCAACCAAAATGACACAAAATGACACTCTAACACAGTAATGCATATAGTTAATATGTTTGTCAATGTATTTATACACTCAGTGTGAAACCTGGGCATGTTTTGATGAACACAACATAGATATCCTGGCAGAAATGGCAGAAAGACACACACGAAGGTCTTGCTCAACAGCTGGGAGTTCTAGTTCACCCGCAATCAAATAGCATTCTGAACTCCACCAATGATGGAATGGAATCAAACTTCCTGGCAGGAATGGCAGAAAGACACAAACTTCCCAAACAGAACTCCCATAACCAAGAGAAAATACTATAAGAGTTTGGTAGGCATTGACCTTGGGATTTGGAGTTGTAGTTCACCTATATTTAGAGAGCACTGTGGACTCAAACAATGTTGGATCAGGACCAAACTTGGCATGAATACTCAATATGCCCAAATGTGAACACAGATGGAGTTAGGGAAAATAGACCTTGACATTTGGGAGTTACATTTTCTGGGATTTATAGTTAACACACAATCAAAGAGCATCCTGAACTCTTGCAACAATGGAATTGAACCAAACTTGGCATATTGAACTCGCATTACCAACAGAAAGTACTGAAAGGGTTTGCTTGGGAATTGACCTTGAGTTTGGAAGTTTGGACTCAAACAATGTCATGTTATGTTGTTGTTTGTTTTCTATCCAGAATCACAATGTTGGAAGGAGGCTCACCACTTTAAGGTCCCTAAAACAGGCATGGGAAAACTTTAGCCCTCTGGGTGCTTTGGACTTCAACTCCCACCATTCCTAACAGCCTGAGGCCCTTTCCTGCTTAAATGGCTGGGGGGGGGAGGAAAAGAGCCTGAGGCTGCTAGGAATGGTGGGAGTTGGAGTCCAAAACACCTGGAAGGTCCAAGTTTGCCCATGCCAGCTTTCGACAGAGACCTCTTCCTCTCCCTTACCCTTCGCACCCTTTCTTCCCCCTCCTGCTGAACACTTACTTTTTATTCTACACTGCCGCTTCTGCCGCCATTTTGATCCGAGGGGGCAGCATGAGCGTGTTCGGGAGGGGAGGGGGAAGGGAGGACGAAGTGACCCGTGCGTCGCTACTGCACATACTCACCCCAGAGCAAAGCGAGGCAAAGCAAGCAGAGCAAGGCTGGGAAGAAGGGAGCTACTGCACAGTGGAGAAGAAAAAGTGTTCGGTAGGAGGAGGAAGAAAGGGTATTGGAGGTTCCAACTTCCCACGGCACACCTGATGATCTCTCACGGCACACTAATGTGCCACGGCACACTGGTTGGGAAACACTGTTTTAGCAAACCACGAGTATTTTTAACAAAATACACCAAGGTGGCTTTCTAGAAAGGAATAAACCAGAAGCAGGTGCAGTTTGTGGACAAGACTGAATAAAAAAAGGGCTGAAGGCAGGTTTTGCGTTTCGTTGAGAATTGACTCAAAGCACCTGCCTCCAGATAAACAAGACTGAGATACTAATAGCGGATCATGGAGGACAGTCATTTCCAGGCATTTTGTGCCAGAGTGTAACCTCCGGTCACCAGACAGACAACTAAGGGGCACAGAAAGAGCTACATCAGTGTTTCTCAACCGTCCTAATGGCACAACCCCTTAATAGAGTTGTTCATGTTGTGGTGACCCCCAACCATAATATTATTTTTGTTGCCATTTCATAAGTGTCCTTTTCTACTGATATGGATCATAATGTAAATATCTGATATGTAGGATGTATTTTCTTTCAAGGGATCAAATTTCGCACAAACACCCGATACGCCCAAATGTGAATACTGGTGGGTTTGCGGAGGGATTGATTTCGTTATTTGGGAGTTGTAGTTGCTGGGATGTCTAGTTCACCTACAATCAAAGAGCATTGCGAACTGCGCTAAACGATGGAATTGAACCAAACTTGGCACACAGAACTTCCACGAGCAACAGAAAATAATGGAAGGGTTTGGTGGGATTGACCCTGAGTTTGGGAGTTGTGGTTCACCTACAACCAGAGAGCACTATGGACTCATGTATATTCAATATGCCCAAATGTGAACACTGATGGAGTTTGGAGAAAATAGACCTTGACGTTTGGGAGTTGTAGTTACTGGGATTTATAGTTCACCTACAATCAAAGAGCATTCTGAACCCCACCAACAATAGAATTAGGCCAAATTTCCCACACAGAACCCCATGCCTTGAAGGGACTCACTGGTGTGACCCTCCAAGCTCATGTGCTCTCCCTCACCTGCACATGCGCCGAACATGCCTGCTCTCCCCTCCCTGCTTGGAGTCTCAGAAACAGCCCTCCCCTTGGCTGAGAGGCCAGCCAATCAGAACAGAGGAGGGCTTTTGGTGGGAGGATTGGCCATCTGTTTCCGAAAAAAGAAAATAAGAATAGGTGGAGAGATCTTCAGCCTTCTCTGCCAAAAGGGCTCCTAACACCATCAGAAATATGTTTTCTGATGGTCATTGGTGACCCCTCTGAAACTCCTTCACGACCCCTCCAGTGGTCCCGATCCCCAGGTTGAGAAACACTGAGCTACTCCTTTTGCCCTAGATGAGTAAAAGAGGAGGACCGCCAGATCCTAGTCAACACAAAGAAAGCAGCTATGAGTAATGTAGATTTCCTGCTTGTTGCATCAACACCAAAGCAATTCCACTGGCAAGGGAAGAGCAAGCTGTCCCCATTCAAACATTCACCATGCACCTCGAATACACCCAATCTTCTATGATTATGATATGCAAGGAAGACTGGATGGGAGACAATGAATAGGTGGCTGAAGTGAAACCCTGGGCAGGTACTGTTAATCAGAGTGGACACAACTGGGAGTGGCAACCTTGCTGGGGCATAGGGGCAATTCCCCCTTCAAGATTCCAACACAGCAAACCCAAATGTCCCCATCTTCCTCTGCAGCTCTTCTTGCAGAGATGTAAAGGAATGCCAAGAGTGCTTACCCCTTCCTTTGGATCCGTATGGAGTCCTCCGCCGGCATGTCCGTGCCAACACGTCCTTTTATCTATCTGAGACCATCCTTGGAGGTTCTGCGCAGGGAAGAACACAGCAAGACATGACTTTTGAGCGTTACACGCCACACAAGGAAACAGATTATCATTCTTCAGTGAGTCCTGCCAGGACTCCTTTTAGCTACTCTCAATGACGAGGCCTGGGTTGAGGAAGTACAAAACGGTTCTCTATAGCAGTGCTTCCCAACCTTTTTTGAGCCACGGCACACGTCTAACATTTAAAAAAGCTGGGGGCACACCACCAACCAAAATGACACAAAATGTCACTCTAACACAGTAAAGAACGGCTGGGGGATGGTGGCCTGCTGGGAGCAGCTGTTGGGAGTGCCGAAGCTGGGGGAGGGGGAGGAGCCAGGCCGTGCCATGCCCCGCCCCCTCCCCCTGGCTTCAGCTCTCCCACAGCTTTTCCAGCCTTGAGGGGGCAATGCCAAGCCAGCAGTGGCAGAGCCAGCACAATGTTGGCTTGGCACTTTCCCCTCAAGGCTGGAGAAGCTGTGGGAGAGCGGAAGCCGGGGGATGGGGCGGAGCCATGCCGCGCCATGCCTGGCCCCCTCCCCCCGGCTTCCTCCTCCGCGCGGCTTCAGCGGGAGTCATGGCGGATTGGAGGCTGGCTGTGGAAACGGACGAAGGTGGTGCCCCGGCCCCTTCTTCTTTTTCTTCGCCGCCACCTGGCCCTTCCTCCTCCTCCCCCAAGCGGCAGGAGTTTGGCAGGAGGAGGGGGGAAGGAAGGGGGGGGCAGAGAGCTTTTCTCGTGGCACAGCAGGAGGTCCATCACGGCACACTACTGTGCCACGTCACAGCGGTTGGGAAACACTGCTCTATAGCTTTGAAAATGAGTTTCAGACCTATAGAGAACCTCAAGAGAACAAAGAAGTGATTTAGTAAAGGTAAAGGTTTTCCTTGACATTAAGTCTAGGCGTGTCCAACTCCATTTCTAAGCCAAAGGACTGTTCATCAGTGGAACTCTCTGCTCCGGAGTGTGGTGGAGGCTCCTTGTTGGGAAGCTTTTAAACAGAAGCTGGATGGCCATCTGTCAGGGGTGCTTTGAAAGCAATTTTCCTGCTTCTTGGCAGGGGTTGGACTGGATAGCCCATGAGGTCTCTTCCAACTCTATGATTCTATGATTCATTGTCCGTAGACACCTCTAAGGTCATGTGGCGAGCATGACTGCATGGAGTGCCATAACCTTTCCCGCAGAAGCGGTACCTTTTGATCTACTCTCATTTGCATGTTTTCTAGCTGCTAGCTTGGCAGGAGCTGGGCCAAACAGCGGGAGTTCACCCCGCTCTCTGGATTTGAACTGCCAACCTTTTGGTCAGTTAGTTCAGCCGCTCACTGGTTTAATCTGCTAGCCTGCCAGTGGGCCCTAAGAAATGGTTTAGCCAGATTTAAACCATATTTGCACAACGAGGTCCAGGCAGATGTCTTCAGTGCAGAGCAGGGCTGCCCAGGAAGTTGATCGCGATCGACCAGTCGATCCTGGGACCGAAGGAGGTCGATCCCAGCCGGATGGGGTGCTTCTCGGAGGGGGCGGAGCCAGGCCACTCCAAGCCCCGCCCCCTCCCGGCTTCGGCACTCCCAGCAGCTTCTCCAGGCTTGAGGATGACAGGGCCAAGCCAGCCTTGTGCTAGCTATGTCACCACTGGCTTGGCATTGCCATCCTCAAGCCTGGAGAAGCTGCGGGAGGAGAGGGGGCGTGGCTTGGCGCAGCCTGGCTCCGCCCCCTCTGGCTTCCGCTCTACCAGCAGCTTCTCCAGGCTTGAGGATGGCAGTGCCAAGCCAGTGATGGCATAGCTAGCACAAGGCTGGCTTGGCATTGCCATCCTCAAGCCTGGAGAAGCTGCTGGGAACTCCAAAACAGAGGGGAGCGGAGCCAGGCTGTGCCAAGCCCAGTGCCCCTCCTGGGAGGCGCGCCGCCTGCGATGCCGCCACGCTGGCCGCCCCTCCGCCGCGCCTCCTGCCCGGGAGCAGTGCTCCCCGCCGGCGGCGCAGCCGGTGATGCAGCCGGCGCAGGTGGCGATGCAGCCGCGGACGTCACCACAATACGCAGGCGTCGTCCTCCACGCCTGCGCATGCGCGGTGATGTCGCGCCCAGCCGCCCCTGGCCCCTGCCCCTCCCTCCCAGCCTTGAGGAGGTAGGTAGATCTTTCTGACTTGGTTTTATTATAGGTAGCTCGCGTGCCGAAAAAGTGTAGGCACCCCTGGTGCAGAGGCCTAATGAATTGAAGGCCCAGCATCACTCCTGAAGCAAATGGGAGAGATTGAACAAACCGCAAATGTGTGGCTTTGTTTGTGGTGACACCTGAAACATCAGAGGTGGTTTGAGTACTGCTTAGCTGTTCTGGCAGGAGAGAGGATCAGACAGTGCGGGGCAGGCAGGCTTGCCTCTTGTTCCCATTAAGCCAGGACTATCAAGAATTCTCCTGCTCATTGTTCCACCTGAATGTGCCCATTAAATAGTATTTCCCACATAGAAAACTAATTCCTCTTAGGAGGAAATCTGTGGAGACACCCGGAGGTGATAATCACACACCTGTTAAGTGTGCTTTGTTTGAAGCACTCATGAGATCTATAAGCCACCTTCAAATCTGAGTACAACAAAATCAAAGCAGTACAATTAAAAGCAAGGGGTTGAAAATGCTTACAAGGAAAAGCTTTACAATGTAAACAAGCTTTTCTCATCAGCTGAAGAGCACATGTTCCCTAAGTGACAAACCTTTCAAAGGACAGAAGGCAAGAGGTGCTCATGGCTGGATAACTGGAATGCACTACACAGAAGTCATGGACCCGAAATTTGTTCCATTCGTTTGTGTTTCCGTTTCGTTCCGTCCATTCGGATGGCACGAAATGGAAAGGCCCCTTCTGGAACGAAAATTCAATTGATACGAAAGGCAGGCAGGAACGTGTACCAGCTCCAAGCTAGGGGTCGAATGAGGAGCGCTTGGCTGCAGGCCCTGCAAGGCCCAAAGCCTGTACCCGTAGGCCTTGATGCTTTGGGCCTATGGGTGAACTCCCTCTCCCCCCAATAATAGGCTAAAAGAAAATGGAGCTTTCGGGCCCCAAAAACAAAAATCTGACCTCCCAATTTCAGGAAGCTCACACGAAAACGGATCGGGGTCCCCACCGAAAGCCAGGACACGAAACAGATCAAGGTAAGTCCCGAATGTGCATGACTGCTATACACTGGGACTGATTTTGAAAAGTGCTCACTGAATATATTTTTAAGACATCAGGTTTTCAGAAACTGTTTGGGACAGGCATTTGGTGCCCGCTAAGCTGAAGAACTGGCTGACCAGAAGGTCAGCAGTTTGAATCTGTGGAACAGAGTGAGCTCCTGTCGTTACTTCCAGCTTCTGGAAAACTAGTCGTTCGAAAACATGCAAATGTGAGTAGATCCAATAGGTACTGCTTCTGTGGGAAGATAACGGTGCCTCATGACCTTGGAGAAGTCTACAGACAACGCTGGTTCTTCAGTTTAGAAATGGAGGTGAGCACCACCCCCCAGAGTCAGACACAACTAGACTTAATGTCAGGAGAAAACCTTTACCTTTACCATCCTTTGCAGTTTATTTATTTACTATTTATTTACACTTTATTTATTTATTTGCAGTTTATTTATTTATTTATTATTTATTTACACTTATTTGCAACAGCTGCAGAGCTGTTTGGGCTGGAAGTCAGCCTGAAGAAAACGGAAGTCCTCTACCAGCCCGCACCACAGGAAGGACACCATCATCCCCATGTCAGCATAGGCAAATCTGTGCTTAAGTCCGTTCAGCAGTTCAGCTACCTGGGAAGCATCATCTCTTCAGATGCCAAGACAAAGAGATAGATCACAGATTAGCAAAGACACAGAGTGCATTTGGAAGGCTTCACAAAAGAGTCTGGAGCAACAAGCACCTGAGGCAAAGCACCAAAATCAGTGTGTACAGAGCTATCGTACTGTCTATTCTCCTATATGGGTCTGAAACATGGGTCACCTATCGCCAACACCTATGACTCCTCAAACGCTTTCATCAGCACTGTCTTCGCACAATCCTAAATATACACTGAACCGACTATGTGACTAATGTTTCTGTCCTTGAGCAAGCAGGGATCACGAGCATTGAGGCCATGCTATTGAGAACAAAGCTGCACTGGGCAGGGCACGTCTCTAGGATGGAGGACCACCACCTCCCAAAGATACTACTCTATGGTGAACTCTCCACGTGTCAGCGCAAGAGAGGCGCCCCCAAAGAGAGATATAAGGACTCCCTGAAACAACATCTCAGGCTCAGCCACCCTGGCCTCACATCAGGAGGCATGGAGACGCACTCTCCACAATGCTGCGGCCCCTTTTGAGAAGACATGCCGAATGGGTCTCAAAGAGAAACGACAATGCAAAAAGAACCCCAACTTGGAAACAACATCACCCAAGGAGACTTTCTGCTGTGCTTTCTGCAACCGAACTTGCCTATCTCAGATTAGCCTTTTTAGTCATCAATGCGCTTGTAAAAAGCGTGGGATGAGTCCTTCCTAAGAATCTTCGTTCGTGAAGTAATGCCGAGATTTACACTATTTCTACCCCGCCTTTCGGGAATCCAAAGGTGACTCAAGGTGGCTTTACAACCTAGGCAGCTATTCGATGCTATTAAAAAAATGTAAACATTACAGTAAACATTTAAAACAGAATTATAAAATACATACATTGAAACCTTTAAAAACATATAAACTTAACCTTTCTCTAAAGTAACTTTTATAGCCATCCTTATATCGAAGTTTTTGAATAGTTTTTCACTTGTGCCTGTTCAAAAGTATGCTTAAAGTCACCTTAAGACCCACTGCAGGGCAAAAGGTGAGAAATAAACGAATAGGAAAAAAATCTCAACTTCACATAAGGAATGCTGCCTCAAAACCTGGGGACAACTCATATAGATGCCTTGCTTCTTCTTGCAGATTTCTTTGCCTCACAACAAAGAAGTGTAGTCAAACCAAATTTAGGGGGCCCTGCCCAGATGGGGCCAAAAGCCCAAAACTCCCCTAAAAGCGAGGATCCGAGGAAAAACCTTGGTGGACCTTTTGGAAGCGCTAGTTCTCCCCAAATCCCAATCAATTTGTCTCACCAAGATCCGGAAGTGTGCTCACCGAGAGAAGGTCTATTCCAGCTGGAAAGGATGACAACCACAAAGTCCTGAGTTTTCCGCAAAGCTGACATACTTTATTTGGCAAAATACAAAGCATTTATACTTTCTAAGTCTATACAGATTCAAATTTGGTGCCTGCCCTGGCTACGTGCGCTCCCAGCTGGTTGGTTAGAATGTTGTAAACAACTGAGTGTCAGGAAGCCGGCCGGCAACCCTCGGCCAATCGCAAGCTAGCGCCTCTTGCGATCCAACCAATGAGAAGACCAGGGAGGCAGGACAAAATGGCAAAAACAATGAAACTGAGCTTGATGATGGGTTTAAGAAGTGTTAATATGCCCTTGGGGCAAGCGAGGACTTTGGCTTGTCCTTCTAACTAGCCTGGCTATTGTCTTGGTTTGAAAATAAACAGTTTTGCCCTAGATCGATACTTCCCTGTTTTGGGGGGTTTTTTTGGAAACCATTGATTAATGGAAGTTTGGTTTCTTTGTGGAATGGCCGGTTTGAACAAGTTTTATTTTGGCCATTTATGAGGATTCGATCCCTCATTGAAATAACCTTGTTATGAAATATGGTTATTTTGTGCCAATACCTATGATTCTATTAACAGACGAACCTCAGAAATTAATAAAAACACAGGCAGGTAGACCCAGTGGGGTTTCAGGGAGGAAAGACCTGGCATCTATCTATTATGGTCATGCAATCGTAAAATAGTGGCTGGTTTGTAATGTAACGGCTGGTCAGACTGCGGTCCTCCTGATCCCCAGCACAAGGTTCCCAGTGAGGTTTTTTATAACATAAAACAACAACAATAGGAAATTGGTAAAAGGGAAAAGCATACAAACATTTGGGACAACAGGGCACCATCTTATGCATTGTTCCACTGTAGCCCAAATAAGAAAGTCCAATCCACAGGCTGCAAATTGCCAATATTCCTATATGGAGAAGAGCAGCCCTGGAATGACAGGCTCTCCCCAAAGTAGGTGCCAGCCCTCTGAATAGGTTTATAACCCAAGCGGGTTGTGCAAACGGCACCCCACCTCGACATGCAGCCTGATGAGCCGATAATCACATCACTTTCTTTCTTTTCCAACCCCAAGGTCTTCTGCTTCCACATAAGAAGGGAGGGCTGCATGTAGGATGTCACTTTTTCAGCTAGACTCTAAACAAAATGCTTAAAATCTCTATTATGCCAGAACACCGAGAGCAATTTGGCAAGCATCATAACAACAATGTAAAAGCACTTACACAGACCTGAAGAAATGCCTACAAGTACCTGAGAGAACATTAATTCACAGCAATTCTTTGCAGAAAACATCATTGCTTCTGCTTTGAAGAATGGGAACTCGGAGGTTACAGCACACGAAGCACTTACAAAGGAAAATAATCAAAAAACGCCGAGAATATTCAATCGGAGATCACAAACCACATAATGGCCATGTTTGCATGTCATACAAAGACAGCGTACATTTGGCACTGCTTGTGGCTTTTGTCTTGAACGACCCACAATCTCACCCCACCCTACTCCAATGCCAGAGACGAGAAGGCATTTCCCCCATTGAACCCCAATTGGCACAGAGAAGAAAGACTTTTTGCCTTCACAGAATCATAGAGTTGGTAGAGACATTGTGGACCATCCAGTCCAACCCCATTCTACCAAGAAGCAGGAAAATGGCATTCAGAGCACCCCTGACAGATGGCCATCCAGTCTCTAAAGGGCAGAGAGAGAGAGTTCCACTGCTAAACAGCTCTCTCTCACAGTCAGGAAGTTCTCCCTCATGTTCAGGTGGAATCTCCTTTCCGGCTGTTTGAAGCCATTGTTCCATTCCGTCCTAAACTCCAGGGCAGCTGAAAGGAAGCTTGTTCCCTCTTCTCTATGACTTCCCCATACCTCTTGATCCATGGCCCTCATCATGTCTCCTCTCAGCCTTCTCTTCTGCAGGCTCAACATGCCCTGCTCTTTCAGCCTCTTCTCATAGGGCTTGTTCTTCATACTCATAATAATTTTAGTTGCCCTCCTCTAGACACATTCCACCTTGTCAACATCTCCCTTCAATTGCGGTGACCAGAATTGGAAACAGTGTGATTCCAGGTAAATAGGTCTGACCAAAGCAGAATAGAATAGAGCAGGGTTGCTCATTAGGTAGATCGCGATCTACTGGTAGATCACGTAGGGTGTGCTGGTAGATCGCAGGCAGGGCAGGAGGAAGGCTCAGTCCCACCCCGCAGGCTCCCTACGCCGCCCAGGTGCAGAAGGAGGTTGGACTAGATGGCCCTTGGAGGTCTCTTCCCATTGTTGTTGTTTTTGTTGTTGTTATTATTATCAGAGGCTGTATGGCCATCTGTGAAGAATGCTTTGATTGTGCTTTTCCCTTATGGCAGAAGGAGGTTGGACTGGATGGCCCTTGGAGGTCTCCTTCTACTCTAGGAACCTGTTATTGTTATTGTTGTTGTTGTTGTTACTATTATTATTATTAGTAGTAGTAGTAGCAGAGGCTGAATGAATATTATCACCATTATTATTATGAATAAATTCAGGGGCTTATTATACTCACATTTAGTTGAATTCAGTCTTAAATTATATTATATGGCTCTCACTGAAATAAATTTCCAGATCCACCTAACCGTAGTTTTGCCTGGCCCACATTGGACTGGTTTCCAAGGTCATGGGGGACCTTGTTGAAGGAAGGCCTTCCTGAAATCCAAATACGCTCCATTCACAGCATTCCTGCATCTACCCAGCTTGTAACTCGATTGAAAAAAGAGTCTGGCATGACTTGCTTTTAATAAATCCGTGTTGACTATTAGCGATGATCGCATTCCTTTCTAAGTGTTTGCAGACCCCTTCTCCGCACTGCTTTCCTTCTGAGCTGCTGAGTCTCGGCTGTAATTCAAGGAGACCTCAAATTGGGTGTCTCTTAGTACAGATGAATAAAGTTGCTACAACTTTATATACTGTTGTCGTGTCTTCCTTCCTGTGTCATCTTGTCTATCTTTTTGGGTTTGGGTGAAGTTCAAGCACTCCATTAACTTACTTATAAAAGCTCCTATTATCCCTTTTATTGCAACAAAGCTGCCTGCTTTCAGAATACCGGGGATGTAATTTCCACTCTTAGGTCCTTTTTGTCTGGAACAAGATGGACCAACCAAGTTATTCATATTGACCCAAGGTTGCCCTGCCCTGGATATATGGAACACTTGGTAATGAGGGAATATGTCACAGGATATAAGAACGTCACTTATGAAGATAAGCGTGAAGAAACACTCATGTGCTCCTTGGCAATGATCTAGGTGTCGTAGCCCTGCACAGCATCTCTAAATGCCGTTACTGGATGGCTGCGAGCCAGTAGGTTGAAGGTGAACTCGGCTAAGACGAAGATCCTGTGGCTGGGCCGTCCGGGTACGAGTGAGATCCGGCTTCCAACCCTGGACGGGGCGATACTTCGCCCGTAACCATCGGTTAAAAGCCTAGGAGTCACGCTTGACTCCCACCTGACGATGGAAAAACACATCTCCACCGTCAGTGGAATAGCTTTTCACAATTTCCGGCAGGCGAGGAAGTTGGCTCCCTACTTGTCCCGCCACGACCTAGCCACAGTGGTCCAAGCCACGGTCATCGCTAGACTGGACTACTGTAATGCTCTCTACATTGGCCTTCCTCTGTCGGTAATCCGGAAGCTCAAGCTGGTGCAGAACGCCACAGCTCGGCTGGTGGCAGGCCTTCCATCTCGCTGCCACATCACGCCGGTTCTGCGGGAACTGCACTGGCTTCCAATAGAGCACCAGATCACCTTCAAAATGCTGGTTTTAACCTTTACGGCCTTGAACGGTCTGGGGCCGGTGTATCTAAGGGACCGCCTCTCCCCATATAGTCCTGCAAGACCACTGAGATCCGAGGCTTCGAACCTCCTGACGGTACCGTGCCACACAGCCCTCCACCTGATTGCAATGCGGAGGAGAGCCTTTAGTGCCATCGCTCCTGTATTATGGAACGCTCTCCCTCCTACAACCTGTGCGCTGCCCAATTTACTAGCCTTTCGAAAGGCTTGTAAAACCTTCCTGTTTACACAGGCATTTGGTTAGGAATAATACTGGGGCTTCACTATACGGCCATGGGCCACGGCAATATGTAATGAGTGTGCGATATTGTTTGGTTTTAATGATGAATGCAACTGGCATCTGACTGAGTTTTAATGTGTTATTGTGTTTTGTGTTTTTATTGTGTTCTTACGGTGTTTTTAATTATCTGTAAGTCACCCTGAGCCAGCCGGGAGGGGCGACTAAGAAATCTAAATAATAAATAAATAAATCAATAATATAAACAGCCACTCACTACTGATTGAGACAGAAAACTATGCAAGGGTATTCCAAAAGTCATGGCCAATAGTTCATTTCAAAGGTCCTCACCAAACCATCCAAGTTCCAACATAATCCAAAGTTGTAAAGCCAAGATCCAAAGCACAAATATAAACATTTATTTATTTATCGTGTCAGAAGCGAACTGAGAGTACAGTTGTAATGTATTTAAAAAACACTTGGCCTTATACTAAATGTCCTTTGACCAGAAGCTGGCCACTTGGGAGTGCCTCTGGTGATGCTATAAGAAGGTACTCCATTGTACATGTGGCAGGGCTCAGTCTGCATTGTAGTAGGTGGCCTGTGGTTTGCTCTTCTCTACACTCGCATTGCGTGGACTCCACTTTGTGGCCCCATTTCTTAAGGTTGGCTTTGCATCTCGTGGTCCCAGAGCGCAACCTGTTCAGCGCCTTCCAAGTCGCCCAGTCTGTGTGCCCAGGAGGGAATCTCTCATTCAGTATCAGCCACTGATTGTGGTTTCGGGTTTTAGCCTGCCATTTTTGAATTCTTGCTTGTTGAGGTGTTCCTGTGAGTCTATCTGTAGATCTTTAAAAACTATTTCTTGATTTAATGGGTTGGCGTGCTGGCTGATATCCAAACAGGGGATGGGCCAGAGATATCACTACCTTGGTCCTTTCATTATTGGCGTATGCCAGGTGGTGCAATACCGGCTAAACAGTATAATTCCCCCAGTGGTGTAGGGCGTAGACATCCCGTGATAAGGCAGCATGTCTCGTTAAGTGGCACATCTACTGTTTTAGCATGGTGAGATCTGTTCTACACTGGGCATGCGTACTCAAAAGCAGAGTAATAAAGTGCAGGGGAAGATGTCTCCACTGTGTCTGGTTGTGATCCCCAGGTTGTGCCGGTCAGCTGTCCTATGATATTGTTTCTAGCACCCACTTTTTGCTTGATATTCAAGCAGTGCTTCTTGTAGGTCGGAGCACGGTCCAGGGTAACTCCCAGACATTTGGGAGTGCTGCAATGCTCCAGTGGGATTCTTTCCCAGGTCATCCTCAGAGCTCGAGATTCTTGTCTGTTTTTAAGGTGAAAAGCACATGTCTGTGTTTTAGATGGAGTAGGAATCCGCTTTTCCCCTGTAATAGGCAGTATGAGCACCTAAAGCATCAGAGAGCTTCTGTTCAACCATTTCAAAGCTCCCTGCTTGGGCGGTAATAGCATGATCATCAGCATAGATGAAACTCTCTGTTCCTTCTGGCAGTGGCTGGTCATTTGTGTAAATGTTAAACATTGATGGAGCGAGCAAGCCCCCTGAGGCCGGCCATTCTTCTATTTTCACCACCTGCTTCTCTGGCCTTGGAATTCAACAAAAAGCTCCTGTTTTGTAGCGGATTTCCTATGAAGCAAGTGAGGTGGTAGTCCTTTGTGGTATTATAAGTTTTTCTCAGGAGAAGGTGATGATTTACAGCAGGGGTGCCCACACTTTTTCAGCATGCGAGCTACTTATAATAAAACCAAGTCAGAAAGATCTACCTACCTCCTCAAGGCTGGAGAGGGGGGGGCGGGGGGGCTTGGCACGGCCTGGCTCCGCCCCCCTCTGGATTCCGCTCTACCAGCAGCTTCTCCAGGCTTGAGGATGGCAGTGGTCATGACAGAGGAGGTCGAGGAGGATATGACCAAGGAGGTTATGACAGAGGAAACCCCGGAGGATATGACTCATCCTATGCCACCACTGGCTTGGCATTGCCATCCTCAAGCCTGGAGAAGCTGCTGGTAGAGCGAAAGCCAGAGGGGGGGCGGAGCCAGGTCACTCCAAGCCCCGCCCCTCCCCTCTGGCTTTGGAGCTCCCAGCAGCTTATCCAGGCTTGAGGATGGCAATGCCAAGCCAGACTTGTGCTAGCTATGCCACCACTGGCTTGGCACTGCCATCCTCAAGCCTGGAGAAGCTGCTGGGAGTGCCGAAGCCGGGGGAGGGAGTGGGGTTTGGTGCGGCCTGGCTCCTCCCCCTCTGAGAAATGCTCCATCCATCTGGGATCGACTTCCTTCGGTCCCGGGATCGACTGGTCAATCGCGATCGACTTCCTGGGCAGCCCTGATTTACAGTGTCATAAGCTGCTGACAGGTATATGAAGACAGCGCCTGTAATCTGCTGCCACACATCACCAGAAAGAACTCTAAGCTGGAGCAGGTTCCAAACCTTGCTCCTAGCAAAGACCAAATCAAAAATTGCCACTCTTTAGCAGAACACTAGACAAGAGTTTCTTAAACTGTGCTCCTCCAGATGTTTTGGACTTCAGCTCCCTCAATTCCTACCAGCTGGTAAGCTGGTTTTGAATTGTGAGAGTGGAAGTCCAAAACACCCAGAGGAGCACAGTTTGAGAAACACTGATCTGGATCATGCAAATGCTGTTCACAGTACATTTGCATGATCCAGATCAGTGTTTCTCACTGATCTGGATCAGTGTAGCCAAACTGAATCACAACATTAACTGCTGAAGTTACATTACATTTGAAAATAAACATTTTATAAAACACCCTCAATTCATCTAAAACAGAACGACACAGGATTAGCTTAATAGCTTCATATCAGAAGTAGAACCACACATTTTAAACACAGTACTACTAATTTGCATGTCAAATAAAGGATAGGATCTTCCTTAGAGAACCTTTCTTTCACATGCAGTTCTGCATGCAGGCCAGGCCCGGATTACGCATAAGGGCACACTAGGCCATGGCCAATGGCGCAGGCCAAGGGGTGCCAGATCAAGGACCAAAAAATAATAATTTTCAAACAAAACCGCAACGTGCGGCATGATGTCTCTCTCTCTCTCTCTCTTGGGGGAGGGCGGGGGGAGAGTGCAGGGGGGCAGGGGAGGAGGGAATGGCACCCCCCCCTTACCATCGCCGTCGCCCCCTTGTCAAGGAAAGAGGGCGCGAGGATGAGGCGGAGGGAAGCCCCGCCCCTGGGGCTGCTGGCGAGCATGTGCACGTCGCATGAGGGCACCTCTGCCTCCTCCTGCCACGTGCGCATGCCCGCCAGCAGTGGCCCCGGCGGCAGGGCAAGGAGGAAGAGGCGGAGGGAAACCCTGCCCCCCGGGACCGTTGCCGCGCATGCCCAGCATCGGCCCGGGGGCGGGGCTTCTCTTCCTTCCTCCTCCTCGTGCCTTGATTCAAGGAAGGAGGGGCTGGTGCGAGGAGGAAGAGGCGGAGGCAAGCTCCGCCCCCGGGCCCGATGTCGCGCATGCCCAGCATCGGCCCGGGGGCGGGGCTTCCCTTCCCTCCTCGCTGGCCCCTCCTTCCTTAATTTAAGGAAGGAGAGGCCAGCGCGAGGAGGAAGAGGCGGAGGGAAGCCCCGCCCCCGGGCCCGATGCCGCACATGCCCAGCATTGGCCCTGATGCAGGCTAGAAAATAAGTGCTTAAGCGAAACATATGGCATCCACTTAAAATATGGGTGGGACAGGAAGGAGCTGGTGTTTTTATTTCCAGGCAGAAAGACAAAGCGGAAGAGAAGATTGCTCAGCCCTACCTTTGCAGCATCCAAGAGCGGCCTTGAATAGCATCTCCCTGAACTCTGCCACAGAAGTTGACTGAATGCTGGTGGCATCTGAAAAGAAGAAAAGGGAAGCAGCAGTAATTCAGGGCATAAAGTCAGCAAACAAGAACATTTCAACTACTTAACATCTATATGTCTGGCACACACACACTGGCACAAAAGAGAGAGATGAAGACCAGAGGGGACAATTTAAAATGCTAAATGGCCAGGCACTTTCTCTTTCTCTCAATGCACTCCCAGAAGAAGAATGAGAAGAACAGCAACATTATATTATAGGTTAATATAGAAATGGTAAATAACACCAATAAGAACAGGAAATATAAATAAAAACTGGGTTGTTGTAGTTTTTCAGGCTGTATGGCCATGTTCTAGAAGCATTCTTTCCTGACATTTCGCCTGCATCTATGGCAGGCATCCTCAGACGTTAACAGGTCTGTTGGAAACTAGGAAAATGGGGTTTATATATCTGTGGAATGTCCAGGGTGGGAGAAAGAACTCTGTTGGAGTTAAGTGTGAATGTTTAAATTGGCCACCTTGATTATTATTTATTATTTATTTATTTACTTCATTTCTATGAATCCTAGGGGACTCAGGGCGGGTTACAATGTACACATTACATTTAGACACACAAATACACAAAACAGACAGAGGCAATTTAACATCTGGCCACGAGGGGGAGCTGTCGCACTCCTTCATTCCTCAGCGTGTTTTCTCGTGATCTATTTATGGCCTCGTAAATCATTTAAATTTATCCTCCCCACTAAGTGGTACCTTAATTTCCTACTTGACAGATGCAACTGTCTTTTGGGTTGCAAAGGTCGACAACAGGCTACATCAGTGTTTCTCAACCTTTTTTGAGTCGCGGCACACTTTTTAAATTAAAAAAATCCTGGGGCACACCACAAACCAAAATGACACAAACACTACTCATGCCCAGGGAAAGATCAGGAGGAGAAGGGGAGCCGGGAGGGCAGCAGGCTCGCGCCCCAATGGCCCCTGCCTCGCGCCGAAGCAAGGCCCACCCTCGCGCGCGCTCACTTGCTCAGCCTGTATGTTGTATGCCAGCCGGCAGGCAGGCATGCGCACGCCGGGAAGGCCTCTGTGAACAGGCCCAGCTCCAGGCCCGCTTCCACCGCCTCGCCCGCACAAATGGGCGCCGCCATCTTGCCAAGCCAGGGGCGGGGTTGCCGAGCGCCGTTAACCTGGGCAGCGTGGCAGATGTGTCCCAGCCCCTTCCCCCTCTCCTCTGCCTCCTCCTCCTTTGTGCTGCAGCGGAGAGGGGGAAGGGGGTTGGACACATCCGCCAAGCCGCCCAGGCGAACGGCGCTTCGGCTCAGGAGGAAGGATCGGATTCTCTTCGTCCTTCCTCCTTGAGCCGAGCGCCAGAACGGTGTGGCGGATGTGTCCCAGCCCCTTCCCCCTCTCCTCCGCAGCACAGAGGAGGCGGAGGAGAGGGGAACACATCCGCCACGCCGCCACGTGAATGGCGCTCGGCTCAAGGAGGAAGGACACCGATCTGCCTCCGCCACGCCATACACCTGGGCGGTGTGGCGGATGTGTCCCAGCCCCTCCCCTCTCCTCTGCAGCACAAAGGAGGCGGAGGAGAGGGGGAAGGGTAGGACACATCTGCCACGCCCCACGTGACTGGCGCTCGAGCTCAAGGAGGAAGGACGAAGAGGATCGGATCCTCTTCGTCCTTCCTTCTGAGCCGATGTGTGGCGGATGTGTCCCAGCCCCTTCCCCTCTCCTCCGCAGCACAGAGGAGGCGGAGGAAAGGGGGAAGGGGGTCGGACACATCCGCCACGCCGCCCACGTGAACGGCGCTCGGCTCAGAGGAGGAGAGGAGCCCAGTGGGCGGCTCCAAAATGACGCGTCATTTTCCAGCCGCCCATTGGTCTCCTCTGCTCCCTTGCGTGTTGCCTGTGTTTGGGGAGGGAGCCCAGTGGAGGGGGGAAGGAAGGGGGGCAGAAAGCTTTTCAGATGGCACACCAGGAGCCCTGCCACGGCACAGGAGTGTGCCGAGGCACACCGGTTGACAATGACTGGGCTACATAATCGGTCGAGAGCCCACCTCGACCAGGGCAGGCCTCGAACTCATGACCTTCTAAGGTCAGTAGAGATCTTATGCAGCTGACACCCAGCCAGCTGTGCCACATTCCCAGTGCATTTGATGGCCTGACAGTTTTTAGGTGTGGCATATTACTGCCGGGGGGAATCCTTTGTTGAGAGGTGATTATCTGTCCCTCTGGATGTAACTGAACTACAACTCCAAAACGTAAGGTCAATGCCACCAAACCCTTCCAGTATTTTCTGTTAGTCATGGGAGTTCTGTATGCCAAGTTTTTGTCAATTCCATTATTGGTGGAGTTCAGAATGCTCTTTGATTGTAGGTGAACTATAAATCCCAGCAACTACAATTCCAAAATGACAAAATCAACCCCCCACCCCACCAGAATTGAAGTTTGGGTGTATCGAGTATTTGTGCCAAATTTGGTCCAATGACTGAAAATACATCCGGCCTATCAGATATTTACATTACGATTCATAACAGGAGAAAAATGACAATTATGAAGTGGCAATGAAAATAATGTTATGGTTGGGGGTCAGCACAACATGAGGAACTATCTTAAGGGGTCACGACATTAGAAAGATTGAGAACTACTGCAATTAGGCGACCATAACAGTCTTGACTCCATATCCTGATCTGAAGGCGGCTTGAAATGGGTCAAGGAAGAATAATAATACACTTTATTTATATTCCGCTCTTCTCACCCCGAAGGGGACTCAGAGCAGATTACAGGTACACATACTTAGCAGACAATCCCTGCCGTTTCCACATACACACATATAGACGAACAGAGGCAAACTCTGGCCACCAGGGGGAGCTGACACACTCCTCATCTCTCAGCGTTCCCAGCGTCCCTTGTTGTTCCTTCCGCATTCCTCAGGTTTCCTGGAGTTCTTTAATGGCCTCATAATTCAGTCAAAATTTGCCTTTTTTCATATTCTAAAAGCCCAAACTACTGTCTTCTTCCCACTTGTCATGTGTATTAATCTCTGGTAAGTGTTGAGTCCCAAAGACCTGGAAGACCCCTCAGTAAGCCTCTTGACACTGGCCACGTTTAAATGCTTTATTTAGAATAAATGGTTAAAGTAAAGAGGCTAGGATATAGTCTGTTGATGATTTAAGACAGCAACCGATAGCAGCAAATTGTCCAAGAGAAGCAAGATAATAAAGCTATAGTCCTTTGGCAAAACAGGAACAAAGCAAAGAGAATCTTCTTGCCCCAACGGGCTAAATCCAAGAAAGGTAAGTTCTTGGCACAAAGCTTGGCAAACAAAGTTCTAGGCAGGCCCAATGGTCAGGCAAGGTTTTGTGAAGACTTGACTTGGAGTTCTGAACGTTGGCGAAAGATACTTCCATCTCTGAGACCTGGCTTAAGTAGGTCTCATGGGCTTTGATGTTACGACGCACAAAGATGTCGGACTGGGTTCTCATAACAATTCTCCAGCTGGGCTTTCTCGGGCCTTTTCACATGGGAATGGTATGTGATCCCAATTAGCAGTAGCACCTGGGTAAAAGGGAGTCGCCCCATCTCCGCTTATCGGGCCGAGAGGGAGCCGAGCTCCACTTGTCCTTGAACGATGAATGAACTGGGAGTCTTTGCAAAAGCTGCCTAGCTGCGGCTTGTCTTTGGGCCTAGCAGGCCTGACTGGAATAACATGGCTTCGGTCTGGCTTGACCAAGGAAACAGGTTGGGGACCAGGCTGGGGTGTGACAGTAAGTCTCTTTTGTCTGTTGCACATATTTATCTTCTCTTCATTCTTTCTATAGTCTTTATATACTTTCTGCTTGGGCTTTTGAATCAGAAGGGCAAATCAAGTCACACAGGACAAAAGATACAAAATTCCTTCCCAATTTTAGAAACCTCAGAGCCTAAGTAAAGACGTGCCTACAGAGAAGCATTCTACATGTTTCATAGGTTTTAAAAATGACTTCTAACTTGTTTATATCTGGTTTTAATTGCGTTTAACTTTTGTTTTCATAGTAGTTTAGTTGTACGGTGTATTTAAATGGGTATAAGAAAATCATGATGTGAGTTAAACAAATAATAACAGACCCCCTCCTGATCAGAACTGGAAAATCACCGAATTCTTGATGCAAGGCTTGAGCAATGTTGACACTCATAGATTTGCAACTGGCTCTGCACTTGGTGTTATCTGTTGAGTGCAGCCCAACTCATTTGAGCCTCTCCCCATTCGACTTTGAAACTATTCCTTGTCTAAGAAGCTATGCAACTCCAGCTCTTTTAACCTGTAATGCAAGAGGGGCTTTGCCGCAACTTTCACTAAAACTAAAAATAAGCAATTAGCAAGAACATACTTGTGCATTACGTCTAATAATTTACCCAGAAATCATCTTATTGATCATCGGCAATAGTCATAATGCTTCAAATGGCAGTAAAATTAAAAGTAATTACATATTACAAGACAAGAGATTCCATCTGAACCTTAGGAAGAACCCTCTTTATTGTAAGAGCTGTTTGACAGTGAAACCAATAGCTCCAAAGAAAGGATGGTGGATATTCCACATTTAGAAATCTTTCAGCCAACCTGAAAACCTCTCTGGAGTGCTTTAGCTGTGTATTTCCACATGGTAGAGGGGCTGGATTAGATGGCCTTAAGGTCCCCTCTAGCTTTTAAGATTTGATGTCCAGTAAGTTGTACCTATTTGTGGGTTCCCAGTATGAAACACTGAGCCTGGCACTATTAATAATATGACTAATGGGGTTTATGGGACCTTGGTTTTATGCCTGGCATCTGTGTATAATCTATGCATAAACACATGTATGATTAGCTCTCCGAAGCTTTAGGTGCTCACACTGCCTATTACAGGGAAATCCAGCTGGTTCCTAATCCATCTAAAACACAGAAATGTTTTTCATCTTAAGACCAGACAAACATCTCGAGCTCTGAGGATGACCTGGGAAGGAATCTCACTAAAGTAGGGGTGCCCACACTTTTTCAGCATGCGAGCTACTTATAATAAAACCAAGTCAGAAAGATCTAACTACCTCCTCAAGGCTGGAGAGGGGCAGGGGCGGGGCTTGGCACAGCCTGGCTCCGCCCCCCTCTGGCTTCCGCTCTACCAGCAGCTTCTCCAGCCTTGAGGATGGCAGTGCCAAGCCAGCCTTGTGCTAGCTATGCCACCACTGGCTTGGCATTGCCATCCTCAAGCCTGGAGAAGCCAGCTTTGGAGCTCCCAGCAGCTTCTCCAGGCTTGAGGATGGCAGTGCCAAGCCAGCCTTGTGCTAGCTATGCCACCGCCCTCCTCAAGGCTGGAGAAGCTGCTGGGAGCTCCAAAGCCAGAGGGGAGAGGAGGGGGTGGGGCTTGGCATGGCCTGGCTCCAAAGCCAGAGGGGAGGGGGCATGGTTTGGCACGGCCTGGCTCTGCCCCCCTCTGGCTTCCGCTCTACCAGCAGCTTCTCCAGGCTTGAGGATGGCAATGCCAAGCCAGTGGTGGCATAGCTAGCACAAGGCTGGCTTGGCACTGCCATCCTCAAGCCTGGAGTAGCTGCTGGGAGTGCCAAAGCCGGGGGAGGGGGGGGCTTGGCGTGGCCTGGCTCCGCCCCCCCCCCCCCCCTCTGAGAAGCGCTCCATCCGGCTGGGATCAACCTCCTTCGGTCCGGGGATCGACTGGTCGATCGCAATTGACTTCCTGGGCAGCCCTGCACTAGAGCATTGCAGCACACCCAAATACCTGGGAGTCACTCTGGACCGTGCTCTGACTTACAAGAAGCACTGCTTGACTATCAAGCAAAAAGTGGGTGCTAGAAACAATATCATATGAAAGCTGACTGGCACAACCTGGAGATCACAACCAGACACAGTGGAGACATCTGCGCTTGCACTTTGCTATTCTGCTTTTGCGTACGCATGCCCAGTGTGAAACACATCTTACCATGCTAAAACAGTGGGTCTCGCTGTTCATGAGACATGCTGCATTAGAACAGGATGTCTACACCCCACACCACTGGAGAAATGACACTGTTTAGTCAGTATTGCACCACCTGACATCTGCTGCGAAGTAGCAGCCAACAATGAAAGGACCAAGGCAGTGACATCTCTGGCCCATCCCATTCGGATATCAGCCATATAGGATGGGCCTTAAATCAAGAAATAGTTTTCTAAGATCTACAGAGATACTCATAGGAACACCTTAGCAAGCAAGAGTTCAAAGGTAGAAGGCTAAAACCCGAAACCTCAATTAGTGGCTAATACCAAATTAAAGACTCCCTCCTAGGCACAAAGACTGGATGACTTGGAAGGCGCTGAACAGACTGGCGCCATGAGATGCAGAGCCAACCTTAAGAAATGGGGCCACAAAGTGGAGTCCACGACATGCAAGTGTGGAGAAGAGCAAACCACAGACCACCTTCTATAATGCAACCTGAGCCCTGCTACATGCACAATGGAGTACCTTCTTAAACTTTGTATTTTTAAATACATTACAACTGTATCCTCAATTCGCTTCAGACACAATAAATAAATGTACAGAAAAGGGCAACAAGAATGATCCAAGGGATGGAGCGGCTCCCTTATGAAACCAGGTTGCAACGCCTTGGTCTTTTCAGCCTTGAAAGACGGCGTTTAAGAGGTGACTTGATCGAAGTGTATAAAATCATGCATGGGATAGAAAAGGTGAATAAAGAAAAATTATTTTCTTTGTCACAAAACACTAGGACTAGAGGGCACTCCCTGAAGCTCCAAGGTAGGAAAGTTAGGACTAATAAAGGGAAATATTTCTTCACCCAGAGGGTCATTGGGTTATGGAACTCACTTCCAGAAGAGGTTGTGACAGCTGTCAGCCTGGACAACTTCAAGGCAGGATTAGACAGATTCATGGATACCAAGTGTATCGGTAGTTACTGAAAAGGACATTCAAGTGCCACCTCGGAGTTGGTTGAGGTAGGCAGGATTTCCCTGGGTACTGGTTGTGAGGGGTCGGGAGCAGGTCAGGGTTTGCCCTCCCTTCTGCTCGAGATCCCCGTGTACAACTGGGGGCCACTGTGTGATACAGAATGCTGGACTAGATGGGCTGAGGTCCGATTCAGCATGGCTCTTCTTATGTTCTTATGTTCTTAAATGTGTTTATTCATCTCCCTTGATCACTGTCCCCTCCCTGTTGGGTTTCCCCCCAGCTTATTTATTTGCTTGTTACTGCATAGTTTGTTGCACCGGGAATGTGGCGCAGCTGGCTAATTGTCAGCTGCATAAGATCTCTCTGACCAGTAGGTCATGAATTTGAGGCCTGCCCGGGTCGAGGTGGGTGCTCGACCTTTAAGTGTAGCCTGCTGTCGACCTTTGCAGCCCGAAAGACAGTTGTATCTGTCAAGTAGGAGATAAAGGTACCACATTAAGTGGGGAGGCAAATTTTGACTGAATCATGAAGCCATTAAAGAACTCCAGGAATGCTGAGGAATGCGGAAGGAACAACAAGGGACGCTGGGAACGCTGAGAGATGAGGAGTGTGCCAGCTCCCCCTGGTGGCCAGATTTTGCCTCTGTTCGTCTATATGTTGTATGGGGAAACGGCAGGGATTGTCTGCTAAGTATGTGTACCTGTAATCTGCTCTGAGTCCCCTTCGGGGTGAGAAGAGCGGAATGTATTATTATTATTATTATTTGTTCAATTGCTTCCGACTCTGTGACCTCATGGACCAGCCCACGCCAGAGCTTCTTGTCGGCCGTCACCACCCCTAGCTCCTTCAAGGTGAAGGTCAAGCCAGCAAATAATTGCTGCCTTGTCGTGGCGCTGGAGCTTGAGCACTTCAATGATGCCACGAGCAAAAAAGTGAAGGGATACCCAAGAAGGGACGGTCATGGCAAAGAGGTCAAAAAAGCGTGATCCCTGGGGAAGGTAATGGAAACCCACTCCAGGATTCTTGCCAAGAAAACTAAATGGACCAATACTGCATATAGTAGAGTCTCACTTATCCGACCTTTGCTTATCCAACATTACATCTTATCTGACGCTCCCCCTTTCCCCCAGCATTTCCAATTAAGGGAGTGACCCCCAACTCTCTGCATTCCAGTAAGTGAAAAAGGCAAGGCAAGGAGGAGGGAGGGGAAAGTGGGGGAAAGAGGTAGGACCGGAAGCAGAAGTTTCCTCCTTCCTTCCCTCTGGGATTCCCACTCTCATCTTCTGCATCCAGGCACTTTCTGCTGGTCCGCTTTAGCCCTGAGACGTTGCCTTGCTTTAACATTTTGAGTCCCTGTTGTTAGTATTTTAGGTGACTAATGCCGCGTCGGATGGGTAACAGGAGTCTCCCTATTTTACGACATTTTCGTGTATCCGACGTTCTGCCAGCCTGTTTATGTCGGATAAGCAAGACTCTACTGTACTTAATAATTTTGATCGTGGATATATGGATATTACAGGCAAAGGGAAATAATTTTAAAATCTCATGATCTTGGTGTGAGATATGAGGGAGGGTCAATAAGACAGTGACTTTTTGAATGAAACAGGTTTTTGGATAAAAATAAATAAATGTCAACGTAGTCTCCTTTGAGATCTATACACTTTGTCCAACCTTTTTCCAATTTTTTTATCCCTTCCAAAAATAAGATTTGTCGAGGTCATCAAAGTAGGTATTTATTTGTGAGATGATTTCATCGTTGGAGTCAAATCTCTTTCCGCCGAGCCATTTCTTCAGGTTTGGAAACAAGAAATAGTCACTTGGGGCTAAATCCGGAGAATAGGGAAGATGAGGGAGCAATTCGTATCCCAATTCATGGATTACTGCCATGGCAACTGCACATGTGCACACCCTTGCATTGTCCTGGTGCAAAAAAACTTTTTTTTTGGCCAAATGCAGTCTTTTTTTTTCTTCAAATCCTCATGTGGATTATGCCGTGTGCATCCCAAAAAAGGTCGCCATGACTTTATTGGCTGACAAACCCACCTTAGTCTTCTTTGGTGCCGATTCACCTCGAGAAACCCACTGTTTTGACTGCTGCTTGGTCTCTGGTGTGTTTCACATTTCATCCATTGCGGTTGAACAACGGCAAACACTCCTGCGAAATTGTCACATGATTGCGTTTGTGGTTGATTGAGCAAACGCAAAAAGCTCCCATCCATTTAAATTGATGGCCATGTGAGAGTCCCCATAGTATTTATCAAGAATTTTTTCAATTGTTTCGGGTGTAGCCTTGGTTTGAGTGATGGTTTTTTTTACCATTGAAAAATAATGCTTAATGAGCATGGTTTTTCCGCGAAAAATTCACTTTTTTTCCATTTTCTCCTCAAATCACGTTGTGGTCTGCTATCAATGGCTGTCAAACACAAACTAAATGATGCAGCTTGTCAACTGACAGATGCCTGTTGACAGGAGCAGTGTTGCCCTTTCAGTTAAGAGGCGGGAAATTCAAAAAGTCACAGACTTATTGACCCGCCCTCATGTATGCATTTCTTTTGGCCTATCCAAATACATTTTGGCAGGATGAAGATAGGAAAGCTGGAAATGGAGGGATCAGGTACAACTTCGTATTGTTCTTTCTAGCTATCTGTCTGAAAGGAGACATGTTTTTTGTTTGTTTTGGTTTTTTTCCTTATGGGAGAAAAACCAGCATCCCACCCTTGCACTATGTTCTGTTCTGTGCACAGTCTGGGCTTCGTTTTCCAAAGCAAAAAGGCCTAGGACATATACCAAAAGCAAAAGAAATTCTAACACAGATGGCATAACACTGACAGCTAACAATGAGTAATAATTACTTCTTGGTTGGTTGTTAATGCGTCAAATCAGTTTCAACTTATGGCAGCAATACAAATGAGATGAGCTCTCAAAACACACACGCACACACCGGGGGGGGGGGATCTATAGTGTGCTATTACTAGTCCCTCATTTCTTGCTATAAATAAATACTTAACCTTTCCTTTTCAAATGAAAGGCATGCATTAAATGCCATTCATATAATTAAACTTAAATATAATTAGATGTCAAACATAGTCCTAGGAGGAGGCAAGCCACTGTCTCAGCCACAACTGTGTTATGTTGACATAAATTGTACTGTTCCTCTATCTATCTAATTCTCAATACATGACTGCTAGGGTGGGTGGAGGGTAGAGAGAGAGAGAGAATGATTAAACAAATGGAAAAAATAGACAGGTGAGGGGGGAAAGGTCAACGAGCACTAGAAAAAAACAAACAAAATGCTGGAAGCTGACCAGGCTGTAATCACCCACTGAAAAGCAACCAATTTCTAGGAAGCATATTCACATTCCTTAGAGCAGTGTTTTTCAACCTTTTTTGAGCCGTGGCACATTTTTTACATTTACAAGATCCTGGGGCACACCACCAACCAAAATGACACAAAATGACACTCTAACACAGTAATACATATAGTTAATATGTTTTTAAATGTATTTATACACTCAGTGTGAAACCTGGGAGTTTGGGGAAAATAGACCTTGACATTTGGAAGTTACAGTTTCTGGGATTTATAGTTAGCACACAATCAAAGAGCATCCTGAACTCTTGCAACAATGGAATTGAACCAAACTTGGCATATTGAACTCTCATTACCAACAGAAAGTACTGAAAGGGTTTGCTTGGGAATTGACCTTGAGTTTGGAAGTTGTAGTCACCTACACCCAGAGAGCACTGTGGACTCAAACAATGTTATGTTATGTTGTTTGTTTTCTATCCAGAATCACAATGTTGGAAGGAGGCTCGCCCCTTTGAGGTCCCTAAAACAGGCATAGGAAAACTTTGGCCCTCTGGATGCTTTGGACTTCAACTCCCACCATTCCTAACAGCCTGAGGCCCTTTCCTGCTTAAGTGGCTGAGGGGGAGGAAAAGGGCCTGAGGCTGCTAGGAATGGTGGGAGTTGGAGTCCAAAACACCTGGAAGGTCCAAGTTTGCCCAGGACAGCTTTCGACAGAGACCTCTTCCTCCCCCTTCCCCTTCGCGCCCTTTCTTTCCCCTCCTGCCGAACACTTACTTCTTCTTCTACACTGCCGCTTCTGCTGCCATTTTGATCCGAGGGGACAGCGTGAGCGTGTTCAGGAGGGGAGGGGGAGGGAGGAAGACGTTGCCCGTGCAGGCACTACTGCGCAGACTCGCCCCAGAGCAAAGCGAGGCAAAGCGAGCAGAGCAAGGCTGGGAAGAAGGGAGCCCGAGTGGAGAAGAAAAAGTGTTCGGCAGGAGGGGGAAGAAAGGGTATTGGAGGTTCCAATTTCCCACGGCACACCTGATGATCACTCATGGCACACTGGTTGGGAAACACTGCCTTAGAGGTATAATTTGACATTCCAGATTTGCAATTTGGCAGCAATCTATGATAAGGAAGGGCTCTTTTCAGAAGCCAAGCAGGGAAGCTTTGGAAAAGGGAAAGTTATTTTCCTCTAATGCTGGCATTTGTGGGATGATGGCAATAGAAAATACTTGCTAGTTTGACCACTGACATTGATAAAACAACAATTGCCACTGGCGAAGGGACTATTTGTATTTTTCTGAACTCCGTCTACACAGGGCAAACCCCTGTTATCAAAATAATATATATCAGTGTTTCTCAATCTGGGGGGTCAGGACTCCTGGGAAGGTTGTGAGAGGGGTGTCATCAAAGACCATCAAAAACACACTATTTTCTGTTGGTCATGGGGGTTCTGTGTGGGAAGTTTGGCCCAATTCTATCACTGGTGGTGGTCAGGATGCTGGCCATGTAAGCAGTGTGCCAAGTTTGGTGCAGATCTATTGTGGGCGGGGTTCAGAGTGCTCTTTGATTGTAGGTTAACTATTAATCCCAGCAACTACAACTATCAAATGGCAAAATCCACCCCAAACCCCACCAGTATTCAGATTTGGGCGTATCGGGTATTTGTGCCAAATTTGGTCCAGTGAATGAAAATACATCCAGCATATCAGGTATTTATTGTTGTTTGGATTCACAGTACTCTCTGGATGTAAGTAAACTACATCTCCCCATAATCACTGTCAATTCCTCCCAAATCCCTCCAGTATTTTCTATTGATCATGGAGGTTTTGTGTGGGAAGTTTGATTCAATTCGATTGTTAGCGGGGTTCAGAATGCACTTTGATTGCAGGTGAACTATAAATGGCAGCAACTACATCTCCTGGCCGTCAAGGTCTATTTCCCCAAACTCCACCAGTGGTCACATTTGGGCATATTGAGTATGCATGCCAAGTTTGGTCCGGATGCATCATTGTTTGAGTCCACAGGGCTCTCTAGATGTAGGTCAGGGATGCTAATTAGGTAGATCGCGATCTCCTGATAGATCGTGTAGGGTGTCCTGGTAGATTGCAGGCAGGGCGGGAGGAAGGCTCAGGCCCAGGTGCAGAAGGAGGTTGGACTGGATGGCCCTTGGAGGTCTCCCCCTATTCTAGGAACCCGTTGTTGTTGTTGTTATCAGAGGCTGAATGGCCATATGTGAGGAATGCTTTGATTGTGTTTTTCCCTTATGGCGGAAGGAGGTTGGACTGGATGGCCCTTGGAGGTATCCTTCTACTTTAGGAACCTATTGTTGTTGTTACTATTAGTAGTAGCAGTAGCAGAGGCTGAATGAATATTATTATTATTATGAATAAATTCAGGGGCTTATTATACTCGCATTTAGTTGAATTCAGTCTTAAAATATATTATATGGCTCTCAATGAAATAAATGTCCAAATATTTTGCTTTTATGGCTCTCTGAGTAGTGGGTAGGTAGATCATTTTGACTTGGTTGTTTTATTAGTAGCTCGCATACTGAAAAAGTGTGAGCACCCCTGATGTAGGTGAACTAGAACTCCAAAACCCAAGGCCAATGCCCACCAAAGCCTTCCGGTATTTTCTGCTGGTCATCGGAGTTCTATCTGCCAAGTTTGGTTCAGTTACATCGTTGGTAGAGTTCAGAACACTCTTTGATTGTAGGTGAACTATAAATCCTAGCAGCTACAACTCCCAAATGACAAAATCAACCCCCCCCCCCAACCTCACCAGTATTCAAATTTGGGTGTATCAGGTATGTGTGCCAAATTTGGTCCAATGAATGGAAATACATCCTGCATATCAGATATTTACATTACAATTGACAACAATAGAAAAAATCCGTTTTGAAGTAGCAATGATAATAATTTTATGGGTGGGGTCACTACAACATGAGAAACTGTATTAAGCGGTCACGGCATTAGGAAGGTTGAGAAACACTGATATATAGCTGTGCTATCTAGTTCTGGTTTTAACAGAACCACTGACTTCAGAAAAAGCATTCATAGTTTGAAACCCCCAATATATTTTACAGTGTGTTGTATTCAAGAGAGAAAGTTGGCAGTGCTGGAGTGTGTAAGCCACTTTGCAGTCTATTCTGGAGATCACGGTTCAAGTAACCACCTTTAACAACTGAGTCAGGTAATGACTACATTGCCAAGGTCTTTTTCAAAAGCAAAACAAAAAAACGCCGTTTATTGTCTCTAGAATTATGAGAGGGAAAATGTAACGTCACCTTCAAGGGAAAAAAGGCCAGCTTAGCATAGAGGGCATTTAGGATGCAGAGGTGCTTGAGCAATGCATATTTCAGAAGAAGGGCACTGTTGAACACACATGCCTTAGCAGGTCCTATACTAGTTTGGAAGTATTAGCTAGAATACAAAGAATGACCCCAATGGAATTTAGTTTTTTAAAAAAATTCTTTATTAAGCAGGTTTCAAGTACAAAGATACAATTTTTAAAAAGGAAAAAAGAAAGAAAAACCACAAAAATAGTGCAAAAACAGAAACATGAGATCACTTTGAATCCTGCTCCTGTCTTCTGGGGTATTGGCTCTCCCTCCCAATTTGGTCCCGTCTGCAAACTTGATGATCCTGCCTTCTGATCCTTCACTTGTGCACCAACTGCGATCATACCTCATGAAGTCTGACTTGACCATGGTGGTCCACACCTTGGCTACCTCTAGACTGGATTACTGCAATGCACTTTACATGCATTGCACCTTGAAGACAGCCTGGAAACTTCAACTTGTCCAGCGATCAGCAGCCATATTAATAATTGGGGCACGTTACAGGGAGCGGTCAACCCCCCTGTTTAAAGAGCTGCACTGACTGCCATTTATTTTCCGGTCCCAATTCAAGGTACAGGTTATCACCTATATAAAGCCCTAAACGGTTCGGGACCCGCCTACCTTCGTGACCGGATCTCCCTCCATGAACCAGCTCAAACCCTCTGCTCCTCGGGGGAGGTCCTCCTGTTGCCCCTGTCAGTTTCACAGACTCGTTTGGTGGGCACAAGGGAGAGGGCTTTTTCTGCTGTGGCCCCCCGACTCTGGAATTCCTTACCCGAAGAGATTAGGAAAGCCCCCACTTTGGAGACCTTTAAGAAACACCTGAAAACCCATCTTTTCCGCTGTGCCTTTGGAGATTATTTAATTTCTACCATTGCTCTTTTCAATGCCCTGATTTTTGGAGTATATCCCCCCTCCCCCACATAAAGGATGCTATTCCACTTATCTCTCCCTGTTTTTTTTAACAATTTATATGTGTGCCTGCGGCCCACCCTGTCCTTGTGATTTTAGATATCTAGTTGTATTTTGTTTTATTTATATGTATGTATTTTTATTGTGTTTATTGCTGATGTTTTTGATTTTATTTTATTGTAATTTGTTGTTAGGGCTTGGCCTCATGTGAGCCGCCCAGAGTCCCCGTTGGGGAGATGGGGGCGGGGTACAAATAAAATTTATTATAGTTTATTATTATCCTGAACAGGACCGGGCCCAGAACAGAACCCTGCTTCTGGCAGTCCACTCGTGACTTCTTTCCAGGGATGAAGAAGAGGAAGCATTGCGAAGAATCACTCTCTAAGTTCGTTTGCTTAACCAATTACAGATCCACCTGACCGTAGTTTTGTCTAGCCCACACTGGACAAGATTCCTTGCCAGAAGGTTATGGGGGAACCTTGTTGAAGGATGGACTTCCTGACATTCAAATACGCTCCATCCACAGCATTCCCTGCATCTACCCAGCCGACATTCTCTGCATTCATTCTACTGACTTATCTGGTTCCCAGTGCATGTATAATTATATACAGTGCTTGTCTCCTAGCAGAGGATTCATCCAACCATTAAGGCAAAAAATCCCTGGGTTGCATCCAGACTTAGTCATGCACCCACACAGAGATGCTCTCACACAATGAGCACATCCAGATGTGACTAAGGGCCCTGCTACACACCTTACTCATTTTGAGAGGAAAGTGAAGGGACAGAGTTGTTGCTTTCAGCTCATACATCTGGAAAAGGCTGCTTCACTGCCTTTGGAACTTTCCATGAACTTTGTATGCAGAGAATGTCATATGTTCATGTCTTAAGACCCTTCCACACAGCCCTATATCTCAGAATATCAAGACAGAAAATACCACAATGTCTGCTTTGAACTGGGTTATCTGAGTCCACACTGCCATACTTACTTACTTAGGCGATCCTTCATAACTCGAGGATGATGGTCTTCCAGATATGGTGTCTTGGCAGTGATTCCATAGGTGACTGTGGAGCCCTATTCTTGATCCACATTATCTCAGGCAATGAGGACATTGGTTTCCAGACAGGAGGTGGTCCTGGTCAGGGTTGGCTTATAAAGCCATTGTGTTCCCTACCCCTCTATACGCCTGTGAAACATGAACTGTCTACAAACATCCCACTCAACTCCTGGAACGATTCCATCAGCACTGCCTGTGAAAAATCCTGCAAATCTCTCGGGAAGACAGGCAGACAAATGTCAGCGTAATGGAAGAAGCAAAGACCACCAGCACTGAAGCCATGCTCCTTCGCCATCAACTCCACTGGACTTAACGCCACATTTTCCGAATGCCTGATCACCATCTCCCAAAGCAGTTACTCTACTCTGAACTCAAGAGCGGGAAGCGTAATGTTGGTGGACAGGAAAAAAGATGGGTTTAGATCCAACCTTTAAAACGGTGGCATAGACACCAAGAGAGAACTGAGAAGCCCTGGCCCTGGAGAGCTCTAACTGGAGGTCAGCTGGGACCAACAGTGCTGTGGAATTTGAAGAGGCACAAATGGAGGGAGAAAGGGAGAACTGTGCCAAGCCAGTCCTGACCGGGACCGCCTACCACCTGGAAACTGATGTACTCACTGCTGAGAACATGCATGTCAAGTATATTTATTTACTGTATTTGTATACTACCTTTCTCAGCCCGTAGGTGACTCAAGGCAGTCAACAGGGTAAGATTCATTGTTTACAATATCATAAATAATAAGATCCCTACTGACCAGAAGGTCATGAGTTCGAGGCCTGCCCGGGTCGGGGTGAGCTCTCGACCAAATTGTGTAGCTCATTGTCGACCTTTGCAACCCGAAAGACAACTGAATCCGTCAAGTAGGAAATTTAGGTACCACTTTGTGGGGAGGCTAAATTTAACTGATTTCTGGAATGTTAAATTGCCTCTATGACTGTCTATATATGTTGTATGTCAATGGCATTGAATGTTTGCCTGTATGTGTGCATTGTGATCCACCCTGAGTCCCCTGCGAGGTGAGAAGGGTGGAATATAAATGACGTAAATAATAATAATAATAATAAAGTTCAGTTTTACTGTCAGTTACTCTGCATTTGGAAACGATTCTTCAAAAAGCCATGTGTTTCATAGCCGAGGGGCCACCACTGAGAAGGCCCCGTCTCTGGTCTCCGCCAAACGTACTTGTGACAAAGGTGGTAACGAGAGCAGGGCCTTCCCAAATGATCTTAATGTCCTAGATCAGGGGTGCTCATTAGGTAGCTCAGGAGCTACTAGTAGATCTTCGGCCCTCTTCCAGGTGATCTTCGGGCCTCACCAGCCGGATGGGTCGCTCCTGCCATGCGTGTGCACACCCTGCACGCACACGCGCTCCTGCTGCTGGCTTCCGCTCTCCCTGTGCTTCTTTCGCCTGCGGGGCATTGCAGGAAGAAGGAAGCACGAGATGGGGCCTCTGGAGGGAGTGCCCTGCCTCTCTCTCGTCCAGAAGCAGCTGTGCAGCCTCCGCCAGCGAGACAGGCAGGCAAGGCGGAGCGCTCCCTCTGGATGCCCCGCCTCGTGCTTTCTCCTTCCTGCAATGCCGCGCAGGCGGAAGAAGCACTGTGCGGGCGGAAAACAGCAGCAGGAGCATGCGTGGTGGCAAGAGTGCGCGGCGGCGGGAGGGCGCGGCGGCGGGAGCAGGTAGATCTTTTGGACTTGGTTGCTTCAAGAGTAGCTTGCATGCTGAAAAGTGTGAGCACCCCTGTCCTAGATGGTTCATAAGGAGAGATGCATTCGGACATGTTTTTTTTCTCAGCGCCCCCCTAGAAGTTAATTTTTTAAAAATTTTAATAGCAATTAAACAGAAAAATATACAGTATGTATTAATGTTTCTACGTTTTTTTGTAAAATATCGTTTAAAAGGTGTTAATTGCAAACACTGAATTCCAGAAATAATCACAAAAACAATATGTTTGGGAGAGTATGAGCAACAGGTGATGGGATTCAGTACTTTCAGCCAATTCAGCTCTGACTTCCACAGACCACTAAGATCCCCATGAATGACAGATCTGGATCCAACGGCAACGTCTGCCTGGGGATCGTGCGCTTGCGACTGTGTCCCTGCGAGTTGGAATCTCCGGGCGGGTGCTGCCGTGGAAACTACAGCGCACGCCTCCTTCCTCTCGCCTACCCCACCCAGGGCGCAGTCCTGTATATCGGTCTCTTTCTTCCAACAGGGACATCCTTGCAAGCGCACAACCCTGCAAGTGGCAAGCCTGGCTCACACCACCGCCCCCTTACAGGGTTTCAGTGGCCCCCAAATTCTCCTGAGCTTCCCACTTTGGGAACCACTGAGCTAAAGCCAGCACTTTGAATTGTGCCCGGTAGCAAACTGACAGCCAGTGGAGCTGGCGGAACAGAGGAGTTGTTCCTGTTAGCAATCTGGCTGCCATTCGTTGGACCACTTCAAGCTTCTGGATGGGTCCCCACAGCCACCTATGGACCCAGTGCCAAGACACTACACTTGGAGAACCATCAGCCTTGGAATACCTTGATCTTCTGCCTTGATCTCTTGGGACACTGTTTTTCAAACCTTTTTGAGCCGCGGCACATTTTTTACATTTACAAAATCCTGGGGCACACCACCAACCAAATTGACACAAAATGACACTTTAACACAGTAATAAATATAGCTAATATGTTTTTAAATGTATTTATACACTCAGTGTGAAACCTGGGCCTGTTTTGATGAACACAACATAGATATCCTGGCAGGAATGGCAGAAAGACACAAACTTCCCACACAGAACTCCCATAACCAAGAGAAAATGCTTTAAGAGTTTGGTGGGCGTTGACCTTGGGTTTTGGAGTTGTAGTTCACCTATATCAAGAGAGGACTGTGGACTCAAACAATGTTGGATCAGGACCAAACTTGGCATGAATACTCAATATGCCCAAATGNGAGCACAGCTGGAGTTTGGGGGGAAATAGACCTTGACATTTGGGAGTTACAGTTTCTGGGATTTATAGTTAACACACAATCAAATTTATAGTTAGAATAGGGCATCCTGAGCTCTTATGTTACAATTTTAATGTATTTTATTGTTGAATGTTGGGGTTTTATACTGTGTTTTTAAAATGGTCTTTTTGGAATTGAACCAAACTTGCCATATTGAACTCTCATTACCAACAGAAAGTACTGAAAGGGCTTTGCTTGGGAATTGACCTTGAGTTTGGAAGTTGTAGTTCACCTACACCCAGAGAGCACTGTGGACTCAAACAATGTTATGTTGTTGTTTGTTTTCTATCCAGAATCACAATGTTGGAAGGAGGCTCACCACTTTAAGGTCCCTAAAACAGGCATGGGAAAACTTTGGCCCTCTGGGTGCTTTGGACTTCAACTCCCACCATTCCTAACAGCCTGAGGCCCTTTCTTGCTTAAGCGGCTGAGGGAGGGGAGGAAAGGGGCCTGAGGCTGCTAGGAATGGTGGGAGTTGGAGTCCAAAACACCTGGAAGGTCCAAGTTTGCCCATGCCAGCTTTCGACAGAGACCTCTTCCTCCCCCTTCCCCTTCGTGGCCTTTCTTCCCCCTCCTGCCGAACACTTACTTTTTCTTCTACACTGACGCTTCTCAGGGGCGGTCTAAGGTAATTTTAAATGGTAAGCGAACATTATTTTGGCGCCCCCCTCCACGAATGCCGAGAAGCTCATGTGCACAGGCGCAGAAGCCTGTAAACACAGCACTCCCTCTTCTATTCTACCCCCTTCCCTTTCCCTTGCCCCCCCCAAGTTCCCTGCCTTGCCCACATCCATTCACACCCCCCCCACACACACACGTCTATTATTTCTTCTTTGTCACAGCAGACTTGGGAAGAAGTGAAAGCCAAAGACAAGGGATGCGGGGAAAGGAGGAGGAGGAGGGCGCGGGTGGGGTGAGGGAGGCAGACCGCGCTGGGAAGGAAAAGGCAAAAGGAGGAGGGTCTGCCTTACCCAAACCCCCGCCTGGCTGCCTGTGCTTGGACGATTCCTGGCGCGGGGGAGGGACGCCCACAGGGAAGAAGGCAAGGCAAAGAAAGGCGGGTGCCGTGGGTCGGCTAACGGAGCTGCTGCAGGAGGTGTTTAAGTTGATTCTTCTACTTGTGAGATACTTTATATTATCCCTTACCCAGTCTTATACCCATATTCCTTATTATCTCTATCTTCTGTTGTTTGGGAAAGATTTGGAGTATAAGACTTATACACAACTTGACTCTCCTGAGAACTACACTCGCCCGTGATTTATGAACATTTTGGTGCCTAGGGAATATGTTTGTTGTGTACGTCTACCATTATAACTGCTGGGTTATATTGTTGCATGTGCATGGGATTTACATATGACCAGTTTGATAAATTGTGATATTTAGGCCCTTGCTCTTTAAACTAGCATACACTTTATTATTCATTAGGTTGGTTTTTCACAGTTGCTGCTTGCCTGCCATCCGCCCAACTTCAGCACCCAGAGAGAGAGAGAGATTGAGGGAGGAGGGAGGGACTTCGGCGAGGCGGGCTGTGCATGCGCCTCTCGGCCCAACGCTGACCCCGGCGGAGCAGCTGGAGTTTCCCTGCTTTTCCCTAGGTTGACCCCTCCGGAGACTCCGAGGAAAGTAGGGAGCGGGTGGCTGGTGGCTAAAGAGGAGGCCGAAGGAGGCGGGGGCGGGCAGGCATGGGGGCTGGAGGCAGGGAGGAGGCACCATGCCCACGTCCTGCGTGGATGGCAGGGAGGGAGGCAGGCAGGCAGGGCAGCGGAACATCAGCCGAACGCTGTCTGGCGGGTGGGGGAATGCGCCCTTTACCCAGATGGCGCCCCACGCAGCGGCGTCCTTTGCCTACCGGTAGGACCGACCCTGCCGCTTCTGCCGCCATTTTGATCCGAGGGGGCAGCGTGAGCGTGTTCAGGGGGGGAGGGTGGAAGACGTGCCCCGTGCGGGCGCTACTGCGCAGACTCGCCCCAGAGCAAAGCGAAGCGAGCAGAGCGAGGCTGGGAAGAAGGGAGCCCGAGTGGAGAAGAAAAAGTGTTGGGCAGGAGGGGGAAGAAAGGGTATTGGAGGTCCCAATTTCCCACGGCACACCTGATGATCACTCACGGTACACTGGTTGGGAAACACTGCGTTAGAGGTATAATTTGACATTCCAGATTTGCAATACGGCAGCAATCTATGATAAGGAAGGGCTCTTTTCAGAAGCCAAGCAGGGAAGCTTTGGAAAAGGGAAAGTTATTTTCCTCTAATGCTGGCATTTGTGGTATGATTGCAATATAAAATACTTGCTAGTTTGACCACTGACATTGATAAAACAACAATTGCCACTGGCGAAGGGACTATTTGTATTTTTCTGAACTCCGTCTACACAGGGCAAACCCCTGTTATCAAAATAATGTGCTGGGGATCAGGAGGACCGCAGTCTGACCGGCCGTTACATTACAGACCAGCCACTATTTTACGACTGCATGACCATAATAGATAGATGCCAGGTCTTTCCTCCCTGAAACCCCACTGGGTCTACCTGCTTGTGTTTTTATTAATTTCTGAGGTTCGTCTGTTAATACAGGGTTTCCCTACCTTTTTTGAGCAGCGGCATGTTTTACAAAATCCTGGGGCACACCACCAACCAAAATGACACTCTCACACAGTAATGCATATAGTTAATATGTTGTTAAATGTATTTATACACTCAGTGTGAAACCTGGGCCTGTTTCGATGAACACAACATAGATATCCTGGCAGGAATGGCAGAAAGACACACACGAAGGTCTTGCTCAACAGCTGGGAGTTATAGTTCACCCGCAATCAAATAGCATTCTGAACTCCACCAATGATGGAATGGAATCAAACTTCCTGGTAGGAATGACAGAAAGACACAAACTTCCCAAACAGAACTCCCATAACCAAGAGAAAATACTATAAGAGTTTGGTAGGCATTGACCTTGGGTTTTGGAGTTGTAGTTCACCTATATTTAGAGAGCACTGTGGACTCAAACAATGTTGGATCAGGACCAAACTTGGCATGAATACTCAATATGCCCAAATGTGAACACAGATGGAGTTTGGGGAAATAGACCTTGACATTTGGGAGTTACAGTTTCTGGGATTTATAGTTAACACACAATCAAAAAACAATGGAATTGAACCAAACTTGGCATATTGAACTCGCATTACCAACAGAAAGTGCTGAAAGGGTTTCCTTGGGAATTGACCTTGAGTTTGGAAGTTTGGACTCAAACAATGTCATGTTATGTTGTTGTTTGTTTTCTATCCAGAATCACAATGTTGGAAGATGGCTCACCACTTTAAAGTCCCTAAAACAGGCATGGGAAAACTTTAGCCCTCTGGGTGCTTTGGACTTCAACTCCCACCATTCCTAACAGCCTGAGGCCCTTTCCTGTTTAAATGGCTGGGGGGGGGGGGGAGGAAAAGAGCCTGAGGCTGCTAGGAATGGTGGGAGTTGGAGTCCAAAACACCTGGAAGGTCCAAGTTTGCCCATGCCAGCTTCCGACAGAGACCTCTTCCTCCCCTTCCCCTTCGCACCCCTTCTTCCCCCTCCTGCTGAACACTTACTTTTTATTCTACACTGCCGCTTCTGCCGCCATTTTGATCCGAGGGGGCAGCGTGAGCGTGTTCGGGAGGGGAGGGGGAAGGGAGGACGAAGTTACCCGTGCGGGCGCTACTGCACATACTCGCCCCAGAGCAAAGCGAGGCAAAGCAAGCGGAGCAAGGCTGGGAAGAAGGGAGCTACTGCACAGTGGAGAAGAAAAAGTGTTCAGCAGGAGGGGGAAGAAAGGGTATTGGAGGTTCCAACTTCCCACGGCACACCTGATGATCTCTCACGGCACACTAATGTGCCACGGCACACTGGTTGGGAAACACTGTTTTAGCAAAGCACGAGTATTTTTAACAAAATACACCAAGGTGGCTTTCTAGAAAGGAATAAACAGCTGGGAGTTATAGTTAGGGTTCCCATATGTCCCTTATTCTAAGGGACGTCCCTTATTTTGGCCCTAAAATTTGTGTCCCTTTTTTTCAGGCCCTGTCCCTTATTTTTGACTAGCAGGACAGGACTGGGCGGGGTTGACCAGAGAAAGGTGTGCGCTGCGGTTTCCACGGCAATGCCTGCCCGGGGATTCCAACTCGCAGGGCAGCCTGCGTCCCCGTTGGAAGGAAGAGGCGATACAGGACTTTTTCGAAGTACAGTAGACTAATTAACCGTTACCCAAGGGGAATGTTGGCTGATGTTGGATAAAGATAGTTTCTGCTTGCTTGAGAGTTACTCTTAAAATAGGCCTAGCTGTGCATCCCAATACTATACAATGCTGTGTATCCCATACTATACTATACCATTAACTATTGACATAATAATCATGAAGATGTACTGTCTTATAAAATTTATTTTATTTTAATGTTTAGACAGTGCGCTTTTAAAGTCAGCAAAGTCAAGTACTAAATACAGATGGAGAAAAGAAGGTAGTTCTGATCATGTTTTTTCTGCATGACAAAGCAGGCAGAAACATACCATGTCCTGTTAAGAGGGTGTAAGTCAGTTTCTTTTGTGAGTTTCAATCATTATCTTATTCTGTTAATAAAACTATTTCTACCTAATGTTTGAGTTCCAAGTTTTTAATGAAGTGTCCCTTATTTTTGTGAAAAATCCCGTAAACGTCCCTTATTTCTTATATCAAAAAATGGCAACCCTAACTTAAACCTGAAGCCTATCTGCTTGGACTTACGACCGAAGAAGACATGCTGGACGAGAATGCAGAAAGACTATTTGCGTACCTGTCAACGACAGCGAGAATAGTCTACGCGAGGAAGTGGAAGAGCAAGGAGGTCCCCGAGCTCGAGGAATGGTTGGACAAAATACGAGACGCCATGGACATGGACAAACTTTCCTTTTACTTATCGGGACGGGAGGGTACCCCCTCAAGAGAACTGACTGGTCCACGGTGAAAGTCTTCCTGAAATCACGAGGTCCATCTTGAACAATTGGAAACCCAGCCACCCCCCGCTCACCCTCTTATCAAGAGCAGGAGGGGATAACCACGAACGTGTAGCTCAATAGTTCACACGACGGAAGGATCTCTCCCCCAGAGACCCAGAGGCTTTCTTCTCCTTTTTGGGGACAAGAACAGACACTGTCACCCCCCAGGGACTGCCCTCACTGCCCCCCGCTACTCCACAGTACCCTAACCTCCCTTCCCCCTCTACCTCCTACCCCTAATTCCCGGTTACCACCCCCCCACTCTCCCACCTCCTCTACCCCCCCTCCCCCATCACCACTCCCAACTTCTCCTCTCTCTATCGTTCCTACTGTCCTCTACCTGAAATTGTTCCCCCACTTTTACTGTCTATGGAAAACCCTAATAAATATATTTCCAAAAAAAAATGGCAACCCTAGTTATAGTTCACCCGCAATCGAAGAGCATTCTGAACTCCACCAATGATGGGATGGAATCAGACTTCCCACACAGAACTCCCATAACCAAGAGAAAATACTATAAGAGTTTGGTGGGCATTGACCTTGGGTTTTGGGGTTGTAGTTCTCCTATATCCAGAGGGCACTGTGGACTGAAACAATGTTGGATCAGGACCAAACTTGGCATGAATACGCAATATGCCCAAATATGAACGCAGATGGAGTTTGGGGAAAATAGACCTTGACATTTGGGAGTTACAGTTTCTTCCCCCTCCTGCCAAACACTTACTTTTTTCTTCTACACTGCCACTTCTGCCGCCATTTTGATCCGAGGGGGCAGCGTGAGCGTGTTCGGGGGGGGGAGGAAGGTGTGACCCGTGCGGGCGCTACTGCGCAGACTCGCCCCAGAGCAATGTGAGGCAGAGCGAGCAGAGCGAGGCTGGGAAGAAGGGAGCCCGAGTGGAGAAGGAAAAGTGTTGGGCAGGAGGGGGAAGAAAGGGGATTGGAGGTCCCAATTCCCCACGGCACGCCTGATGATAGCTCACGGCACGCTAGTGTGCCACGGCCCACTGGTTGGGAAACACTGTTCTGGGATATAGGGCTGTGTGGGAGGGCGCTAAGACACGAACGAGCGCCATTCCCTGCAGTACAGAGTTCGTGGGCAGTTCCGAAGCCGAAAGCAACACCTCTGGGCCTTCACTTTCCTCCCAGAATGAGCCAGTTCGCCCTTTCAAGCACTGCCTGAAGTGAAGCCAGCGGTGGAATGAGGAGAACACACTGACTTCGTGTGAGTAAGTGCTGCCTCAGGCCATTCCGGGCGGAGAGCGCCCTTTCCCGGCCTTACCTGACGCCTGGGCCCCGCGCGGAGGAGGAGGAGCAGCAGCGGCGGCGGCGGGCCTCTCCTCAGAAGCAACACCGGCGCCATCTTGGCCGGCGAGGCGGAACAGGAAACTCAAAGCATTGTGGGAGCGGGGAGGACTAAACCGGGGGCGGGAGTAACGCCGGTGCTTGCTCATCCAATAGGAGGCGCTGTGACTCTGGGAAGAAAAAGCGGCCGAGTCGAAAGCGCCTCTTGAAAGTTTTGATTGGTCGCTCTGACATTGGCAGGCGGGTTGAACCAATGGGAAACGGGCCGACGGTACCTCCTGAGGACTTTCACCGGCTCCAATTAAGAGGGAAGGGCCGACTGTGCTTCTTAAAGTGTTCGATTGGCCGCTCTGAGATGGGCAGTCCCGTCTTGTCCAATTGGAGGCGCTGTGACAAAAAAGCTGACGGAACGACAGTGCCTCTTGGAGAATGTGATTGGCTGATCTGAAATTGGCAAGCTCATCTATCCAATGGCTGTGGAAAGAAAAAAGAGGGCAGGCTGACAGCTCCTTCTGAGGACTTTCATTGGCTGTTCTGACTAGACAATGGCATTGTAGCAGGAAAAGGGGCGGGACGACGGTGCGATTGGCACGATTCCGAACCAATGGGAGATGTTTTCCATGTGGAGGGGGAGGGGTGAGTTAACATTAACTCCTGAGGAGGCGTTACGACTCTGAAGAAAATAAAGGGGCGGGACGACGGAGTGTGATTGGCCGCAGTGTGATTGTCAGGCTCGCTTAACCAATGAGAGTGGCTGCACCGGGTGCTAAAGGAAGGGGACGTTCGAAAGAGGCGCCTTTGTAGCCGGGGGCCGCGCAGGCGCAGAAGGGAGGCGCCGGGAAATGTATGGCGAGGTGGGAGAAGCGCGGCGCGGGGGGCGGGCCTTGTGGGGCGCTGGCGGGGCTGCGATTGGCCGGGCGGGGAGTGGCGGGGCGGGGCGGCCAATGGGGGCGGGCGGGAGCTTGGCGGCGGGGCTGAGGCGGAGAGGGGAGCGCGTGGCCGGCGCCGGCGCATGGAGGCCATGCCCTGCCACGACCCGCCGGCCTCGGGCGGAGGAGGCGCCACCCGGCAGCTCCGCTTCGCCGACGCCGGAACCAGCAACAGCAGCAGCCTCAGCAACGGCGCGGCGCCGCCTCAGGCCCGGCAAGGCCCCTCGCAGCTCAAGCTCCTGCCCATGAACGACCAGATCCGGGAACTGCAGACCATCATCCGGGACAAGTGAGTGAGCGAGAGAGGGGCCACCCCAGAGAAGGCCCTGCCCAACCCCCTTCCGCCAGGCAAGGAAAGCACCCCCCAAGCCCTCCCAGCAGATGGCCATCCAGCCTGACATAGAAACATAGCCTTGGAAGGGACCCTCAGAGGCCACCCAGCCCAGCCCCCTTCTGCCAGGCAAGGAAAGCACCCCCTAAGCCCTCCCAGCAGATGGCCATCCAGCCTGACATAGAAACATAGCCTTGGAAGGGACCCTCAGAGGCCACCCAGCCCAACCCCCTTCTGCCAGGCAAGGAAAGCACCCCCCCAAGCCCTCCCAGCAGATGGCCATCCAGCCTGACATAGAAACATAGCCTTGGAAGGGACCCTCAGAGGCCACCCAGCCCAACCCCTTCTGCCAGGCAAGGAAAGCACCATCCAAGCCCTCCCAGCAGATGGCCATCCAGCCTGACATAGAAACATAGCCTTGAAGGGACCCTCAGAGGCCACCCAGCCCAACCCCCTTCTGCCAGGCAAGGAAAGCACCCCCCCAAGCCCTCCCAGCAGATGGCCATCCAGCCTGACATAGAAACATAGCCTTGGAAGGGACCCTCAGAGGCCACCCAGCCCAACCCCCTTCTGCCAGGCAAGGGAAGCACCATCTAAGCCCTCCCACGAGATGGCCATCCAGCCTGACATAGAATCATAGCCTTGGAGGGACCCTCAGAGGCCATCCAGCCCAACCCCCTTCTGCCAGGCAAGGAAACCCCCCCCCCAAGCCCTCCCAGCAGATGGCCATCCAGCCTGACATAGAAACATAGCCTTGGAAGGGACCCTCAGAGGCCACCCAGCCCAACCCCCTTCTGCCAGGCAAGGAAAGCACCATCTAAGCCCTCCCGGCAGATGGCCATCCAGCCTGACATAGAATCATAGCCTTGGAGGGACCCTCAGAGGCCACAAGGAAAGCACAGCCCTCCCAGCAGATGGCCCCCTTCTGCCAGGCAAGGCCAAGCCCAGCACCAAGGGAAGCACCCAAGCCCTCCCAGCAGATGGCCATCCAGCCTGACATAGAAACATAGCCTTGGAAGGGACCTCAGAGGCCATCCAGCCCAACCCCCTTCTGCCAGGCTGGGGAAGCACCATCTAAGCCCTCCCGGCAGATGGCCATCCAGCCTGACATAGAATCATAGCCTTGGAGGGACCCTCAGAGGCCACCCAGCCCAACCCCCTTCTGCCAGGCAAGGGAAGCACCATCTAGCCCTCCCAGCAGATGGCCATCCAGCCTGACATAGAAACATAGCCTTGAAGGGACCCTCAGAGGCCACCCAGCCCAACCCCCTTCTGCCAGGCAAGGAAAGCACCATCCCCAAGCCCTCCCAGCAGATGGCCATCCAGCCTGACATAGAATCATAGCCTTGGAAGGGACCCTCAGAGGCCACCCAGCCCAACCCCCTTCTGCCAGGCAAGGGAAGCACCATCTAAGCCGTCCCAGCAGATGGCCATCCAGCCTGACATAGAATCATAGCCTTGGAAGGGACCCTCAGAGGCCACCCAGCCCAACCCCCTTCTGCCAGGCAAGGAAAGCACCACCCAAGCCCTCCCAGCAGATGGCCATCCAGCCTGACATAGAATCATAGCCTTGGAAGGGAGCCTCAGAGGCCAGCCAGCCCAAACCCCTTCTGCCAGGCAGAGAGAGCACCACCCAAGCCCTCCCAAGAGATGGCCATCCAGCCTGACATAGAATCACAGCCTTGGAGGGACCCTCAGAGGCCACCCAGCCCAACCCCCTTCTGCCAGGCAGGCCCTCCCAAGAGCACCAGCCTGACATAGAAACATAGCCTTGGCCCTCCCAGCAGATGGCCATCCAGCCTGACATAGAATCATAGCCTTGGAGGGACCCTCAGAGGCCATCCAGCCCAACCCCCTTCTGCCAGGCAAGGGAAGCACCATCTAAGCCCTCCCAGCAGATGGCCATCCAGCCTGACATAGAATCATAGCCTTGGAGGGACCCTCAGAGGCCACCCAGCCCAACCCCCTTCTGCCAGGCAAGGGAAGCACCATCTAAGCCCTCCCGGCAGATGGCCATCCAGCCTGACATAGAATCATAGCCTTGGAAGGGACCCTCAGAGGCCATCCAGCACAATCCCTTTCAGCCAGGCAGGCAAAGCACCACTAAGCAAGCCCTCCCAGCAGATGGGATCCATCCAGCCTGACATAGAATCATAGCCTTGGCCATCCAGGGACCCCACCCAGCCCAGGCCATCCAGCCCAGGCCATCCAGCCCAATCCCCTTCAGACTGGCAGGGAAAGCACCATCTAAGCCCTCCCGGCAGATGGCCATCCAGCCTGACATAGAATCATAGCCTTGGAGGGACCCTCAGAGGCCATCCAGCCCAACCCCCTTCTGCCTGGCAGGGAAAGCACCACCCAAGTCCTTCCAACAGATGGCCATCAGCCTGACATATGGCTGACTTGTCTGGTTGAATCGGTCTGCAGTGCCTTTCATGTTGCTTGATTCGTGTCTGGGAAATGGCCATCCAGCCTGACATAGAATCATAGCCTTGGAAGGGATCCTCAGAGGCCATCCAGCCCAGCCCCCTTCTGCCAGGCAGAGAGAGCACCACCCAAGCCCTCCCAATAGATGGCCATCCAGCCTGACATAGAATCATAGCCTTGGAAGGGATCCTCAGAGGCCATCCAGCCCAGCCCCCTTCTGCCAGGCAGAGAGAGCACCACCCAAGCCCTCCCAATAGATGGCCATCCAGCCTGACATAGAATCATAGCTTTGGAGTGACCCTCAGAGGCCATCCAGCCCAATCCCCTTCAGACTGGCAGGGAAAGCACCATCTAAGCCCTCCCGGCAGATGGCCATCCAGCCTGACATAGAATCATAGCCTTGGAGGGATCCTCAGAGGCCATCCAGCCCAATCCCCTTCAGACTGGCAGAGAGAGCACCACCCAAGCCCTCCCAGCAGATGGCCATCCAGCCTGCCAAGTGGGGTAAGCACCACCCAAGCCCTACCAACAGATGGCCATCCAGCCTGACATAGAATCATAGCCTTGGAGGGACCATCAGAGACCACCCAGCCCAGCAACCCTTCTCCCAGGCAGGGAAAGCCCAACCCAAGTTCTCCCAACAGATGGCCATTAGCCTGACATATGGCTGATTTGTCTAGTTGAAGTAGTCTGCAGTGCCTTTCATGTTCCTTGATTCATGTCTGGGCAATGCTGCTGCGTTTGTTGGTCCCTATGTAGACTTGTCCACAGCTGCATGGTACATGGTAGATTCCTGCTGAGGTGAGAGGATCCCTCTTGTCCTTTGCTGATTATAGCATTTGTTTGATTTCCTTTTTGGGTCTGTAGATAACTTGTGCGCTGTGTTTCTTCCTCAACTGCAGTTAGTGGTTCCCCTGATGTGTGGTGAGAACAGTTTTCATCTGGGTGGATCTTTGTCTTTCCATTCGTGGCTTGTTCTCGGTCTTGCATCTCTTCTGATGTCTGTGGTGGAGTCTCCATTGGCCTATTAAGCCCAGTTGATGTGATTCCGTTCCCTTTGGAGGAGGTGGGCTTCACAGATTCTTTTTGCACAGTCTGCCAGGGCTTTAATGGTGCTTTTTTGATTTGGGTGATGTTTGGAGTTTTTCTGTAGGTATCTATCAGTGTGTGTAAGTGTTCTATAAACCATGTGACCTAATCGTTGATTGGGTTTGCGGATAACGACATCTAGAAATGGCCTTTTCCTTTATGTTCTTTTTCCATGGTGAATTGGATGTTTGCCTGGATGCTGTTGAGGTGGTCCAGGAACTTGTTGAGTTCTTCTCCATGGCTCCAAATGGTGAAGGTGTCATCCACATATCAACCATATAGTGGGCTTCTTTGTTGTTGTTTGCTTCTGGACGAGAGAGAAGCAGGGTGCTTTTCTCTCTCGCCGGCAGCGGAGGCTCCAGGGTTGCTTCCGGACGAGAGAGAGGCAGGCCCTGCCCCCTCCCCGGCTTCAGCTCTACCAGCAGCTTCTCCAGGCTTGAGGGTGGCAGTGCCAAGCCAGTGGTGGCATAGCTAGCACAAAGCTGACTTGGCCCTCCCCTCCTCAAGGCTGGAGAAGCTGCTGGTAGAGCTGAAGCCGGGAGGGCGGGGCTTGGCACGCCATGGCTCCGCCCCTCTGGCTTCAGCTCTACCAGCAGCTTCTCCAGCCTTGAGGAGGGCAGGGCCAAGCCAGCCGTGTGCTAGCTATGCCACCACTGGCTTGGCACTGCCATCCTCAAGCCTGGAGAAGCTGCTGGTAGAGTTGAAGCCAGAGGGGGCGGAGCCAGGCCGTGCCAAGCCCCGCCCCTCCCTTCAGCTCTACCAGCAGCTTCTCCAGCCTTGAGGAGGTAGGTAGATCTTTCTGACTTGGTTTTATTATAAGTAGCTCGCATGCTGAAAAAGTGTGGGCACCCCGGTCTATGGCATTGAATGTTTGCCTGTATATGTGCATTGTGATCCGCCCTGAGTCCCCTGCGGGATGAGAAGGGTGGAATATAAATGATGTAAATTAATTAATTAATTAAATTTGTGTATTGTTGTATTTTCTTTGTATTGTTGTTCTATTTCTATGATTACTGTGGCATTCTCCTTGTCTGCTGGGAGAATGGTGATATCTGGATCTTTGAGGTCTCTGATGGCTTGTCTTTCTTTCCTTGTTATGTTGCTGTTGGGAAGATTTGCCTTTCTCAGGAAACTTGTGGTTTCCCCTCATACTTCCTCCACGTCTTCCTTGAAGCAGCGGTAAATTATTGGTTCAACATTGGCAATGATGGGTTGCTGTGAGTTTTCCGGGCTGTATGGCCATGTTCCAGAAGCAGTAAGTCCCGACGTTTCGCCCACATCCTCTGAGGATGCCTGCTATAGATGTGGGCGAAACGTCAGGCGGGAATGCTTCTAAGAAATAGCCATACAGCCCGAAAAACTCACAGCAACCCATTGCTTCCAGCCAAGTCTTTAACAACACATTGGCAATGATGTTTTCCTGTTGATTTCCTCTCCTTGCTCTTCAACCTCTTATTATAGGCGTGCTCTGTGAACTTACCTGACTGCTTATCTTGCTTTTCCGCTTCCGTACTCTTCCACCCTCAACCGCAACCTATTTCTTTGGCCTCAGATTGCATGTTGCCACATAAATCAAGAAGCAATTGTGCGTGGGTGAGAATGGGGAAGTGTGGCTTTTGTCTGCAAGGGAGGATATGACCTGGATTGGGATCTCAATCCCTTGTTAACAGCTTGTTTATTTTCATTTTTATTGTACTGTGGGTTGTATGTTGTATGTGTAAAATGTGTTTGTCAAGTGTTTTGATACGGCCAATGGGCTAATCAATAAAACGTACTACTAGTAGTAGTTAAGGAGCCCTGGTCTAAAAAAGGTTGGGAATGACTACATTAGACTTCCAATGTAAAGACTTCAGTAGAAATAGTATAGTTTAGAACAGAGCTGCCCACGAAGTCTTTCACGATCGACTGGTCGATCCCAGGACCGAAGGAGGTCGATCCTAGCTGGATGGGGCACTTCTAGAGGGGGCGGAGCCATACCGCACCAAGCCCTGGCCCCTCCCCCAGCTTCAGCACTACCACAGCTTCTCCAGGCTTGAGGAGGGTAGTGCCACCACTGGCTTGGCACTACCCTCATTTAGCCTGGAGAAGCTGTGGTAGTGCTAAAGCCAGAGGGGGCGGAGCCATGCCACGCCAAGCCCCTCCCCCCGGCTTCAGTGCTACCACAGCTTCTCCAGGCTTGAGGAGGGTATTGCCTAGCCAGTAGTGGCTAGTTATGCCACCACTGGCTTGGCACTACCCTCCTCAAGGCTGAAGAAGCTGTGGTAGCACTAAAGCCAGAGGGGGAGGGGGCGGAGCCATGCTGTGCCAAGCCCCGCCCCCTCCCTCAGCTTCAGCGCTACCACAGCTTCTTCAGCCTTATGGAGGGTAGTGCCAAGCCAGTAGTGGCTAGGTATGCCACCACTGGCTTAACACTCCCCTCCTCTAGCCTGGAGAAGCTGTGGTAGCGCTAAAGCCAGAGGGGGGAGTGGGCGGAGCCAGGCCACACAAAGCTCCGCCCCCTCCTTGGCTTCAGCTCTACCACAGCTTCTCCAGGCTTGAGGAGGGTAGTGCCTAGCCAGTAGTGGCTCCAGGCTTGAGACTACTCTAGTGCCCGGAGAAGTAGTGGCTAGCCATGGGACGGAGCCAGGTTGTGCCCAGCCCCCCCCCTCCCTGGCCCCTGTTTCTCTCTCGGTAGATCTTTCTGACTTGGTTTTCTTATAAGTAGCTGGAAAAAGTGTGAAGAGAAGTAGAGCAGTGGTTCCCAACCTTTTTTTGGCTAGGGACCACTTGACCAGGGACCACTCTCCAACATTAATATGAAAAAGGTTGTGAGGGGGTGTCAGTGGGGTTGCCAAAGACCATCAGAAAACACAGTTCTGTGTAGAATGCTTGGCCCACTTATGTCATTGGTGGGGTTCTGAATGCTCTTTGATTGTAGATGAACTATAAATCCCAGCAACTACAACTCCCAAATGTCAAGGTTTGTTTTCCCCAAACTCCATCTGTGTTCACATTTGGGAATATTGAGTATTTGTGCCAGGTTTTGTCCAGATCCATCATTGTTTGAACCCACCGTGCTCTCTGGATGTTGGTGAACTACAACTCCAAAACTTAAGGTCAACACTCACCAAACCCTTCCAGTATTTTCTGTTGGTCATGGGAATTCTGTGTGCCAAGTTTGGTTCAATTCCATTGTTGGTGGAGTTCAGAATGCTCTTTGATTGTAGGTAAACTACAAATCCCAGCAATTACAACTCCCAAATGAGAAAATCAATCCCCCACACCAGTATTCAAATTTGCACACCAGTATTCAAATTATATTATAATATAATAATTGTAATGTATTAATTTATAATAATAATAATATATGATATAATGTTATAGTATATTATAATGTCAATATATTATAATATAATTATAATGTAATGTAGTATAAGATAGATATGATATAATATATTATAATATGAGTATGGTATAATATTTATTTTTTATTTTTTTATTTACTTTATTTATATTCCGCTCTTCCCACCCCGAAGGGGACTCAGAGCGGATTACAGTACACATACTTAGCAGACAATCCCTGCCGTTTCCACATACACACATATAGACGAACAGAGGCGAACTCTGGCCACCAGGGGGAGCTGACGCACTCCTCATCTCTCTGCGTTCCCAGCATCCCTTGCTGTTCCTTCCGCGTTCTTGGAGTTCTTTAATGGCCTCATAATTCAGTCAAAATTTGCCTCCCCACTTAATGTGGTACCTTTATCTTCTACTTGACAGATGTAACTGTCTTTCGGGCTGCAAAGGTCGACAGCAGGCTACACTTAAAGATCGAGCACCCACCTCGACCTGGGCAGGCCTCAAACTCATGACCTACTGGTCAGAGAGATCTTATGCAGCTGACACTTAGCCAGCTGCGCCACATTCCCAGTCATCACCTATAAAGCCCTTAACAGTTTGGGACCCGCCTACCTTCGTGACCGTATCTCTCTCCTTGAACCTGCCTGATCCAGCGGCGCCGGCGAACTACCGTCCGGTCTCAAACCTACCCTTCCTCGGGAAACTGATTGAACGGGCAGCAGCGATCCAATTACAGGAGTTCCTGGAAACCTCAGGAAGCCTGGACCCCTGCCAATCGGGTTTCCGCGCCGGACACGGGACCGAGACCGTCCTGGTGGCCATTACGGACGACATCCGCCGCCAATTGGAGAAGGGAGGTTCGGCTATCCTGGTGCTGCTTGACCTCACCGCGGCGTTCGACACGGTGGACCATGACTTGCTGTTGCGGCGACTATCAGCCATTGGGATTCAAGGCACAGCTTTGGCCTGGTTCGATTCCTTCCTGCGGGGCCGTTCGCAGCGTGTTGAGTGGCGAGGCCAAGTGTCCAAGAAATCCACCCTGGACTGTGGAGTCCCCCAAGGCGCCATTTTGTCACCCACGCTTTTAACATCTACGTCCAACCCTTGGCAAGCATAGCCAGAAGTTTTGGATTTGGGTGCTACCAATATGCAGATGACACCCAGCTTCTGCTGAAGCTTGAGCCAGGCGTAACATCGGTGCCTGAGAATTTCAGACAAGGACTAGAGGCAGTGACCAGATGGCTCCGCTCATACAAACTCAAGATCAATCCATCAAAGACTGAGATTCTATGGCCGAGACGCCCAGAGCCACCCATTCCGCTGCCTCTCTTTGAGGGAGAGCCGCTGATCCCGGCCGTCCGGTGAAGAGTCTCGGTGTGATACTAGACTCGAGACTCTCACTGGAGGCCCAGGTTGCTGCGACAAGTAAGGGAGCTTTTTCCACCTACGCCAGGCACGTCAACTGGCACCTTACCTTCCATCAGATGCGCTGGCTACGGTGGTCCATGCCACAGTGACATCACGGCTGGACTACTGTAATGCCTTGTACGTGGGGTTGCCGCAGTCAACCACTCGTAAAATCCAGCTAGTGCAGAATGCAGCCGCCAGACTCCTCACCGGGACACCACTGAGATGCCATATCGCGCCGTCTCTACAGCGCCTGCACTGGCTGCCAGTCGAGCTCAGAGCCATCCACAAGATCTTGTCGCTTACCTTTAAGGCCCTCCATGGTGCCGGCCCAGCTTATTTAAAAGACCGCTTGTCCGAACCAGCTCATTTAAGGTCGCCGCGTTCAGGAAACAGGGACCTTCTCCGCATCCCAGGTGTGAGTGAGGCCCGCCTCGACACCACGAGACGGAGAGCCTTTTCCATCGCGGCCCCTGTTCTTTGGAACTTGATGCCGGCGGATCAGAGCTATCTGGACATGCCCCAGTTCCTGACCGCACTGAAGACCTGGCTCTTCCGAAAGGCTTACGACTAAGGACACCTTCCAGACTTTAGCTTTTAACTATTGAACACTTTTATGTGTTTTATGTGTAAGTCGCCCGGAGCACTGACGTGGAGGGCGACTCATAAATAATAAAATCAATCAATCAATCAATCCCACCGATCCTCAGGGGAGGCTCTCCTTTCACCCTTACCATTATCTCAGTCCCACCTTGTGGAAACAAGGGAATTATATACATTGATACAATATAATAATACTAATGATATTGTGATATTATAATTGTATATTTGTTTTACATGCAATATTGCTAATGATATTGCGATATAATGTTATAGTGCAATGTGATGTGTAGTACTGATGTTGTGCTATGGCAGTAATGTAGTTTGTTGTATTTGCAGTTTGCTGTAAGCCGCTCTGAGTCCCCTTCGGGATTGAGAAGGGCGGCATATAAATATCAATAAATAAATACATAAATGTGGTCCAGTGAGTGAAAATCCATCCTGCATCCTACATGACGATTCGTAACAGTAGCAAAACGACAGTTATGAAGTAGCAATGAAAATAATGTTATGGTTGGTGGGTCACCACAACATGAGGCACTGGATTTAGGGGTCGCAGCATTAGGAAGGTTGAGACACTGATTTATGCAAACCCAAACAGTCATTGAATTCCCTTTTGAGTTCTACATAGAAGAGAAAGGCATGGTGTTACGTTGCCCAACTGGCACTTTCCCATTCTCGTTAAATGTTCACTTTCAGTAGCAATCCAGTAATGGTAATTCAGAGGCCGAATTCTTGTACGATTTCAGCTAGCAGATGTTTGGAAGTGTGCCTTGTTTACCACTGCGCTCTGTGCTTATCGGAGATGAATTGCAGTCATCACATAAAGCATCCATTCCCAACAAGGAGGTTATATATTGTCTGGTTCCGAGTCTTAATACCCCCAGTTTAGCTGTATACAATAAAAGAGGTTGACAAGGCACTTGACGCGGAGAACTGGTTTCCATAGAAGCATCTCTATCTCAGAGCGGTGTGTCTCTATTACAAGAGAATCCACAGTTAATAGAAGGTAGATTTAACTGCTGGTGTCTTGTCTGTGGCTACAGATTGGGTTTAACTGCTCATACATTGACTGCAAAGACTTACCACAGTGACTCATTGCAAATACTTTGTCAAGACAAAGAATACAAATGTTCACACTGCAGGACGTGTTCCATAGACTGATGCTTCATCTGATTGATATTTTACGCAAGATGCAGGTGACACATGAAAATGCCTGCTCATAAATAGCACTGTGTCTGAATGTGTTTTGTCTGTTAACTGTGGGGCCATGCGGTTGAGCGGTGACAACCTTAATATGGCGCTGAACATCATTCCGAAGCTGTTTGATGCTAGCAGGGCTGAGTTGTTTCAAGAGGTGGGTGCCTGAGTCAGTGCAGTGACATTGGGGAAACTTTCTAACTTGGGGGCCTGAAGCGGGCCAGGAGAGAGGGAGGGGGTTCTCCCCAAGCCCCCTCGCTGCCCTTTACTTGGGGGCAGAAAGTGAAGGAAAGATAGGAAACATTTGGATCCTACAAGGGTTGGCCTTGGTCAGGATGAGATGGTGGATAGGAGAGAAAAATATATCCACGAGACCCCGTATTGCCTACTCCTGTTATAGCAGTGTTTCCCAACCAGTGTGCCGCGGCACACTAGTGTGCCATGAGCAATCATCAGGTGTGCAGCTCTTTCCCTCCCCAAAAATCCTCCCCAAGGCAAAGGAACGACTCCGCCGAATGCCAGGGCCAGGCCCGCCTTGAGGAAGCCTTCAGGAGCCTCGACTCAGCATGGCTCCAGCTCCCGCTCAGGGCTGCTTCAGCCTCCCGATGCTTCCAGGTTCGCTCACTGCCCAATTCACTGACGTGGAGCTTCCGGCTTTGGCTGTTCTCGCGGAAAATCCAAGCCAACGTGAAAACGCCAACTCAATCACTTCCGCCCAGTGATCTGCTTCTGTGGAAGGAGGAGGGAGGCAGCGAAAGAGGCCACACAGATCTGTGAAACATATAGAGTCTATAAGGGTCTGGAGAACAAGCCCTATGAGGAGCGGCTTGAAGAGCTGGGCATGCTTAGCCTGAAGAAGAGAAGGCTGAGAGAAGACATGATAACCATGTATAAGTATGTGAGAGGAAGTCATATATATGTTGTGTTCATCGAAATAGTCCCAGGTTTCACACTGAGTGTATAAATACATTTAAAAACATATTAACTATATGTATTACTGTGTTAGAGTGTCATTTTAAAGGTGTTGACCTTTAAGGCCTTGTATGGCTTGGGGCCAGTGTACCTGAGGGACTGTCTCACCCCATATGTTCCCCCGAGATCACTACGCTCAGAAGAACAAAATCTTCTAGCCGTCCTGTCGATCCGCTCCTGTAGGTTATCATCAACGAGATCGAGAGCCTTCTATGTGGCTGCACCTTCCCTCTGGAACTCTATGCCGGATGAGGTTCGCGTTATCACCGACTTAGCCCCGTTTCGGAGAGCTTGTAAGACTTTCTTGTTCAAACAAGCTTTTAACCTCATCGGCCCATGAAATCTGACATAAGTTCAGCGTTAATTCGCGTTTATTGTAGATGTTCTGCTTCGGGATAGTTGTATTTTATGCTTTCTTGCTTCTATGTTTTATGCTTTTGTATGATGTATTAAACTGTTACTGTAATATTGTATGTGTACCATGTAAACCGCCCCGAGCCTTCCGGAAGGAGCGGTATATAAGAGTGAATAATAAATAAATAAATAAAAATAAATAATTTTGGTTGGTGGTGTGCCCCAGGATTTTGTAAATGTAAAAAATGTGCTGCGGCTCAAAAAAGGTTGAAAAACACTGTGTTATAGAGTCCTAGTGCTGGAAGAGACCCAAAGGGTCGTCCAGGCCAACCCCCTGCCATGCAGGGAAGCCCAATGAAAGCACTCCCAATAGACAGCCTCTGTGGAAAAGCGTCTAGTGAAGGAGACCCCACCACACTCCGAGGCAGCCTAGGCCACTCTCCAGGAAGTTCTTCCTAATCTTTTCAGTAGAACCCCTTTCCCTGCCATTTGAACCCATTGCCCCCTTGTGCCCTGGTCTCTAGAGCTGCAGAAAGTCGGTTTTCCTCCTCCTCACTAGGACACCCTTCAAAATCTTTAAACATGGATCTCATGTTCCCTCTCTAGCTTCTCTGCTCCCCCAGGAGGAAAGGAGGAAGGAAAAAGAGGAGGAAGAGAAGGGTGGAAGGGAAGGAAACACAAAAGGAAAGGAAGGAAGAAGAGAGATAGGGAAAGAGGAAAGGCAGAAGGGAGGAAGGGTGAAATTGTGGAAGGTAAGCAAGGAGGGAGGGCGAGAGAAAGAGGGAGAGAAGGAAGGATAGGAAAGAGTGAAGGAAGGACGGATAGGAGAAGAGAACCCAAGGGATTGCATCTGGCCCCTGGCCTGGGTTTGCCCTTCCCTAGTTTAGAGCTCATAAGGAATTAGGAGCCTCCGGTGGCACAATGTGGTTAAACCCTTGTGCCGGCAGGACTGAAGACTGACAGGTCAGAGGTTCGAATCCGGGGAGAGCGCAGATGAGCTCCCTCTGTCAGCTCCAGCTCCCCATGCGGGGACATGAGAGAAGCCTCCCACAAGGATGGTAAAACATCAAAACACCCGGACAACGTCCCCTGGGTAACGTCCCTGCAGACGGCCAATTCTCTCACACCAGAAGCGACTTGCAGTTTCTCAAGTTGCTCCTGACACCAAAAAAAAAAAGCTCATGAGGACATTCAATTTTAACAACAGTCTTCAATGGTGATTCGTGTTCAGTTGAAGCATTATGTGATCCTGTTAGATCCTTGTATTTTTCCTTCATTTTCCACGTTGACGACTTTGAAATAACAAGGCGGGTCTTTGAAAAATTGAAAAATATTTTCTGTAAATAAGAGTTCTTGGAGCGCATGACAGTGGTTCTTAATCAAGAAGAATGTGCAGCACACTTAGGTTGTCATCCGTGAAAGATTGCGCCACAATCAATTTGATGGTCTTTCAAGTTCTAATAATTGCTCTTTGCTGGATTCGACTAACAAAGTTACGCCTCTGGAACTCGTAACTTGAAAAGCATCTTCAGCAGAGACTAAATATCAGAGTCACAGTGTTACAAATTAGCTTGGAAACCAGCCTTTGAAACAGCCTTTTAAAAATAAGCCTTTTGAACTTCTTAAAATGAATGTAACAGTTCTGAAACATGTGCTGCTTACTAGAGACATTGGTGCCACTGGATCAAATGCAACTGCATCTTTGACATAGACATTGTGGCAAAAATGGATCTCTACCTCCCCACTACAAAAATGTGAAACATATAACACAATATCTGCTTTGAACTGGGTTTTCTGAGTCCACACTGCCATATAATCTGATTCAAAGCAAATAACATGGGATTTTATTCAACTATGTGGAAAGGACCTCAGATAACCCAGGGCCCTTCCACACACCGTATTTTACAGTTGACACGCACAAACTGGTTTCTTATTACTGGACGAATTGCCACCAAGTTTGGCCACAAGGCACCTACAAGGAGTGACCATCACTAAAAACAATTGATTTTGCCATCTGGGAGTTGTAGTTGCTGGGATTTATAGTTTACCTACAATCAAAGAGCATTCTGAACTCCATCAACAACACAATTGGGGCAAACTTCCCACACAGAGACCCCCACAACCAACAGCAAATGTTCAAGGCAGAGAGGAAGGAAAGGAAGGAGGAGGGAGGAAACAGGAAGGAAAGAAGGCAAGGCAAGAAGGGGAGAAAGAAAGGAGATGAGGAAGGAAGGAAGGGAAAACAGAAGGGAGGGAAAGAAGGGGAAGGAAGGAAAGGGAGAGGGAGGGAGGAAACAGGAAAGAAAGAAGGCAAGGCAAGAAGGAGGGGAGAAAGGAAGGAAGGAAAGGAAAGGACATGAGGAAGGAAGGGAAAGGAGAGAGAGGAAGGAAGGAAGAACAGAAGGGAGGGAAGGAAGGAATGAGGAAGGAAGGAAGGGAAAGGAGAGAGAGGAAGGAAGGAAGAACAGAAGGGAGGGAGAGAAAGAAGGAATGAGGGAAGGAGGAAACAGGAAGGAAAGAAGGCAAGGCAAGAAGGAGGGGAGAAAGGAAGGAAGGAAAGGAAAGGACATGAGGAAGGAAGGAAGAAATGGCTTCCATATGGGCCATAGCGACGCCGGTCACGCTGCCGCCATGCTGACTGGCCGGCAGCACCTGGGCGGCATCGGGAGCCTGTGGGGCGGGATTGAGCTTTCCTCCCACCCTGCCTGCGATCTACCAGGACGCCCTACGTGATCTACCAGTAGATCGTGACTTACCTAATGAGCACCCCTGGTGTAAAGCAAAGGGAAAAATAACCTCCATCAGCATGTGTGGACACAGCGCATCTTTGGCGCTCCGCTTCAGTGCCAAACGCCAAGCACATCTTCAGGGCCTGAAGTGGAGCGCTGAGTAAGATGCGCTTGGTGTTCAGCGCTCCACTGCAGGTCCTGCAGTTACCGTTCCCACTTTTCATTCATTTCACTAACAGGGAGGGTATACCATTTCATGCATTCTGAATAAACAAAACAGTATGGAAACACAAATGAAACAGTAACCGAGCCCATGTCTGGTAAATATGTTACTCTTCTATTGTTATTTCTCATTTCTTCAGGAAACAATGACACATTCTTCTTTCTGAGCACTTTTAAGTATCTTACCTGGATATAATGAGAAAATAATAAAATGTAATGGAAAGATACAAAGCCCAGCAATTTAAAACTTTACAGTATCGTCATTGCATATGATCCTGCTGATGCAACTTTTCACAGGAGACATACTGATTCCTGGTCAAAATAATAATAATAATGGTCAAAGACCATGATCTCTAATATTTTTTTTAAAAAACATGGCAAATCTATGGAAGTAGATTTCAGGAAGTGATATTTATTTAACCTCAGGTTGGATCACATGAGTAAATGTCTTCTGCTCTTTTTTCTCCAGAACAGCCAGTAGAGGCGACTTCGTGTTTTCTGCTGATCGCTTGGTAAGTGACTATTTTCATATTTATGGCCTAACCCTTTTCCTTATATAATTTTAATCTCATGTTGAATGATCTGTAGGTGTTTCAGATGGTAGACTGAAACCCGCTGGCTTTATTTTTGTATAGTCTTACATTGGAAGGAAGGAAAAGCTAAGCTGTGTTTATACTGAAGGTCTGCATTTCTATTAATTTTTCTTTAGAACTGCAGATGTATTTATTGGGTTCTTTGCTTTTCTGCTCTTCTCTCCTGCCCTGATCTGGATTCTTTCTTCCTTACAGATCAGACTTGTGGTCGAAGAGGGATTAAATCAACTGCCATATACTGAATGCACAGTAACCACTCCAACAGGTAATAGGAAGCACATCTCCAGGACAAGATTAGACATAAGGTCAGAACGGATCATATCTTCTAGGACAGTGTTTCCCAACTGCTGTGACGCGGCACAGTAGTGTGCCGTGACAGACCGCCTGCTGTGCCGCGAGAAAAGCTCTCTGCCCCCCTTCCTTCCCCCCTCCTCCTGCCAAACTCCTGCTGTTTGGGGGGGGGGGGAGGAAGGGCCGGGGGGAGGTGAAGAAAAAGAAGGAAGGGGCCGGGGCGTTGCCTCCTTCGGGCGTTTCCCCAGCCAGCCTCCAATCTGCCGTGACTCCCGCCCCTCGCTCGCTGAAGCCGCACGGAGAAGTAGCCCTGCCCACTGAATCCCGTCCACCGCTCATGCTCCTCCTCCACACGGCTGGCTTGGCACTGCCCCCTCAAGGCTGGACAAGCTGTGGGAGAGCAGAAGCCGGGGGGAGGGGGTGGGGCATGGCGCGGCCTGGCCTGGCTCCGCCCCCTCTCCCCGGCTTCAGCTCTCCCACAGCTTCTCCAGCCTTGAGGGGACATTGCCAAGCCAGCATTGTGCTGGCTCTGGCACAGCTGGCTTGGCATTGCCCCCTCAAGGCTGGAGAAGATCTGGGAGAGCTGAAGCCGGGGGCGGGGCGGGGCATGGTGCGGCCTGGCTCCGCCTCCTCCCCCCAGCTTCGGCTCTCCCACAGCTTCTCTAGTCTTGAGGGGATAGTGCCAAGCCAGCATTGTGCTGGCTCTGTCACTGCTGGCTTAGCATTGCCCTCTCAAGGCTGGAGAAACTTTGGGAGAGCGGAAGCCGGGAGGAGGGGGCGGAGCATGGCGTGGCCTGGCTCCTCCCCCAGCTTCGGCACTCCAAGCAGCTGCTCCCAGCAGGCCACCATCCCCCAGCCATTCTTTACTGTGTTAGAGTGTTATTTTGTGTCATTTTGGTTGGTGGTGTGCTCCCAGATTTTTTTAATGTTAAATGTGTGCCGCGGCTCAAAAAAGATTGGGAAACACTGTTCTAGGTGACCTGCAGCAAACACTGTAAATTCTGTTAATAGGAGCATATGTGTATTGTTTTGTCAGAATAAGCTACTTCCTAGAGATTGTATTAGTTAGGTGTGAGCATGTGCATTTCTGCGTTGGCAGGGAGCAGTTTCACCACTTTTCCTGAAATTTGGCCCAAGAGTCACTGCCTTGATTTTTTCACCCTTTCCCTCTTTTATTTATTGTGTCAGAAGCAAGTTGAGGGTACAGTTAAAATGCATTTAAAAATACAAAGTTAAGGAAAGAACTTGATGCTAAATGTACTTTGACCAGAAGCCGGCCACTTGAAGTGCCTCTGGTGTCGCTGTGAGAAGGTCCTCCATTGTGCATGTGGCAGGGCTCACGTTGCATTGTAGTAGGTGGTCTGTGGTTTGCTCTTTTCCACGCTCGCATGTCATGGACTCCACTTTGTGGCCCCATTTCTTAAGGTTGGCTCTGCATTTCGTGGTACCAGCGCACAGTCTGGATTGCAGGTTTTTCGGGCTGTATGGCCATGTTCTAGAAGCACCTATTCACACCTAGCTCCAACAGACAAGAGTTCTTTCTCCAACCCTGGACGTTATTCCACAGATATACAAACTTCTTTGGCTTAGTTTCCAACAGACCTCTCAACCTTTGAGGAAGCCTGCCATAGATGTGGGTGAAACACCAGGAGAGAATGCTTCTGGAACATGGCCATACAGCCCGGAAACCCACAACAACCCAGTAGTAGAATTGTGTGTCATCTGAAGAGAGATGGCACCCAACTCCAAACCTCCATGTAGACATTGAAGAGTGTAGAGCAGGGGTGCCCACACTTTTTCAGCACGCGAGCTACTTATAATAAAACCAAGTCAGAAAGATCTACCCACCTCCTCAAGGCTGGGGCGGGGTGGGGCAGGACTTGGGGCAGTAGTGGCATAGGCTGGCTTGCCAGTAGTGGCATAGGCTGGCTTGGCATTGCCATCCTCAAGCCTGGAAAAGCTGCTGGTAGAGCGGAAGCCAGAGGGGGGCAGAGCCAGACCGCGCCAAGCCCCGCCCCCTCCCCTCTGGCTTTGGAACTCCCAGCAGCTTCACCAGGCTTGAGGATGGCAATGCCAAGCCAGTGGTGACATAGCTAGCACAAGGCTGGCTTGACACTGCCATCCTCAAGCCTGGAGAAGCTGCCGGTAGTGCCGAAGCCGGGGGAGGGGGCGGGGCTTGGCGCGGCCTGGCTCCGCCCCCCTCTGAGAAGCGCCCCATCCGGCTGGGATCGACCTCCTTCGGTCCCGGGATTGACTGGTCGATCGCGATCGACTTCCTGGGCAGCCCTGGTGTAAGAGGTAGAATAGAACCTTGTGGGATCCCAAAGGTCAATGGCTAGAGGTCCGAGCAGGTGTCCCCCAGCTTCACCACCTGGGTCCGATCCTCCAGGTAGGAGCGGAGCCACTGCAAAGCAATGCCCCAAGACCTGTTCCGAAGAGCCAACCTATATTTGCGTGAAAGGAAACAAAAAAAATTCTGTGTTGTCTCCCAACAGGGTACAAGTATGAAGGGGTGAAATTTGAAAAGGGAAACTGTGGAGTCAGCATTATGAGAAGTGGTAGGTGCCTTAAAATTACTTTTCCCCATTGAGTAGAATCAGAATACGTTCACACAGAAACGCTCCCAGTTGAATGGCTTAATTGTGTTTTGGAAAATCTCTTTTGGGGGCGGCAAGGTGGAACTAACAATATGGGGACCGTTGTCTCTATATTTACCATCAAACACAAGTGGGGGTGCCATTCTTTGATGTGTAACTTTTCTCCCCATTTTCCCCCAATATCCCACCTGAAACAAAGGTGAGGCAATGGAACAAGGCTTGCGGGACTGCTGTCGATCCATCCGAATAGGGAAGATCCTCATTCAGAGCGATGAAGAGACTCAGAGAGCCAAAGTGTACTATGCAAAGTTTCCACCCGACATCTACAGGAGGAAAGTTCTTCTCATGTACCCAATACTAAGTGAGTTCCCTGAGGACTTTATTTCTGACATGCAAGGGTTTTATGAGCATTTTCTGGCAAAGCATTGAGGCTGGACATCCTATATTTCAGGTGGGGAGATATGCCTGGTGGAAAATAAATGTCAGTTGAGTCATCTTGAGTACAAAGAAGACAAGAGGGAGGGGTTTTTTTTAGCACCTGGCACAATGGATCTGTTGGAATGGGGGAACTTTAGTGAAACTTGGCTGGTAGTCAATACTACTTCCTCATTTTAGTTGACAAAACATTTCGTAATAAGCACGTATGAAATAGCACAGTTGTTTCACAATGAAACCCAACTCTAATCCAGAAGACCGAGAAGGGTGACTAAAATGATCTGGTCTGGAAGCCGTGAATCCCTTACAGAGCTTGGTGTCCTAATTTGCATTTTTCTGGCGAAGAAATTACTTCATGAACACAGTGGGAAGGCTTTCTTTCTGAAAGCATACAGTGTGGTACAAAACAAAATTCCAGCTGACAGTTTCTTTCCCTCATACCTCCCATCCTTCACCCAGGTCTCTCCCCTTCATTGCTCCCATTTCCAAGGAAACCCTTTCCCTTGTTTCAAGTATCCACAGGCCAGGGCAGGCTAAGGCAGTGTTTCCCAACCTTTTTTGAGCCGCGGCACACTTTTAACATTAAAAAAATCCGGGGGCACACCACCAACCAAAATGACACACAGTAAAGAACGGCTGGGGGATGGTGGCCTGCTGGGAGCAGCTGCTGGGAGTGCCGAAGCCGGGGGGGAGGGGGAGGAGCCAGGTCGCGCCATGCTCCGCCCCCTCCCCCGGCTTCCGCTCTCCCACAGCTTCGCCAGCCTTGAAGGGGCAGCGCCAAGCCAGCATTGTGCTGGCTCTGCCACCGCTGGCTTGGCACTGCCCCCTAAAGGCTGGAGAAGCTGTGGGAGAGCTGAAGCTGGGGGAGGGGGTGAAGCCAGGCCACGCGGAGGAGGAGCATGAGCGGTGGACGGGCTTCAGTGGGCGGGGCTCCTCCCCTGCATGGCTTCAGCGAGCGAGGGGTGAGAGTCATGGTGGGAGTCATGGTGGATTGGAGGCTGGTTGGGGAAACGGCTGAAGGAGGCGGTGCCCCAGCCCCTTCGTCTTTTTCTTCGCCACCGCCCAGCCCTTCCTCCTCCTCCCCCAAGCAGCAGGAGTTTGGCAGGAGGAGGGGGGAAGGAAGGGGGGCAGAGAGCTTTTCTCGCGGCACAGCAGGAGGTCCGTCACGGCACACTACTGTGCCGCGTCACAGCGGTTGGGAAACACTGGGCTAAGGCATGGTCTAAACCAGTGTTTTTCACCTTTTCTGAGCCACGGCACATTTTTTACATTTACAAAATCCTGGGGCACACCACCAACCAAAATGACACAAAATGACATCCTAACACAGTAATACATATAGTTAATATGTTTTAAAATGTATTTATAAACTCAGTGTGAAACCTGGGCCTGTTTCGATGAACACAACATAGATATCCTGGCAGGAATGGCAGAAAGACACAAACTTCCCACACAGAACTCCCATAACCAAGAGAAAATACTATAAGAGTTTGGTGGGCATTGACCTTGGGTTTTGGAGTTGTAGTTCACCTATATCCAGAGAGCACTGTGGACTCAAACAATGTTGGATCAGGACCAAACTTGGCATGAATACTCAACATGACCAAATGTGAACACAGATGGACTTTGGGGAAAATAGACCTTGACATTTGGGAGTTGCAGTTTCTGGGATTTATAGTTAACACACAATCAAAGAGCATCCTGAACTCTTGCAACAATGGAATTGCTTGGCATATTGAACTCTCATTACCAACAGAAAGTACTGAAAGGGTTTGCTTGGGACTTGACCTTGAGTTTGGAAGTTGTAGTTCACCTACACCCAGAGAGCACTGTGGACTCAAACAATGTTATGTTATGTTGTTTGTTTTCTATCCAGAATCACAATGTTGGGAGGAGGCTCACCACTTTAAGGTCCCTAAAACAGGCATGGGAAAACTTCGGCCCTCTGGGTGCTTTGGACTTCAACTCCCACCATTCCTAACAGCCTGAGGCCCTTTCCTGCTTAAATGGCTGAGGGGGGAAAGGAAAAGGGCCTGGGGCTGCTAGGAATGGTGGGAGTTGGAGTTTGCCCATGCCAGCTTTCGACAAAGACCTCTTCCTTCCCCTTCCACTTCGCGCCTTTTCTTCCTCCTCCTGCCGAACACTTACCTTTTCTTCTCCACTTGGGCTCCCTTCTTCAGGAGGGGAGGGAGGAAGACGTGACCCGTGCGGGCATTACTGCACAGACTCGCCCCATGTCTTCCTCCCTCCCCTCCTGAACACGCTCACGCTGCCCCCTCAGATCAAAATGGCAGCAGCATGAGCAAAGCGAGGCAAAGCGAGCAGAGTGAGGCTGGGAGGAAGGGAGTCCGAGTGGAGAAGAAAAAGTGTTCGGCAGGAGGGGGAAGAAAGGGTGTTGGAGGTTCCAATTTCCCACGGCACCCCTGCTGATCGCTCACGGCACACTGGTTGGGAAACACTGGTCTAATTTCCTGGTTCCACACAAAACCAGAAAAGGAGGTCATGACATCACCCCACCAAAATAAAACCCCAAACAAACAGAAAAATTGCAAACACTAACAACACGTTATCAACATGAACAGAAATCTAAGTCATTGTACATATACTTTGACAGTTACCTCACTGCGGCTTATCTGGGTATTTTTGATGGAATGCCACCCGGAACCATGGAGCCCTAGCATGTTGCCAATCCACCCACTCTAGTTGATCAAAATCTTTCCATGTATATAATGAAGTCTAGAGTCTAGAATTTATTCCACCTCAAAGTGGTTTTGCCCATCCTTTAGGATAGGACCAGGGATCAGTAATTCCTTCTGCCATTGCCGATCCTTGCAAGCTGGTTTGATAAGAGAAAAATATATGGTAATATTTGGATGTATGACGATGAGTGCATGTATATGTGTGTGAATGGTGATTAAAAATGTAATTCTCCTTTGTTCGCCATGTAATTGTAAATCCAGCGTAGTTGCATAGAATCTGTATGTCTAATGTCATTCTTTGGGCAAAAGCTCTGTAATCTGATATACCCTTTCACGCTGGAAATTGCAATAAAAAGAACCTATACTTTAAAGTTATTGAAATTATTTATAACATCACAGCTAGACTCACATTTTTGTAATTAAAAATACCTAGTCGATTTTTAATATTTCTGACATGTTGTTCCTTTTTCTCTCCTCGCTGCCCCGGGGTCCTTCCAGGTACTGGCAACACTGTGATCGAGGCTGTAAAGGTTCTTCTAGAACATGGGGTCCAGCCAAATGTCATCATCCTGCTGAGCCTGTTCTCTACACCCCACGGTGAGTTAAACCAGTGTTTCCGAAACCTTTTTGAGCCGCAGCACACTTTTAACATTTAAAAAAAATCTGGGGGCACACCACCAACCAAAATGACACTCTAACACAGTAAAGAATGGCTGGGGGATGGGGGCCTGCTGGGAGCAGCTGCTGGGAGTGCTGAAGCCAGGAGAGGGGGAAGAGCCAGGCCGTGCCATGCCCCGCCCCTTCCCCCAGCTTCAGCTCTCCCGCAGCTTCTCCAGCCTTGAGGGGGCAGTGCCAAGCCTGCGGTGGCAGAGCCAGCACAATGCTGGCTTGGCACTGTCCCCTCAAGGCTGGAGAAGCTGTGGGAGAGCTGAAGCTGGGGGGAGGGGCGGAGCCAGGTCGTGCCATGTCCGCCCCCTCCCCCGGCTTCAGCTCTCCCGCAGCTTTTCTAGCCTTGAGGGGGCAGTGCGAGCAAGGTGCGGGAGTCATGGCCCCCATCCTCAGCGCCGCTCTCCGCCCTGACTCAAACAATGATGATTCTGGACCAAACTTGGCACAGAATGAGTATAGGGCCAAATGTGAACAGTGGTGGAGTTTGGTGAAAATAGATTGATTTTGCCATTTGGGAGTTGTAATTGCTGGGATTTAGAGCTCACCTACAATCAAAGAGTATTCTGAACTCCACCAATGATGTAATTGGCACGCACAACTCCCATGACCAACAGAAAACACTGGAAGGGTTTGGTGGGCATTGACCTTGACTTTTGGAGTTATAGCTCACCTATATCCAGAGATCACTGAGGACTCAAACAATGATGGATCTGGACCAAACTTGGCATAAATACTCAATATGTCCAAATTTGTACACCGGTGGAGCTTGAAGAAAATAGACCTTGACATTTGGGAGTTGTGGTTGCTGGGATTTATAGTTCACCTACCATCAAAGATTCTGAACCCCACCAGTGATAGAATTGGACCAAACTTGGCACACAGAACTCCCACAACCACCAGAAAATACTGGAAGGGTTGGGTGGGCATTGACCTGGAGTTGTAGTTCACCTATATCCAGAGAGCACTGTGGATTCAAACAGTGATGGAACTGGACCAAACTTGGCATGAATACTCAATATGCCCAAATGTGAACACTGGTGGAGTTTGGGGGAAATAGACCTTGACATTTGGGAGTTGTAGTTGCTGGGATTTATAGTTCACCTACAATCAAAGAGCATTCTGAACCCCACCAACAATACAATTGGGCCAAGCTTCCCACACAGAACCTCCTGATTCCACAGCCAGCTTGACTTCTGCCTCTGAGTGAAATGGGCAACTTACTCATTTTGAGAGGAAAGTGAAAGGACAGTGTTGTTGCTTTCTGCTCGTATATCTGGAAAAGGCTGCTTTACTGCCTTTGGAACTTTCCATGAACTTTGTACCACAGAGAATGTCATACGTTCATGTCTTAGTCACATCTGGATGTGCGCATTGTGTGAGCCCGTCTCTGTGTGGGTGCAGCGGGCGCATGACTAAGCCTGGATGCAACCCAGGGATGTTTTGTCTTGACGGCTGGGTGGATCCTCTGGTCGGAGGAGACAAACAGTATAATTATACACACATTGGGAATCAAGTGAGTCAGAAGCATAAATGGGCTTTTCACTTTGTATTTGTACAAAGCAGAGCGCCGATGGTTCCAGATCAAGAAGATTTAATTGGGCCATGTATAATTTGCTCCACTGATTTCCCTGGGAGCGTACTAAGGATGACTAAGATGGAGGGGAAAAAGAACTGCCCTTGGCGGTGAAATTCTGGATTCACCACCAAGGGCAGTTCTTTTTTCAAAGGAATCCAAACTTCTGGTCCTTGGGGAACCTTTCCAGTGTTGCTTCCTCTACTGAGAAACCTTTTTGGGGGTGCAAATTAATCTGGAATGTATTCTTTATTGTTGGTGCCTGTCTGGCCTGCTGGGTGATGCTGGTGGTCTGGTCAATTAAAGGTGTCCCAGAAAGTGCCCATTTTACCATTGCAGGAGGATGGTTTGGCTGTCCACATCAGCCATGGGAAATCTTCGGCCCTCCAGGTGTTTTGGAGTTCAGCTCCCACAGTTGCGCCCTCAGATTTATGCTTCGTACAGATACGATTGTACCCCCTTCCACCATAGCAATATCATTAACATATTTTTTATTTATTTATTTATTATTTAAACTTGTATGCCGCCACTCCCCGAGGGCTCGGAGCGGCTCACAGTCACATAAAAACATAATACAAACATCATTTAAAATCAGCAAAATAGTTGTACAATTTAGCAGTTGAATGCTAACCCAAAGAGACAAGTCTTGCAGGCTTTGCGGAATGATGGTAGGTCTTGCAAGGCCCGAACTTCATTTGGAAGAGTAGTGTTCCAAATTGATGGTGCCACCACAGAAAAGTCTCTGCGCCAGGTGGACGCCAGGTGGGTAGATTTAACGCTAGGTACCTCGAGGAGATTCAGATGTTCAGAGTGGAGTAATCTCCGGGGTTGGTAGGGGATAAGACGGTCCCTCAGATACAACGGCCCCAGATGATCGTCTTCCGGGTTGCCAGGGTGCTCAGCAGCCTCAGGGCACCGCCTGTCCCACTGCAGGCCTGGATCGTCTCCCGGGATGGCAGGCACTCCAAAGCTGGGATGGCAGGCACTCCATGGCATGGCGATCTGCTGGGGAATGGCTGGGGGCAAGAGTGGGCGGAGGCCTGCAGCCGCTGATTGTCCTCTGCTCTGCTGCGGCTGCGTCCGCTTTGTCATCCTCTGGGCTGGGTCCATTGGGCCATTCCATCTTGGGATCCTCCTCTCTTGAGGATGTCACCCTCTATCTTGGTTCGCACCTTGTCTTCTTGAATTTTATTTTATTTTAGTGGTCTTTATTATTATTTTATAATAATTTTATTATTATATAATAATATAATAAATAATATAATGTTATATTATATTATAGTTTCAATATATTATAATGTCCTTATAAAGGCCTTATATGGTTTGGGGCCAGCGTACCTGAGGGAGCGGCTTACCCCATATGTGCCCAGTAGATCACTGCGCTCTGAGGGGCTCAACATGTTAGAGGTCCCTGGGTTGAAGACATGTAGGCTATCGAGCACGAGACAGAGGGCATTTTCAGTGGTCGCACCGGCCCTATGGAATTCGCTCCCTGCAGAGACGCGTGCATTGCGGGATTTAATGACTTTCCGCGGGGCCTGTAAGACCTGGTTGTTCAGGCAGGCATTTGGCCCCTGACTGGCATTTGATACAATCTGCTATCCCGCCGCGCCACTGCCACACTGTCTCAAAATGCTATGTGCTCGTTCACTAAGGTATAGTGGGGGGGGGGCACTTTTAATTCTAATTTTTGACTGTTTTAACCGTTTTAACTGTTTTAGCTGTTTTTATAATGTCACTTTATGTGTTTTAACTGGTCCTGTTTGCGTGCTGTAAACCACCCTGAGCTTCGGATAGGGCGGTCTATCAAGCCGAAACAATATATATATATATATATATATATATATATATACAGGTATATACTATAATATAATGATGATATTCATACTAATATATGAATATTTCTTGATATATTAATATGTTAATATTAATGATGTGTAATATATAGTAAATATAGTAAATAAATAAATAATGTAGATTAGAATGTAGTTCAGCCTTTAGGTGCGGCCCTCCATAATATTTTTTGGCTCTCGTGTGGCCCCTTGGGAAAAATAATTGCCCATCCCTGGGTTATAACAATAGAGATATGTAGCATTGGTAGAGTGGCAGATTTTCCTGTGCAGACCGGAAAAGGAGCTCTGGCGTGTGTAACGTGCTCCATGAAGCTTGCAAAGATGGGATCGGACATGACCGGAGAATGGAGTGATGGAATGTGTATATATTTTGTGTAAATAAAATATTTATTTTGGTGAAAGCTGAATTAAGGAGTCCGGTGTTTTTACCTCTTCATACCTACAAGTAGAACTTGGAAGGTAGAAGCAGCTGATATGGAAGGTGATTTTTCTCCATTTTCTTGACAGATTTTACCAAGTTGGTGTGGTGTTTAAGATCAGAGGTTCCTGCTGTGGAGCACAACTAGGGCGTTGTTTTTGTTTTTGTTGGGGAAGGCATTTAATTTTGTTTTGCAATAGCTCAATGACAATAAAGCTATTTTATACCATTCTATTAGGAATTGTGGGAGTTGATATCCAAAACACCTGAAGGGCTGGAGTTTGCCCATACCTGGTCCAAAGGCACATAGACTTGATTAGCCATTGATCATAACGGCTTCTTGGAAGTTGGTATTGAATGAATTAAGGGGCAGGTGACTTTGGTCATCATTGAAGATTACCTGGACTTTTCCCCTCCTCCTCCTCCTTTCTTTTTCAAGGTGCCAAATCAATCATCCAGGAATTCCCCGACATCACGATCCTCACCACAGAGGTCCATCCTGTCGCTCCCACGCATTTCGGACAGAAGTATTTTGGGACAGACTGAAGTACGCAGCCCAGTTTTGTGTTTTGTTACTGTATGATATGACTATACCCCCTTTTTCTACGTTTTTAAAATTGTAGTGGAGGCCTCAATGAGTGTATTTGACTTTTTGTCCCCTCTCTTTGCCAAAGGTGGAGATAGTTGACCTAGGCCAATAGGGGTGGGGTTTTTTTTTATTTAAATGATGGAATATTTGGTCTCATGTCTGGTTTTTATTTGAATGATGAACAGAGGTCAGTGAAGCACCTCGGACGACAACAGGCTTCTAATGATGCGAAATCAAAATTGCTGCATTCCTCGACCTTTTTATTTATTCCTTTGTAGCCTGCTTGACCGGCTGCTCGCAACTGTAAAAATAAAGCAACTCTGATGGTACCATTCTCTGCTCCCTGTATTTTTACAAAAGCTGGGCAGCGGCGCAGCAGTTGTGTGCGCGTGTGACACGTGTGGAAAGAAGCCAGGCTTTAGATGAAGAGAAATAGTATTTCTTCCATTGTAAGGCGCCATCGTTGCAAGACACATTTTTAGAAATGTTTATATGGGGGGGAAGCGTGTCTTAGAATGGAAGAAATACAATATCTATCTATAATAGAATCCTAGTTGGAAGTGACTCTAAGGGACTGATCGATCATCAATCATAAAATCTTAAGAGTTGGAAGGGACCCCAACAGCTCTATATATATAAAATGAGAGTTGTCATGGTGAGTAGTCTATAGACAGCAAAACCACTGAACCCACAAACACCAAACCAGGCCACAAAAATCCCCACGCAATGAGGTATGTTTACCACCAAAATACCCCCCCCCCCCCTCAAATAAAACAAAAAGGTAAAAAATGCAAAAAAAACAATGGGACTACAACACCCAGAATCCCCCGCAGCAAACACAGACGCACGCGCGGTACTCATTACCGCTCGTGCAAACCCCTCCCCCGCCACCATCTTACCTGTCTCCTATGGCCAGCGGGGGAATGGCTGGCAGCGGCGCTGCCTGCTGAAGACCTAAAAGGCCTCCGTAGCAGCAATCGAGGCCCCGGCTTTGGCGAAGACGACGGAAGGCATGAAAGAACGAAGGGGGAGGTAAGAGAGGAGGGAGGGAAAGAAGGAAGGAAGGGAGGAAAGAAGGAAAGAGATATCCGAGGAAGGAAGAAGAGACAGCAGAAAGGACACAAAAATGAAAGGCATGAAAAAGGGAAAGGAAGGCGAACACACAGGAAGGAAGAAAAGAAGAAAGGAGGGAGGGAAAAGGCGAAGGAATGAAAGAGGAAAGGGGGGAGAAAGGTGAGAGGAGAGGAGGGAGGGAAGGAAAGAAAAAGGTACCACCGGAAGGAAGAAGAGACTACAAAGCAAAGACAAAGGTAATAAAAGGCTATAAAGGAGGGTGAAGCTGGTGAGGGGCGGAGAAAAATAAAGGAAATAAAGGGAGGAAGGAAACAGGGAGGGAAAGAAAGGGAAGGAGGAGTGATAGAGAAAAGGAAAGAATGGGAAAGGAGGAAAAGAAAAGACGGAAGGAAAGAGAGAAGGGATGTTGCTGAAGGATGGGGAGAGCAAGAACGAAAGACAAGGGATGTTGCTGTTGTTCTTTGCCACAGTAGCGCGTGGCCGGGTACAGCTAGTTTATCATAAAATCCTAGAGTTGGAAAGGAACCCAAAGGCTCTATCTACCCAGTATCTATCAATCAGGGACCCAAAGGGCCATCCAGTCCGACCTCCTCTATGTATGTATGTCTATATTGTATCAATCATAGAAAGAGTAGGCTATACGATTTATCTGTATTGCAGAAATACGGTATCTTGAAAGTTATTCTCCTTTGCTTCAGCATAATTGGACAAAGCCTTGGGACAAAGGATGGTGTCAATCAGTGGTTCTCAACCTGTGGGTCCCCAGGTGTTTTGGCCTACACCTCCCAGGAATCCCAGCCAGTTTACTAATTGTTAGGATTTCTGGGAGTTGAACGGCAAAACATCTGGGGACCCACAGGTTTAGAACCAGGATTTTGTAAATGTAAAAAGGTTGGGAAACACTGGTTTAAGGCATTGTGCCTCAAATGGACACTCCATTCATTGGAGGCTTTATTGAGCTACTTCTCTTGCATCACTTTGCGGGAATTCCATTTGGCTTGAACAAGCTAAGAAGTATTTCTTGCTTAATTTATTAATTATTTGGATTTGTAGACCGCCACTCCCAGTGGCTTGGAGCAGTTTACAACATAGCTCGGAGAGAGCAAATACAGTAATCAAACACATAACATAAAACAGTAAAAACAGTGGGTTAAACATTTGGATACAACATAATAAAATCACAAGCTTTCGAAAGCCTGTCTAAGTCGTCTTGCAGGCTCTGCGAAAGGAAACTAGGCTTTGCAGGGCCCGCATTTCTGGTGGCAGCGAGTTCCATAATACAGGGGCACTGACTGAGAATGCCCTGCGCCTTGTTGAAGTCAATCAAATAGCCTTCGCACTAGGGATATCAAGAAGGTTCTGGTCCTCAGAACGCAAGTGATCTTGAAGGGTTATATGTAATCAGGCGGTCCCGCGGGTACACTGGCCCCAGACCATGTAAGGCAGGGGTGCTCATTAGGTAGCTCGGGAGCTACTAGTAGATCTTCGGCCCTCTTCCAGGTGATCTTCGGGCCTCACCAGCCGGATGGGGCACTCCTGCCATGCGTACGCACACCCTGCGCACACCTGCTGCTGGTTTCCGCTCTCGCTGTGCTTTTTTTTGCCTGCGGGGCATTGCAGGAAGGAAGCCTCTGGAGGGAGCGCCCTGCCTCTCTCTCGTCCAGAAGCAGCTGTGCAGCCTCCGTTGCCGGCGAGACAGGCAGGGGCGGAGCGCTCCCTCTGGATGCCCCGCCTCGTGCTTTCTCCTTCCTGCAATGCCCATGCAGCGGAAGAAGCACTGCACGGGCGGAAAACAGCAGCAGGAGCATGTGCAGTGGAAAGAGCGCATGGCAGGTAGATCTTTTGGACTTGGTTGCTTTAAGAGTAGCTTGCATGCTGAAAAAGTGAGAGCACCCCTGATGTAAGGCCTTGAAAGTAATTTCCCACAGCACACCTGATGATCGCTCATGGCACACTAGTGTGCCATGGCACACTGGTTGGGAAACATTGGCTTAAGCAGATAATGCCATTGAAGGCAAACTATCCAGTTGTTCATATGTTTCAAAGGGGTCACTTCAGCTCTTGAGCAAAACTTGAAATAATCTGGAAGCTGAAGGCTGAAATCTGACGAAAAAGCACCAGACATATTGCACTTATTAGTCCAGTTGCCTTTCAGAAACCTCCAAAAATTATTTCTATCCAAGCCAAATAGAAATGTGAGTGTTCCAAGTTGTATTTCAAGACACGTTTGACGTTTGATGTTACAAAACATTTTATTGCAAAAACATCCCATGCGTTTCCCATGTTACAAAAGCAGGAACATTTGAAAGTGGAAAACCTGAGAGGATGATACGGTTCCGACATTCAAGAGGGTCTAACACAGGCATGGACAAACCGGCCCTCTGGGTGTTAAAATTAAAAGTCCAAACACCCGGAGGGCCGAAGTTTGCCCATGCATGGTCTAATGGGAATGTTCTACGTTGATTAAAACGTTGAGTATTAACAGGCCCAAGGACGCTCATGAGGAATGTTAGTGTTCTGTCATCCAAACTTAACATTTCAGGTATGTCCTCTTGCGTCACCTCCAAAGTACCATCAATTAAATAATTAGGCATTGATTGGATAAGAAGAAACACAAATTCAGAACATAGAAGGTTTAGGGGAGGGGGGGAAGTACAATAGAGTCTCGCTTATCCAACCTTCGCTCATCCAACATTCTGTATTATCCAACGCAGTCTGCCTCCTGCCTGGATCCACAGCTGTTTCAAAACGTTATGTTTTGGTGCTAAATTCGTAAAATACAGTAATTACTACATAACGTTGCCGTGTATTAAACTGCCTTCTCCATCGATTTGCTGTAAAACATGTTTTAATTTGTAAAATCATAACGTAATTTGACATTTAATAGGCTTTTCCTTAATCCCTCACTAGCCAACATTTTCACTTATCCAACATTCTGCTGGCCTGTTTATGTTGGATAAGCGAGACACTACTGTGCTTAGAAATACAGAAGACTCTCACTTATCCGACATAAGTGGTCTGGCAGAAAGTCGGATAAATAAAAATGTTGGATAATACGGAGCCTCCTACTGTTACCCGTCCGCCATGGCACAAGACTCCTAGCAGGCCCGTATTACCCATAAGGCCACCCTAGGCCATGGCCTAGGGGCACAAATCATGGACCCCCCCCCCCAAAGTTGTCTCAGCCCATCCCTGAGGGTGAAATGTCAGGAGAGCGTGCTTCTGGGAGGAAACCTCCCTCCCAGACGGGCGCCAGTGGAGAGCACACCCAGGCTGCAGGCGCCTGCCCCAGAGGGAGGCCTCCTCCACTTGGGCGGGGGAGGGGGCCCGGCGGTGGCCTGGGGCAGGAGAGAGATAGATCTCTCTCTCCATTGAGGAGGCAGCAAAAGGCGGGAAAGGAGGCCACTCACCCAGGACGCTGCCCTTACAACGGAGGAAATGGCATCCGCTTTGGCCGCCCTGCCAACATCCTCCACCGACAGCCTTTGCAGCGGGCAAGGAAGGAAAGGCAAAGCATGGAGAGGAGCCCCTGCAGATCCCCAGCCTCGTCGCCACTCTTCGTCCTGTTGTGCCGAAATCCGAGGAGGAGGGAGTGGGAGCCGCGGGCGGCGAGGCTGGTGATCTGCAGGGGCTCCTCTCCGTGCTTTGCCTTTTCTTCCTTGCCCGCTGCAAAGGCTGTCGGCGAAGGATGCTGGCGGGGTGGCCAAAGCAGGCTAGAGGAAATGGCGCCCGATTTGGCCGCCCCGCCTGCATCCATCCTCCGCCGACAGCCTTTGCAGCGGGCAAGGAAGGAAAGGCAAAGCACGGAGAGGAGCCCCTGCAAATCTCCAGCCTCGCCACCTGCGACTCCCATGCCTTCCTCTCCTCCTCGGATTTCGCGCAACAGGACAAAGAGCGGCGGCTCAGAGGCCAGGCGCGCACCAGCAGCCCTGTCTCTTCTCCGCCGAAAGGGCAGCGTCCTGGGTGAGTGGCCTCCTTTCCCGCCTTTTGCTGCCTCAGTGGAGCGAGGGGGGGAGATCCAGGGCCAGGTTTTCAGAGCGGAAAGAAAGCCCCTGCCCTGAGCTCCATTTCTGCTGCCCACGGCAAGCTTTCCCCTCCCCCAGGGCCCGCAGCAGCATCAGCTCAGCCCCGCCGGGGGGAGGGAGAGAAGATATGGTTTTATTGTTAGATTGGGTCTGAGTGATGCGGTAGGGGCGTAATTCCAAAGTGTGGCCTAGGGCGCAAAAAATTGTTAATCCGGGCCTGACTCCTAGAATACTAACAGGGACTAAAAGAGTTAAAGCAAGGCAACGGTTCTGGGCTAGAATGGCCCAACAGGAACTGGATGCGGAGGAGGAGCGTGGAAATCACAGAGGGAAGGAAGTACCATTCCCTTGCATTCATTAAACAGGTAAAAGTAGAACACTGGCTCTTAACAGCAAAGGAAAAATATAAACTTCATTATACCAACTTAAATTGGAATCCATAATATTTTAAGCTCTATGTTGCATTTAACCATTTATCACAAACTCTTGAGGGCAAGGAAGCCGCCGTGTGCTTTTAAGTTCTGGTACAACACTGATATTAAGCACAAGCCAGTGCAAAGCCTGCCCCACAGAAATGTAGCATTTCCCCATCATTACAAAACTCTCCCTTCCCCACCAATATGTCCAAACACCTTAATAAAATCAACACAGTTTTCAAGTAGATTGGTTTCAGTAGTCTGTACCCTAGATCCCTAGGAAGTAAATTAGCGTATAGCAAAGGGAGATGATGCACATTGCAAAAAAACCTAAACCATCTGACTCCCAAATTTGCTTGCAGATTGGTCTCGGATTTCCCAAAGTACTGTGCTTGTTATCCTGATATTTCCAGTCCTTCCCAGCTGCTATTACTGGTGCTTTACTGGGAAAATAGGTTTCAGGATCTGTTTGCCAGACCCTCAATATTGGGAGGAAAGGTTGGGCAAAAGAGTTGTTTTCAGCAATGCCTTTCCCCCTTGAACAGCTGAAGATGGATGGCTGGTTTCCCATCGCTCTGTATCTGCAAGCCTCAATGCTGCTCTTCCATCTGTACCTATGATCTATCTCATGCATGGGCCAATTTGGGCCCTCCAGGTGTTTTGTACTTCAACTCCCACCATTCCTAACAACCTCAGGCCCCTTCCTTTTCCCCCTCAGCCACTTAAGTGGTGGAAAGGATGGATGGATGGATGGAAAGGAAAGAAGGAAGGAAGGAAGAAGGAAAAAGAAGGAAGGACTGGAAGGAATAAAGGGAAGGAGGAAGGAAAGAGAAGGAAGGAAGGCTGAAAGGGTGGAAGGGTAGAATGGAAAGAAGGAAGGGAAGGAGGAAGGAAAAAGAAGGAAGGAATGGAAGGAATAAAGGGAAGGGGGAAGGAAAGAGAGACGCAAGGAAGGCCAAAAGGGTGGAAGGGTAGAATGGAAAGAAGGAAGGGAAGGAGGAAGGAAAAAGAAGGAAGGAATGGAAGGAATAAAGGGAAGGAGAAAGGAAAGAGAGGCGCAAGGAAGGCCAAAAGGGTGGAAGGGTAGAATGGAAAGAAGGAAGGGAAGGAGGAAGGAAAAAGAAGTAAGGAATGGAAGGAATAAAGGGAAGGGGAAAGGAAAGAGAGACGCAAGGAAGGCCAAAAGGGTGGAAGGGTAGAATGGAAAGAAGGAAGGGAAGGAGGAAGGACAAAAAGGGTGGAAGGTAATGGAGGGAGGGGAGGGAGGGAGGGAGGAACTAGAGAAGAAAGGAAGGACAAAAGGGAAGGAAGGACAAAAAGGTGGAAAGGAAGGATGGAAAGAAGGAAGGGAAGGAGGAAGGAAAAAGAAGGAATAGAAGGAATAAAGGGAAGGAGAAAGGAAAGAGAAGGAAGGATGGAAAGAAGGAAGGGAAGGAGGAAGGAAGGACGAAAGGGTGGAAGGCAATGGAGGGAGGGAGGAACTAGAGAAGGAAGGACAAAAGGGAAGGAATGACAAAAAGGTGGAAGGGAAGGATGGAAAGAAGGAAGGGAAGGAGGAAGGAAAAAGAAGGAATAGAAGGAATAAAGGGAAGGAGAAAGGAAAGAGAAGGAAGGCCGAAAGGGTGGAAGGGTAGGATGGAAAGAAGGGAAGGAGGAAGGAAGGACGAAAAGGGTGGAAGGCAATGGAGGGAGGAAGGAACTAAAGAAGAAAGGAAGGACAAAAGGGTGGAAGGGAAAGATGGAAAGAAGCAAGGGAAGGAGGAAGGAAAAAGAGAAGGAAGAGAAGGATGGAAGATAGGGAAGAGAAGGAAGGATGAAAGGAGGAAGGGAGGGAGGGAGGAACTAGAGAAGGAAAGAAGGACAAAAGGGTGGAAGGGAAGGATGGAAAGAAGGAAAAAGATGAGAAGGATGAAAGGAAGATAGGGAAGGAAAGAGAGAAGGAGGGAATAAAGGGTGGAAGGGAACAGAAGGAAGGAAGGATAAAGAGGAAGAGAGGGAAGGAGGGAGGAGGGAGAAAGAGGGAGGCAAGGATGGGAGGAAGGAAAGAAACAATAGGATAGGATGGTAAGACACAGGAGGGCTTGAGAAAAGAGCCCAAGGGGCTGCATCCTGCCCTGGGCCTGGTTTTTACCCATGCCTGCATTAGAGGATCAGAGGAAGTAAACACACACTATTTGGATGGTTTGGGAGCGGAAAACCAACTAGTCTGGGTTTTCCTGCCATTTGAGAAGGCTGGGATCAATGAGGGAAACAAAATAAATAGCATGCACCAGCCCCAGTGAAGGGAGCGGAGACCAAAAAAGGAAGAAAAATCCATTTAAGACCAAGAGCAAAAAGTTTGGACCTTTTGATGCTGCAATTTGTCCTTCTGTTTGGAGAAAAAACACAGAAGTGAGGGGCGAAAGTGATGCCGGCGCCTGTCCTGCATCAAGTATACATTGCAGCAGCAACGATGCACAGTCCGGCTTCCAACAGTACACAACGTTTCATCAATAATTCCTACTGAAATCGATAAGGCTTAAAAGTCACACTGGCATGCGTTGAAATGCACTCAATGAGATTTAATCTGGTTTGAGCTTTCCCCACTGCAGGTCAAGCCTGCACGGATTTAAACCCAGTCAGTAGGTTTCAGGTCCTATAAAGGGAACCGTGGGAGAAATAACACGAGGAATGGAATCCGGAGGAATGGAATCTTCCCGGGTTTTCAAGATGGTTGTGCAGAAGGAGGCAGGGAGAGAACCGATGCCCACCAAAGGTTTGAAAACACAGTCTATACAGTTCAATGTCTCTTACGTATTAATCTAATTCCAGAGCAGTTCTTTCCAAAAACAAGTCTCTTCCTTCCCAATTTGTGCATTGCGACTGATCAAAAGCAAAAAAAAGGAAAGAAATCTCAGAGGAAAGTCTGGTTGGGCCCGAGTCTGAGGCCAACCGAAGAGTTCCTTGCAAACGGGGGAAAGGGGGTGTGATGCAAGGGAAGGCCAATTAAAGGTTCAAAGACACTTGATGATCTATTTCACTACAGCCACGGCTTGCCAATCCCCAGAACCATGTTTCAGAGCAGTGTTTCTCAACCTTCCTAATACAGTTCCTCATGTTGTGGTGATCCCCAACCATAACATTATTTCCGTTGCTACTTCATAACATTCGTTTTGCTCCTGTTATGAATTGTAACATAAGTATCTGATACGCAGGATGTATTTTCATTCACTGGACAACATTTGACACAAATACCCAATATGCCCAAATTTGCATACTGGTGGGGTTGGAGGGGGGTTGATTTTGTCATTTGGGAGTTGTAGTTGCTGGGATTTATAGTTCACCTACAACAGGACTGCCCAGGAAGTCGATTGCGATTGACCAGTCGATCCCGGGGCTGAAGGAGGTAGATCCCAGCCGGATGGGGCGCTTCTGAGGGGGTCAGAGCCAGGCCGCGCCAAGCCCCGCCCCCTCCCCCAGCTTCGGCACTCCCTTCTGGCTTGGGCACTCTCAGCAGCTTCTCCAGGCTTCAGGATGGTAATGCCAAGCCAGCCTTCTGCTAGCTATGTCACCACTGGCTTGGCATTGCCATTCTCAAGCCTGGAGAAGCTGCTGAGAGTGCCCAAGCAGAAGGGGCAGAGTCAGGCCGTGCCAAGCCCCGCCCCCTGCCCCAGCTTCGGCACTCCCAGCAGCTTCTCCAGGCTTCAGGGTGGCGATGCCAAGCCAGCCTTCTGCTAGCTATGTCACCAATGGCTCGGCATTGCCATTCTCAAGCCTGGAGAAGCTGCTGAGAGTGCCGAAGCCAGAAGGGGGCGGAGCCAGGCCACGCTAAGCCCGCCCCTCCCCAAGCCGGCACTCTCAGCAGCTTCTCAGGCTTGAGGATGGCAATGCCAAGTCAGCCTTGTGCTAGCTATGTCACCACTGGCTTGGCATTGCCATCCTCAAGCCTGGAGAAGCTGCTGAGTGCGAAGCTGGGGAGGGAGGGGCTTGGCATGGCCTGGCTCCGCCCCCCTCCAGGCTTGAGGAGGTAGGTAGATCTTTCTGACTTGGTTTTATTATAAGTAGCTCGCATGCTGAAAAAGTGTGGGCACCCCTGCCTTAAAGGGACTCAATGGCACAAGCCTCCCTTCCAGTCTCGCATGCTTTCCCTCACTCGCACATGCGCTGAGCATGCCTGCTCTCCCCTCCTCGCTTTGAGTCTCAGAAACAGCCCTCCCCTTGGCTGAGAGGCCGACCAATCACAGCAGAAAAGGGCCTTTGGTGGGAGGATTAGCTGTCTGTGTCCAAAAAGGAAGAGAAGGACAGGCGGAGAGATCTTCAGCCTTCTCTGTCAAAGGGGTTCCTAAGACCATCAGAAATATATGTTTTCTAATGGTCTTTGGTGACCCCTCTAACACCCCCTCATGCCCCCCCAGGTTCTTCTCCCCAAGTTGAGAAACACTGCTTTATAGCATCATCCCCTTTTCTTTCTACCGAGCATTTAAAAAAGTCTGGGCTGTATTGGAGTCGTACCACAAATGTTTCTTCATATAGTTTCAATCCCGAGGGAAGGACCATGCGAGGGAAGGTGGCCTTCTCCTTTCGATGCGGAGGGAAACTTCAGTATAGACAGCAGCTGTGTCCCTTGCATCCGAAATGTGCTGGAAAGGGTAGGAATGACATTCAGGAGGTGGCCCTTCCTTTTAAAAGTAGGCACCTGCCACAAAGAATGTGCTTCAAGGCTCATAAAACCCTCGCTCTGTGCCAAAAGAGGGTGTGCTCTTTGCAGGGTCGGAGTTAATCATTACGAAAGCGAGCGCCGACGAAGGAGGAGTGACGTCTTGCTTGCGCACGCTCACCGCCCGATTCTGGACTTTGACAGCCGTAATTGCTGCTCCATAGCGCCTCTTCAAGGGGCCTTATGGTGGAACCCGACCATTCAAGGGAACCACACTTAAGGCATTTATTTGGGAACGGTTTGCGCCATCAGTCTTCCCTCCTTCGGGGCAAGACGCAAAAAAAAGGGGAAAGGCCACAAAGGACCCCATTAGTCACTTCAGCATTAAAAATCACAGAAGGATCCTTGGAATGATCAATGTGAGTATCCAGGAGAACCATTTCAGAGAGTCGAGAAGACTTCCTCTCCTTCAAAATCCATGCACTTCCTTTCTTTCAAAAGCATCCAGCGACAGAGGAAGCGGATGAGAGAATGAGAGAAGGAAGCTGAAATTCAAGGCAAATGGCGTAAGTTTGGTCAGAAGGAAACTCTTTGGATCAAGCTAGACTTGATGCTATCCATCTTTGCAATGAATGGGGACATTTTTATAAAAGTGCAAAAACTAGGGTTATCCAGAAAATAAGGTTACAAGGGTTTTTTAAAAAAATACTAAAAATTAATATATTTTAATAAAACCTACATGGACAGTAGTATAGGTATTGTCATGTATCATGGTCCGCAGCTGATAGTGGTTGGTGGTGGCAAGCCTAGCAGTTGATGGACCTGGTCAACCTACGTCCTGCGGGCCGGATGCGGCCCGCCAGCTGATTCTGTCCGGCCCGGGAAGAAGGGCATCGGGGGGTCGCCACTGCCGCCATCCCATTGTGGGCTGTGGGGCCTGTGTCAGCAGACAGCTCGCCGCTCCAGAGAACAATTGGAGGAGCGGCGGTTTTGGAGTGCTTCCCCTCCCAGGATGCGATCCGGGCCGGCAGCGGGAGCAGTCCGCACCCTGCGGCAGCTGATCGCCCTAGCGACCCGGAAGACTTGCGTGTCTTCTGGGTCGCCAGGGTGATCAGCCGCCTCAGGTCGCCGACTGCTCCCACTGCAGGCCCGGATCGCCTCCCGATGGCAGGCACTCAAAGCCGAGGATGGCAGGCAGTCCATGGCAGGGCGATCAGCTGGGGAACGGCTGGGGGCGGGAGCGGGCGGAGGCCTGCAGCCTCCGCTCGTCTGCTTCTCTGCTCTGCTGCGGTGGCGGCTGGATCCGCTTTGTTATCCTCTGGGCTGGGTCCATTGGACCATTCCATCTTGGGATCCTTCCTCTCTTGAGGATGTCAGCCTCCATCTTGGTTCACACCTTGTCTTCTTGAATTTCATTTTATTTTAGCTTAGTGGTTTTTATTATTATTTTATAATAATAATTTTATAATAATATAATTTAATAAATAATATAATAGAATGTTATATCATATTATAATTTCAATATATTATAATGTCTATATATATACTATACTATAATAATTATGATATTAATACTAATAATATATATTTCTTGATATATTAATATGTTAATATTAATGATGTGTAATATATAGTAAATATAGTAAATAAATAAATTATGTAGATTAGAATGTAGTTCAGCCTTTAGGTGCAGCCCTCCATAATATTTTTTGGCTCTCGTGTGGCCCCTTGGAAAAAATAATTGCCCACCCCTGGGTTAGTGTGAAAAGGGACTCTTTTCTATCTTTTTTTCCCTTTTCCCCAAAGTTGGAAAGTTTCTCTGCACTGGGAAGAAAGCGCCCGTGAGACAGATAAGACGCCTGTCCAAAAATACAATGGTTAATGCTCCTAATGGCTTATTATTAATCTCGTAGGTACAAAACAAATGTTGGTGGAAGCAGTCAACACTACGCTCTTTTCTATTCCAAACTTAGGATGAAATGCTCACCTGAGAAAGCGGATTGAGCGCCTCGCCTTTGGCCTTGCAGAACTGCTACGTCTCCATTTCCACAGAAAGGGAGGCACCACGGTGATAATCTACATCATCAAGCAAACAAAAACCCAGAATTAAGACAGTCTGTGTCAAATTATGAGCCACCCAAAGCATGCTTAGCATTTCGGTACAAAACAGGCTTTTTTTTCTGCAGCCCTGGAAACTTAAAGGAGCAATGGTTTCAAATGACAGGGAAGGAAATTCCAGCTGAACGTTAGGAAGAGCTTCCTGGCTGTAAGAACAGCTGTTTAGCAGTGGAACTCTCTGCCTCAGAGTCTTGTGGAAGCTCTTTCCTTGGAAGTTTTTAAACACAGGCTGGGTGGCCATCTGTCTGGGGTGCTTGGATTGTGCTTTTCCTGCATGGCAGAAGGGGGTTGGACTAGATGGCCCATGTGATCTCTTCCAACTCGATTATTCTATGATTCTATAAAAATCCAATTAAAGGGCGCTACCGTGATGGTTGTCATCCATCCCATCGTCTTCCTCCCACTGTTCCTCGTTCGCCAGCAGCGGGTTCCGCGCTTCGCTCAAGGTTCGTGTCGGGAAGTAGTGTCCGTCACCTTGACTGCGGAGACAGATGCGGAAGACAGGATGGGCTCCAAACGCGGCTTGGATCTATTACCCCTTTCCCCAGCTCCCTTTGTTTAATAATTTTTTATATTAGTTGAGCATAAAGAAATAAAGATAATGTAGGAAAAATAGCAAAAACAATATCAATATATATACACCCCGTATATCAGGGCTGCCCAGGAAGTCGATCGCGATCGACCAGTCTATCCCGGAACCGAAGGAGGTCGATCCCAGCCGGATCGCTTCTCAGAAGGGGTCGGAGCCAGGCCACGCCCCCTCCCCCAGCTTCGGCACTCCCAGCAGCTTCTCCAGGCTTGAGGATGGCAGTGCCAAGCCAGCCTTGTGCTAGCTATGTTGCCACTGGTTTGGCATTGCCATCCTCAAGCCTGGAGAAGCTGCTGGGAGTGCCGAAGCCAGAGGGGAGGGGTGGGGCTTGGCACAGCCTGGCTCCGCCCCCTCTGGCTTCTGCTCTACCAGCAGCTTGCTGGCTTGGCACTGCCATCCTCAAGCCTGGAGAAAGCTGCTGGTAGAGCGGAAGTCAGAGGGGGGCGGAGCCCGGCCGCGCCAAGCCCCGCCCCCTCCCCCTCCACAGCCTTGAGGAGGTAGGCAGATCTTTCTGACTTGGTTTTATTATGAGTAGCTCATGTGCTGAAAAAGTGTGGGCACCCCTGGTATATATCTTGCTCAAACTATGCCACTATCCAGCTAGCTACTGTAACACACTACAGAATTATACCGAAAGCAAAGGCACTAACCAAATGCATACCTACATTAACATGTACACATAAAATATGCATACCTATAAACACACAAATAATAATTTATTTATGACCCGCCTCTCATCGCAACTCGCACAACATGATAAAACAGAATAAACAAATATACCCAGGCACGAGGCAGATCAAAATATACCGACAACATGCAGGTTCAAATACAAGCATAATTCTACAAATCTTATACTTCATGTCTGTTGATTTTCACCATTTTTAATTCTAAAGTTTATACAGGGGCGGTGAATCTGTTCTGGCTTTCGGGCCTTAACTTAAATGTGGGGTGAATGACTTCAATACAACCTTAGAGAGCTCCTTTTAAGTCTGGACCAAGGCCCTAGAGCAGACCTGGGCAACCTACGGCCCGCGGGCCAGATGCAGCCTGGCAGCCGATCCTGTCCGGCCTGGGGAGAAGGGCGTTGGGGGCGGGGCCAAGACAAAGGGGTGCCGCTGCCACCATCCCATCGCGGGCTATGGGGCCTGCGTCGGTAGACAGCCTGCTGCTCCGGAGAACAATCGGAGGAGCGGCGGCTTTGGAGTGCCTGCCATCCCGGGAGGCGATCCGGGCCTGCAGTGGGAGCAGTCGGTGACCTGCGGTGGCTGAACGCCCTGGTGACCTGGAAGACTTGATCGTCGTCCAGGTCACCAGGGCCATCAGCTGCCTCACGTCGCCGACTGCTCCCGCTGCAGGCCCGCATCGCCTCCCGGGATGGCAGGCACTCCAAAGCCGGGATGGCAGGCACTCCATAGCAGGACAATCAGCTGGGGAACGGCTGGGGGTGGGAGCGGGTGGAGGCCTGTAGCCTCCGATCGTCTGCTGCTCTGCTCTGCTGCGGCTGCTTTGCCACCCTCTGGGCTGGGTCCATTGGGCCATTCCATCTTGGGATCCTTCCTCTCTTGAGGATGTCAGCCTCTATCTTGGTTCGCACCTTGTCTTCTTTAATTTCATTTCATTTTAGTGGTTTTTATTATTATTTATAATAATTTTATTATAATAATGTAATAATATAATATAATGTTATATTATATTATAATTTCAATATATTATGTCTATATATACTATAATATAATAATTATGATATTAATACTAATAATATATGAATATTTCTTTATATATTAATATGTTAATATTAATGATGATATTAATATAATAATATAAATATTTCTTGATAAAATAAATAAATAAATAAATAAATAATGTAAATAAATAAATAATGAGATGTAGTTCAGCCTTTAGGTGCGGCCCTCCATAATATTTTTTGGCTCTCGTGTGGCCCCTTGGAAAAAATAATTGCCCACCCCTGCCCTAGAGTGCGTTTCTCCCCAGTAGCCGCTGGACCTATCCCACTGCTGCCTCAATGGCTGCTTTGGCATCTCCTTGCCTTCCCTGAAAGGCCGCTTCCTGAATCCAGATCCCCTTCTTCTCCTCTACTGCAACTGACCTGGATACAATGGGGAAGAACCAGAGTCTCTTCTTCTCCCCAAACACCTGCCTGATGTTTTTCCCCACGCCGAGGTTGAACCCGTTCTTATCGGGGCCGTTGGGAAACACCGGAGCCGAGAAAGCCTCTGCAAGCAAAGACAATGAGAGGGGAATGGCGGATGCGGCATTCCGGCAGCACCGCTGCACGATGGTTGAAAAGAAGAGCCTGCCTACATGGAAACCTTTCGGAGCAGATTCTTGGGGAAACAGAAAACTGCCTCCAAGCACCCCTAACGAAATGGAAACTAACAATCGAGGGAAGTCATGGTGCCTTTGTATTCTGCTTTGGTCAGACCTCATACTGTGTCAAATTCTGCCCCCCCCCCCCCCAAGTTGAAAAGAGAGATTGACTCTAAGCTGGAAGGTGTCCAGAGCAAGAAGTCTAAAATTATCCAAACTCTGGAGACCATTAATAATCCCTCTGAGGAGCGTCTTAAAGAACTGTCTCTCTTTAGCTTCAGAAGAGAAGGCCGAGAGGAGACATGAGAGCCAAGCACAAATATGTGAAAGGATGTCACAAGAAAGAGGGAGCTTGTTTTCTGCTGCCTTAGAAACCAGGAGCAATGGGTTCAAATGACAGGCAAGGAGATTCCACCTGAACATTAGGAAGAACTTCCTAACCGTTCAAGTTGTTCAGCAGTGGAACTCTCTGCCTCAGAGTTTGGTGGAAGCACCTTCCTTGGAAACTTTCAAACAGAAGCTAGATGGCCATCTGTCGGGGATACTTTCATTGTTCTTTTCCTAGATGGCAAAAAGGGGTTGGACTAGATAGCCCATGTGGTCTATTCCAACTTTATAATTCTATGATTCTATGAACACTCCGATAATTTATTATTTATTTATTTATTTATTCAGTTTTGTATACCGTCTTTCCCCGAGGGCTCAGGATGGCTTACAGCAGGGCTGCCCAGGAAGTCAATCGCGATCGACCAGTCGATTCCGGGACCAAAGGAGGTCAATCCCAGCTGGATGGGGCACGTCTAGAGGGGGGCGGAGCCATGCCGCGCCAAGCCCCGCCCCCTCCCCCAGCTTCAGCGCTACCACAGCTTCTCCAGGCTAGAGGAGGGTAGTGACAAGTCAGTAGTGGCCAGCCATGCCACCACTGGCTTGGCACTACCCTCCTCTAGCCTGGAGAAGCTGTGGTAGCGCTAAAGCCAGGGGGGGGGGAGCCATGCCACACCAAGCCCCGCCCCTCCCCAGCTTCAGCGCTACCACAGCTTCCCCAGGCTGGAGGAGGGTAGTGCCAAGCCAGTATTGGCTAGCTATGCCACCACTGGCTTGGCACTACCCTCCTCTAGCCTGGAGAAGCTGTGGTAGCAGTAAAGCCAGAGGGGGGGGCAGAGCCATGCCGCACCAAGCCCCGCCCCCTCCCCCAGCTTCAGCGCTACCACAGCTTCTCCAGGCTAGAGGATGGTAGTGACAAGTCAGTGGTGGCCAGCCATGCCACTACTGACTTGGCACTACCCTCCTCTAGCCTGGAGAAGCTGTGGTAGCAGTAAAGCCAGAGGGAGAGGGGGCAGAGCCATGCCACACCAAGCCCCGCCCCCTCCCCAGCTTCAGTGCTACCAAAGCTTCCCCAGGCTAGAGGATGGTAGTGACAAGTCAGTAGTGGCCAGCTATGACACCACTGGCTTGGCACTACCCTCCTCTAGCCTGGAGAAGCTGTGGTAGAGCTAAAGCCAGAGGAGGGCGGAGCCAGGCCACGCCAAGTCCCGCCCCCTCCCCCTGCTCCACCCTGCTTCTCTCTCGGTAGATCTTTCTGACTTGTTTTTATTATAAGTAGCTCGCATGCTGAAAAAGTGTGGGCACCCCTGGCTTACAGAGAGTATAAAAACACACTTTAAAACAACCCAAAAAATTAAATTCTTAGCTAAAAACTATAAAACTATTTACAACTGATTAACCAAATCAGACCCCGAAAGCCTGCTGGAATAAAAACATCTTGCACGCTCTGTGGAACTTTGTTAAATCTCTCAATAACTATGATAATTATTATAACAATAAAATAATAATTTAGTTTGTTACCCACCTCTCCTCATGGCTCAAGGTGAGGCACAAAAGAATTAAAACACCCCACCATAAATACATACAGCAAAATGCATATATTGAACACATGTCTATAAAATGCACATCTTAAAATGCATGATACTAAGAGTAAAATATATTTTCCAAGGAGGTTTTCCATTCCTCTTAGGCCAAGAGTATGATTTTTATAGCTCTGTTGCTCCATGGACCTGCCAATGTCCTACGAGGTCGGGTGGCCATCTGTCGAGGGGACTTGAATTGTGCTTTCCATGCTTAACAGAAGGGTGTCGGACTGGATGGCCCTTGGGTGTCCCTTCCTACTCCAGGATCATATGATCTGCCCACCAACTACAGAATGCGTGCCAGGGGTAAATTAATCCCATCAGAACTATGAATGAATTCCCTTTGGCAAAGGCTCTTACCCAACGTGGACCGGTTCTGGCTGACGAGCCAGCAATGGTAGCCGAAGAGGAAGGTGAGGGTGACGAAGAACATGACCGAAATGATGAGAAGGAAAAGGACGTGGAACTTGGAGCGTCCCCCACTCAGTTCCCCCTGAAAGGAAAGGGGAGGAGAGGGAGGATCGGAGAGGAAAGACATGGAGGATTAACATCCCGAATGTCACTGCAGACAGGAAGAGCAAGCAACGTTCTGGTTTAGGATGGGCTCCTCTATTGTTAAACCTGCATTATGCCGACAGGAATCGTCAGTCTTATTGATGTTGTGTGCAGTATATCTGGCCAAGGCTTTAGCACAGCTAGTTAATCACCAGCAGCTATAGATCACACTAATCAATTCGAAGCCCGGATTGGGGTGAGCACCCAATCTTCAGCCCAGTTTACTGTCTACCTAAGCAGTTCAAAAACCACTGTGAGCAGAAACATTAGGTGCCACTTAAGCAAGGAGGCATTTTACAGCACCATAAAAAGGAAATACCAGAAAATGCCGGCAATCAAAAGAAGGAGGAATCCTGTGATCAAGGGCTCTTCCTCATAGAGCATGGAGCAACAGCGCCCCTTGTGGCCGGAACCGAGCACAGAACTGGCCTCACCCTTTAAACCAGGGGTGGGCAATTATTTTTTCCAAGGGGCCACACGAGAGCCAAACAATATTATGGAGGGCCGCACCTAAAGGCTGAACTACATTCTACATAATATCAATTGAATTTCTTTAATAATAATAAAAAGGCACTAAATTGCGTTTTTGATATATTAATAAGACTGAGTATAGGTTACTATAGATTATTATTAATAATATTCCTCTTGGGCGACATCTCCCAGATTGGCATCATCATCATTATAGTTTATATTATTATTAACTATAATGGAGCGGGCGGCGGAAAGCCAACTGCGTGACTTCCTAAATCGATCCGGGGGCCTGGATCCGTTCCAGTCAGGTTTCCGCGCGGGTCATGGAGTGGAATCCGTCCTGGTGGCGATTACAGATGACATCCGCCGCCAGCTGGACGGGGGGGGGGGGCTCGGCAGTCCTGGTCCTCCTGGATCTAACTGCGGCCTTTGACACCGTTGATCATGACTTACTGCTCCACCGCCTGGCTGCCTCCAGGATCCAGGACAAGGCTCTGATCTGGTTGGGATCGTTCCTACGGGGCCGCTCGCAGCGGGTCGAGTGGCAGGGCCAGGTCTCTAGGAAATGCGGGTTGGAGTGTGGAGTTCCCCAGGGTGCCATCTTGTCTCCCACCCTCTTCAACATCTATGTCCAGCCCCTGGCCAGTATTGCTAGGAGCCATGGTTTCTGCTGCTACCAATACGCCGACGACACACAGCTGCTGCTGAAGCTCGACCCAGGGACATCATCGGTGCCGGACAGTTTCAGTCAAGGGCTGAGAGCGGTGACAAGCTGGCTCAGAGCATACAGACTCAAAATCAACCCGGCTAAAAACGGAGATTCTCTGGCCTGGCCGACCCGACCCTCACTCACCACTACCACTCTTCGAGGCGAGCCCCTATCCCCGGCTCCGGCGGTGAAGAGCTTGGGAGTGATTCTGGACGAGACTGTCGATGGAAGCCCAGATCCAGGCCGCAGCTAAGGGCGCCTTTTTCCATCTTCGCAGGGCCCGACGGTTGGCCCCCTATTTACCATCAGAGGCATTGAGAACTGTGATACATGCCACCGTCGTCTCGCGCCTTGATTATTGCAATGCCCTATATGCGGGCCTACCTCTGTCTACAACTCGGAGGCTGAGGCTCATTCAGAACGCAGCGGCCAGACTCATCTCTGGGGCATCTGTCAGAAACCATATCTCTCCAATTTTAAAAGATCTTCATTGGCTGCCCACAGAGTTCAGAGTGATTTACAAACTTATGGCGCTCACCTTTAAAGCACGGCATAATATTGGGCCAGCCTATCTGGGCGATCGGCTGACAGTCCAACGCACCGAGAGGCCAGCGCGTGCCATAAATGGTGATCATATAGCCATCCCTGGGGTGAGAGAGGCTCGGCTGATGAGACCCGACGGAGAGCCTTCTCCGTGGTGGCTCCCATGATCTGGAACACCCTCCCGCCTGCCCTCAGGGCCACATCGGCCCAAATCAGATTCCTATCGGACCTGAAAACCTGGCTCTTCTGCCAGGCATTTGGGGTTTGATCGGACGCCTGGAGACTGAGCCTTTCTGGCGTGTGTACCTATGTTTTAAACTGTTGTATTTTTGGGTTTTTAAATGATGTAAGTCGCCCGGAACACCAGTGGTGGAGGGCGACTCACAAATAATAAAGTTATTATTATTATTATTATTATAGACTATTATTATTAATATTCCTCTTGGGCGACATCTCCCAGATTGGCATCATCATCGTCATTATTATAGTTTATATTATTATTATTTATCATTATTATATATTATTATTATTAATATTTCTCTTGGGCTTTATCTCCCAGATTGGCATCATCATCATTATAGTTTGCATGCCCTGGCATCATCATCATTATAGTTTATATTATTATTATTATTATAGATTATTATTATTATTCCTCTTGTGCTCTATCTCCAAGAGCTTTGATTGTGCTCTTCCTGCAATGAAGGGGCTGGACTAGATGTCCTTTGCAGGGATCTCTCATAACTCTAGGATTCTATTGCATGTCCATACCATTTTTTTTAAAAGATACAAACATTAAAGCTGAATTAAATATCATTGGTATTTTTTAAAATCAGTTAAAATCCCCAAAAACATATCCCAGGGAAATCTGGGAGGTGTAGTTTCCCAAGGTTTTGTTCTTCGGGGTTCTTATTTTAGTTCTGGGATTTGGAAATTTATAACAACAACAATATAAGGCTGCATTACCTCCTCCTGTAGACCCTTACTAGGCTGCATCTACAGAAGGGAGGGGGGAAAGAGCGCGAGGCAGAAGAGTGGGACGGAGAGTGCAAGTACGGGGGCGTGCGCGAGGCGGAAGGGAAGGGAGGAGGAGAGCGAAGGCATGCTCTGCGGCGGCGCTTGCTCCTGGCCTCCTCCTCTTCTCCCCCCTCCCTTCCCCTCCATTGGCCACTCTGCTTGCCCCCCTGCCTGCCTGCCGGGGCCCTTACGCACGCCAGTCAGAATCGCCCGGTGGGCCACATGTGGCCCGTGGGCCGTGAAATGCCCAGGTCTGCTTTAAACCAAATGCCGGGGCCTAGCAAGCTTAGGATGGTGGCAGCAAGGGCCTCGGGTCATAGGTTTGATTTGAGTTCCCTTCTCTAGATGGTTGACCTTGCAGGGTTAGACGAGCACCATCTGCCCGGGTTTGAAATTAGAGTTTTCCTTCTCTTAGGATGGTTGCCAAAGGCTGACCTGTCTGGCATGGTTGTGGCCTGTCTGGCATGGCTATGCCACCGCCAGCATAGCTCACAACTTCATTAGGATACGCAAGCCTCTCCCTTGCGACAAGGAGGGCGCCAATGGAGAGGACAATACTAGTAATATTATATGTAATATATAATATACAATTATTATAGTGTATTACTATTAGTAGTATTATATTGTATTACAATATTATGATCAATATTGTATGTCTATACAATATATATTATTAGCATAGCACAATATTAGCATTATATATGACTATATTGTACTATACCATTATGCTGTAATATTATGGGTAATATTACATGCAATATATAATATACAATGGAAGGATTTTGGCTATTATGCACCATTTTTGAAATCTTTGAAATGCTAGGAGGCATTTCCCTTTGGAGCAATAGAAAGACAAACTTACCGTCCAGTACTTGAGGAAATACTTGAAGACCGTGGCAGCAATGAACATGCAGTACAACAGTGTGTAGGCTAGAAATAGCAGGAAGAATTTGTAGTTAGAAAATCCAATGCAGTTGTTCACCCTGGAGAGCAAAGGATAGAAGAAAAAGTGGGTTCAGTACGACAGTGCCCCCAAAGGAACTGGAAGCAATTGAAAAGCATTGTGATTTCACCCATTAAAGCAACTCAGTAATAGCCTCCAGGGGATGCACTAACACATGCAAAAAACACATCCAACAGTGTTCTTGTCAACGGTGCTTGAAGCCCCAAAGTAAGCTTTTCAGCTTTGAAAAATGAAGTCTGTCAGACCTGGAAAAACAAAGTGTGAGACCTGTCAGAAATATTAAAAATTAACTAGGTATTTTTGATTACTAAAGTGTGAGTCAAGCACTGAAAGAGTTAGGAGGCTGAAACCTGTTAGAGTTAATGGGCCAAAGCCTGTGAGAATCAGTGGGCCAAAGCTAGTGTCGCCCTGAGGAATGTGAGGTATACCTCTGTCTGAGAAAAGCTTTGTGTGAAAAGACTCTAGTGCAGGGCTGCCCAGGAAGTCGATCACGATCGACCAGTCGATCCCGGGACCGAAGGAGGTCGATCCCAGCCGGCTGGGGCACTTCTCAGAGGGGAGCCAGGCTGTGCCAAGCCCCGCCCCCTCCCCCGGCTTCGGCACTCCCAGCAGCTTCTCCAGGCTAGAAGATGGCAATGCCAAGCCAGTGGTGGCATAGCTAGCACAAGGCTGGCTTGGCATTGCCATCCTCAAGCCTGCAGAAGCTGCTTGGAGTTCCAAACCCAGAGGGGAGAGGGGGGCTTGGCATGGCCTGGGGGCTTGGCTTGAGGATGGCTGTGCCAAGCCAGGCTTGTGCTAGATATGTCACCACTGGCTTGGCATTGCCATCCTCTAGCCTGGAGAAGCTCTGGGAGCCAAAGCAGCTTCTCCAGGCTTGGCTTGAGGATGGCAGTGCCAAGCCAGTGGTGGCATAGCTAGCACAAGGCTGGCTTGGCACTGCCATCCTCAAGCCTGGAGAAGCTGCTGGTAGAGCGGAAGCCAGAGGGGGCGGAGCCAGGCCGCGCCAAGCCCCGCCCCCTCCCAGCCTTGAGGAGGTAGGTAGATCTTTCTGATTTGGTTTTATTATAAGTAGCTCGCATGCTGAAAAAAGTGTGGGCACCCCTGCTCTAGTGTGAAGGCTGCTGTTTGTAAAGCTACTATGTATTTGTTTATTTGTGTCACACTGCTGAGTTACTATGCTGTACATTTATGAGGAAGGTCTTTTGTTAATAAGCACACACACACAATGCGCCCAAAAGGACAGCTGGGAATCTTCTCAAAAAGAATATTGTATCAAATGGCAGAATTGCTCAAAAACGGGAAATGGGGACTGGAGTAATCTCAAGGGAAGAAAGGTTACCAAGGGATCTCTTTAGCTGAACTACAACAACAACAACAACCCATCAGCACAGTTAATAAGGAAACCCAAACTCACCAAGGACAATGGTGGTCCATTTTTAATACACACCTGTAAGAAGGAAAGGGTTTTTTTTAAAAGAGGTGCCACACAAACAGTAAATAAAGTAAATAACAAAACAAAGGTCCACAACCTTTCTGGGTCACACAACCATCCAGACGGTACAGTACCGCATGCCTTTGGGTTGTCTCAGAGTTATGACAACCAGCTGAATATGAGGGGACCCTGGGGCGCCCTGGGTGGACGAAATGGAATTGGGGGGACCACAAGTGTCCATTGTTCCCATAAACTTACATGGCACAAATAGAACAGTGATGGCATCGGTCTGGTTTGATGAGCTGGCATCTGTCGCAGAAGCGGATGGCTGGAAAGAAACAAATGGCGGCCTTTGTGAGCGATGCCCGCTGCGCAAGGGATAAAGCTGGGCTCTCAACAGGCAGGAGCACCTGCTTTGCCAGCACTGTCCTTCCAAGAATGGCCACCATATGAGGCCGTTGCAAGGATTACTGAGAGGCATTACAGAGACCGGGTTGTTGTGAGTTTTCCATGCTGTATGGCTTTGTTCCAGAAGGTCTCTACACCCGAAACAACTGAAAAAATTCACAATATGGTGTTGGCCGATCGGAGATTGAAAGTGCGAGAGATTGTGGAAGCCATAGGCATCTCACGTGGCTCACTGGTTTCAATTTTAAATGATCACTTGGGTATGAGAAAGCTTTCCACAAGATGGGTGCCGCGTTTGCTCACAATCGACCACAAACGCAATCATGTGACAATTTCGCAGGAGTGTTTGGCGTTGTTCAACTGCAATATGAATGAGTTTTTGCGCTGTTTTGTAACTGTGGACGAAACGTGGATCCACCACAACACACCAGAGACCGAATAGCAGTCAAAACAGTGGGTTTCTCGGGGTGAATCGGCGCCAAAGAAGGTCAAGGTGAGTTTGTCAGCCAATACAGTCATGGCGACCATTTTTTGGGAGGCACGCGGTATAATCCACATTGACTATCTTCAAAAGGGTAAAACAATCAGTGACGAATATTATGCCAACTTATTGGGTTGATTTAATGAGGATTTGAAAGAAAAACCCGACCACATTTGGCCAAGAAAAAGGTTCTTTTGCACAAGGACAATGCAAGGGTGCACACATGTGCAGTTGACATTTCAGCAATCCATGAATTGGTGTACGAATTGCTCCCTTGTCCACCCTATTCTCCAGATTTAGCCCTGAGTGACTATTTCTTGTTTCCAAACCTGAAGAAATGGCTCGGCGGAAAGAGATTTGACTCCAACGATGAAATCATCCCACAAGCAAATGCCTATTTTGATGACCTCAACAAATCTTATTTTTTGGAAGGGATAAAAAAATTGGAGAAACATTGGACAAAGTGTATAGAGCTCAAAGGAGACTGCATTGAAAAATAAAATGATTTTTTATCCAAAAACCTGTGTTTCACTCAAAAGTCATGGACTTATTGACCCGCCATCGTATAGTTACAATTTTCTGATAAATGTATCTAAATGCTAACTTGTGGTACCAAACATATGCTCGGTTTCCAAGCTACCAGCAGGACTGACCTCCACTCCCCGTGCGCGTGGACACCGGCAATTTCTGCGCCATTTCTGCCAGGATCTGCCTCTGCCTCTCGGGCCTCTCTTCATTCTCGTAGCGTTCCTTGTCAGCGTAGGACATGTGAAACTGGGAGCGGAAGAGAAGCAGAGGGATGGTAAGTGTGACAAGGCCAATGCAATCCTAGGCTGCATCAATAAGAACACAGTGCCTAGACCAGACATGGGCAAACTCTGGGCCCTCCGGGTATGTTGGACATCAACTCCCACAATTCCTAACAGCCAGTGAACATAACAGATTGATACAACTGAATAATGTAACTACAACCATACCTCTCTGAACATGCCCAATCTCACCTGATCTTGGAAGCTAAGCAGGGTTGGCCTAGTAAGTATTTATTTTATTTTTATCTATTTTACTTCATTTATATTTTGCCCTTCTCACCCCGCAGGGGACTCAGGATGGATTACAATGTACACATTGCATTTAGACACACAAACACACAAGACAGACAGAGGCAATTTAACATCTGGCCACCAGGGGGAGCTGTCGCACTCCTTCATTCCTCAGCTTGTTTCCTTGAGATCTTTTTTTTAATGGCCTCATAAATCAGTTAAATTTAGCCTCCCCATTAAGTGGTACCTTAATTTCCTACTTGACAGATGCAACTGTCTTTCAGGTTGCAAAGGTCGACAACAAGCTACACAATAGGTCGAGAGCCCACCTCGACCCGGGCAGGCCTCGAACTCATGACCTTCTGGTCAGTAGAGATCTTATACAGCTGACACCTAGCCAGCCGCGCCACATTCCCGGTGCTTAGTTAGTACTTGAATGAGGGACTGCCTGGGAATACTGGCTATAGGCTTAAGACCCCCCTAATGGTACAGCAGGTTAAACCACTGAGCTGCTGAACTTGCTGACTGAAAGGTTGGGGGTTCGAATCTGGGGAGCAGGGTGAGCTCCCACTGTTAACCCCAGCTTCTGCCAACCTAGCAGTTCGAAAATATGCAAATGTGAGTAGATCAAGAGGTATTGCCTGGCGGGAAGGTTCGGGAACACTAAATCCAGAAGTTTGCTGACTGTTACCTTTTTGTTCGGCTGATGTGGAGGAGTAAAGGTGGACTTCCAATAGGCCCAAACGAAGAGCACAAAGATCACGTGGAACACGGCAAGGTAGGCCACTGCAGGAGGGAAAAAGAGGGTTCTTCTGAGTTAAGCAATGGCCCTGCTCCTTGCCACATTCTTCCTTGATATTTGAAGGAAGATTTGGAGCAAAGCTTATACAATGGAAAGGGAAACACTGCTCCCCAATTGACCTATGCATCAGACGCACAAGGCATTTAAACACGCGATTCAACACTGCATGCATTAAGCCATTTTTAAAAGTGTACAACCCGAGGCCACGAACACACCTTTTTCCAAGGAGTTGGTCAAAGTCACTGCAAGAGAAAATAACACACCCATTTTAGCAAGGCAAGAGACATGCTTCCTATATTGTTGTTATCTGCTTTCCTCTCTTAAATGAAGCCTTATTTCAGCCATATATTATATTTCATAATGATCACCATTTAAGTTTAATAAAATAATGATATACTGTATATTTCATTATCATCATTCAAGTGAACTCATTCAATAATAGTATATGTTTCCTTGACCATTATCATTTCAAGGATGATAATTTAATGTTCATTAATAGTATAGGTGAAGGTAAAGGTTTTTCCCAAACATTAAGTCCAATCATGTCCGTCGCTGGGGGTTGGTGCTTATCTCAATTTCTAAGCCGAAGAGCCAGCGTTGTCTGTAGATACCTCCAAGGTCATGTCGCTGACATGACTGCATGGAGCTCCCTTACTTTCTCACCGGCCTGGTACATATTGATCTACTCACATTTGCATGTTTTCGAACTGCATGGGTCAGCTATCGCCAACACCTACGACTCCTCGAACGCTTTCATCAGCGCTGTCTTCGCACAATCCTAAATTTACATGGTGAACCGCCACGAATCGGTGCAAAAGAGGCACCCCCCAAAAAAGTGATGTAAGGACTCCCTGAAACAACATCTCAGGCTCGGCCAGATTGATCACCAACAATGGTCCACCCTGGCCTCACATCGGGAGGCATGGAGATGCACTATCCACAATGCTGCGGCCTCTTTCGAGAAGACACGCCGAATGGGTCTCGAAGAGAAACGACAACGCGGAAAGAACCGCAACTTGGAAACAACATCACCCAAGGAGACTTTCTGCTGTGCTTTCTGCAACCGGGCTTGCCTATCTCAGATTGGCTTTTTTAGTCATCAACGCGCTTATAGAAAGTGTGGGATGAGTCCTTCCTAAGAATCTTTGTCCGCGAAGTAATGCCGAGAGAGAGACTTGCTATGATAATCCTGATTATATGGCAGACAGTGTATAAGGGACCTTTGTACTGGGTTTAAACTCCCATATGATCCAGTTTACATATCCATCTTTCACCTGGATTATATGAGTGTACACTGCCATATTAATCCAGGTCAAAACACATATTCTGGATCCAGAAACTGGGTTATATGGGAGTGTAGATGGGTCTGGGTAGCTGCAAGGAAGGGAGGGAGGGGGGTGGATCTATACTGTTGGAAGTAATGCAGTTTGGCACCATGGCTCAATGCTATGGAATCCTGGGCATTGTGGTTTTGCAAAGTCTTCATCCTTCCTTGCTACATCGTGCCAGTGCCTCCCCAAACTACAGCTCCCAGTCAAAGTGGCGACTGGCATGGAGACACACTATCCACAGTGCTGAGAAGACACGCCAAACGGGTCTCGACCGCAACTTGGAAACAACATCACAAAAAAGGAGACTTTCTGCTGTGCTTTCTGCAACCGGACTTGCCTATCTCAGATTGGCCTTTTTAGTCATCAACGCGCTTGTAAAAAGCGTGGGATGAGTCCTTCCTAAATCCTCGTTCGGGAAGAAAAGCCAAGAAAAATGTATGGATGTGTGTGTGTGTGTAGATATGTATATATATATATATATAGTATATATTTCATAATAACCCTAATTTAGGTATAATAAAAGAATAGTATATATTTCATTGATCATCGTTTCAGTATGTTTACAGTTAAATGATGGTCATTATGGGAGATATATATACATTATGAGAGATGCATATACATTATGGGAGATTCCTATACATTATGGGAGATACTGTACATATACATTATGGGATATACATATACATTATGGGATATACATATACATTATGGGAGATACATTATGGGATATACATATACATTATGGGAGATATATATACATTATGGGATAGATACATTATGGGAGATACATATACATTATGGGAGATACATATACATTATGGGATATACATTATGGGATATACATATACATTATGGGAGAGAGATACATATACATTATGGGAGATATATATACATTATGGGAGATACATATACATTATGGGATATACATATACATTATGGGATATACATTATGGGATATACATATACATTATGGGAGATACATTATGGGATATACATATACATTATGGGAGATATATATACATTATGGGAGATACATATACATTATGGGATATACATATACATTATGGGAGATACATTATGGGAGATACATATACATTATGGGAGATACATTATGGGAGATACATATACATTATGGGATATACATATACATTATGGGAGATACATTATGGGATATACATATACATTATGGGAGATACATTATGGGAGATACATATACATTATGGGATATACATATACATTATGGGAGATACATTATGGGAGATACATATACATTATGGGATAAATGATTACACTGGAATGATGCCTCATATGCAGTCTAAGCCAGGCCTGGGCCTTCCTTCCCTAAGGAATGGTGGGAGTTGAAGCCCAAAACACCTGGAGGGAAGGCCGAAGTTGGGCCAGGCCTGGCCCAGGCCGCACTGGGTGGGCAGGGCCCCGTGGTGAGTGCAGGCCCCATGATCCCTCCCCCTGGCCTTCCCCTCAGAGCGGAGACTCTCACCGAGGCAGAGCTCGACGACGTAGGCGTAGTAGGACCAGAGGGCGAGGAGGGCGAGCAGCAAGGCCGGCGCCCAGGCCCAGCCCCGCCGGCACACCCCGGCCAGCGACATCTTCCCGGAAGTGCCGCCCGGCTCTGGCATCTACTGCTGGGGAGGGGGCGTGGCCACGCGCAGGCATCGGCGCGCGCTCGTACGCCCGCCTGCCTGCCTGCCTGCCTGCCTGCCTGGCCAAAGGGCTCCTCCACCCAGCGCGCGCTCTTCCCCTCCCGCTCCACACTTCCGATCCCCCTTCGACTCCCGATTCCCTCTCCCCTCCCTTTGCCTCAAGGCACTTACTTCCTCATCAGTGTCTGGGTGGTTTGAGAAAGGCATGGTTGGGTTTTGTTTGGGAGCCAGGGGCGGCCTAAGGTAATTTTAAATGGTAGGCCAGTGTTTCTCAACCTTCCTAATGCTGCGACCCCTTAATACAGTTCCTCATGTTGTGGTGACCCCTAACCATTATTTTCATTGCTACTTCATAACTGTATTTTTGAGGGGGGGGGGGGGTTGATTTTGTCATTTGGAAGTTGTATTTCCTGGGATTTATAGTTCACCCACAATCAAAGAGCATTGTGAACTCACAAACAATGGAATTGAACCAAACTTGGCACAAAAAGCTTCCATGACCAACAGCAAAGTGGAAGTGTTTGGTGGGCATTGACCTTGAGTTTGGGAGTTGTAGTTCACCTACATCCAGAGAGCACTATAGACTCAACAAGGATGGATCTGGGCCACACTTGACACTAATCCTCAATATACCCAAATGTGAACACTGGTGGAGTTTGGGGAAAATAGATGTTGACATTTGGGAGTTGTAGTTGCTGGGATTTATAGTTCATCTACAATCAAAGAGCCCCTTGCACCCTACCAATGATAGAATTGGGTCAAAATTCCTACACAGAACCATCATGCTTTGAAGGGACTAGCTAGCGTGAGTCTCCATCCCACCTCACACACTCTCCCTCACCCCACTCATGCGCATCATGTTGCCATGTGCCAAGCACGCCTGCTCTCCCCTCCCCGCTTGGAGTTTCCCCTTGGCTGGGAGGCCTGCCAATCACAGCAGAGGAGAGCTTTAGGTGGGAGAATTCGCAGTCTGTTTCCAAAAAGAAAGAGAAGGGCAAGCGGAGTGATGGCTTCCTAAGACCATCATAAATATATGTTTTCTGATGGTCTTTGGCGACCCCTGTGAAACCCTCTCGCGACCCCCCTGGAGGTCCCGACCCCCAGGTTGAGAAACACTGTGGTAGGCGAACATTATTTTGGTGCCCCCCCTCAAAACATTATTTTGCCCCCCCCATGTAAAACAAATATACAATTATAATATCACAATACCATTAGTAGTATTATATTGTATCAATGTATATGCAATATATTATACCATACTCATACTATATTATATCATAATTATATTATACTACATTACAATATAATTATATTATAATATATTGACATTATAATACAATATAACATTCTATTATATTATTATTATAAAATAATAAATAAAATTATTTATTTAAATAAAATTATCCCCTACTAAATATTTTCCACTATACTGCAATATTGTTTGTAATATTACATGTAATATAAAATATATAATTATTCTATTGTTATATTGTATTTGTATTATATTGTATGACAGTATTAAGCAGAACTGTATAATAATCAACAAGCAATGCAATGTAAATGCATCAAAATCAGAATGTATTACCTATCACCCGACTCATAATCCATAGGAGTCTCCCATAAGTCCAAAATTAGGATCCCAATGTAAATGTAAATAGAAAAACAGCCAAAATGTTCAAATGAGGTTGAATACAGGCAGCGCGGCCTGGGCAAACTTGGGCCCTCCCTCCCTCCTTCTAAGTGTTTTGGCCTCCAACTCCCACAACTCCTCCTAGCCTCAGGCCCCTCAGGTCTAGACAGAAATAGAGCCAAAGAAAGGAAGGAGGGAGAGAAGAGGTCACAGAGGAGGAGGAGGAAGTCTTACTGTCAATTTAGAGCGTAAACAGCTTCCCAGTAAGTGAGGGCTAGTTAGGGAAATCAAGTTAATGAAGCCTTACTGTCAATTTTGGGCGTGGTCTGTGATATTTTGGGGTGTAAATTTTCAGTTGGAAGTGATTTGGGTGTTTGTGTTGGGGATTGGCTCAGGCCTTTTCCTTATTCTGTTTTGGCAGTTTATTATGGATCGGAATTTTCATGTTGGCTGGCCAGTGCAGCAGTAATGCAAATCCGCCCTTATTGGCAGCCAAACATGTTGTTCAGAATGTAGAGGCTGGGTGAGTCTTTGGCTGCCCCGGAGGATGCTGGTAAATGTAGTTTTATTTTTATTCGTTGTTTTGGGGGCCTTTTAGGTTTTGGGGGGGAAAGTTTCTTTGCTACAAACGTACCTTGCTTGAGGCCTATTAATGTTGGCAAGTATTGTGTTTCTGCGTTGTATGGTTTCTTTGTTTGAGGTATACATCACATGACATGAACCCATTTATATAATAGATAGACTAGCTTGGGGACCCGGCGCTGCCCGGTTATTTGAGAAAGGCATTGTGTGCCAAGGTTGGTCTTTGGTACTTCAAGTCCCATCATCCATGGCCCACCCTCCTCCAAACTGCACCAGGATGTAGAGTGGGTCATGGGGGCTCTGTGTGCCAAGTTTGGTCTTGATAAGTCTTTGGATGAGGTTGGCAGCGGTCTTGTGAAGTGAGTGGAGGTACTTCAAGTCCCATCATCCATGGTCCACCCTGCGCCAAAATGCACCAGGATGTAAAGTGGATCAGTAGAAGATAGAGTGGGTCATGGGGGCTCTGTGTGCCAATTATGATCTTTATTGGGGGCCGCAGCAGTCTTGGGCAATGAGTAGAGGTAGTTGAAGTCCCATCATCCATGCTCCGCCCTCCTCTGAACTGTAGAAAGATGGAGACTGGGTCATGGGGGCACAGGGTGCCAAGTGAAGTCTTTATAAGTCTTTGTTCAGGGCTGCAGTGGTCTGTGGGAAATGAAGGCTTTGAAAGTACTACAAATCCCATAATCCATGGAGGTACCTCAAGTCCTATCCATGGTCCACTCTCCTCTAAACGGCAGTAGAATGTAGAGTGGGTCATAGGGGCACTGTGTGCCAAGTTTGGTCTGTGTTGTTTTTGGTTGGGGGTCTCATTGTTTTCAGGAAGTGAGTGAAGGTACTGCAAGTCCCATCATTCATGGTCCATCCTCCTTCAAACTGCAGTAGGATGTAGAGTGGGTCATGAGTACTCTGTGTGGCAAGTTTGGGCCTGGTCTGTGATTTGTAAGGGCTACAGTGTTCTGTGGGAAGTGAATCGGGTGAGAATGTTGGAATGTTAAGGCTGGCCAATCAGAAAGCATATGCAAATATTTCCACAGTGGCAACCAATCAGAAAATTGCCACATATCCGCCTTCTGCACGCATACATACTGTACATACAAACACTAACTGGATGTCCATCTGTCAGGGGTGCTTTGATTGTGCTTTCCCTGCATGGCAGAAGGGGATTGGACTAGATGGCCCATGCAGTCTCTTCCAACTCTATTATTATTACTATTATTGCTATTATTATTAGCATTATTGATTTATTATTATCGAGGCTGGATCGCCATCTGTCAGGGGTGCTTTGATTGTGCTTTCCCTGCATGGCAGAAGGGGGTTGGACTAGATGGCCCATGCAGTCTCTTCCAACTCTATTATTATTATTACTATTATTGCTATTATTATTAGCATTATTGGTTTATTATTATTGAGGCTGAATCGCCATCTGTCGGGGCTGCTTTGATTGTGCTTTCCCTGCATGGCAGAAGGGGGTTGGACTAGATGGCCCATGCGGTCTCTTCCAACTCTATTATTATTACTATTATTGCTATTATTATTAGCATTATTGATTTATTATTATCGAGGCTGGATCGCCATCTGTCGGGGCTGCTTTGATTGTGCTTTCCCTGCATGGCAGAAGGGGGTTGGACTAGATGGCCCATGCAGTCTCTTCCAACTCTATTATTATTACTATTATTGCTATTATTATTAGCATTATTGGTTTATTATTATCGAGGCTGAATCGCCATCTGTCGGGGCTGCTTTGATTGTGCTTTCCCTGCATGGCAGAAGGGGGTTGGACTAGATGGCCCATGCAGACCCTTCCCACTCTATTATTTTTATTACTATTATTGCTATTATTATTAGCATTATTGATTTTTTATTATCGAGGCTGGATCGCCATCTGTCGGGGCTGCTTTGATTGCGCTTTCCTTGCATGGCAGACGGGGGTTGGACTGGATGGCCCATGCGGTCTCTTCCAACCCTATTATTATTACTATTATTGCTATTATTATTAGCTATTATTGATTTATTATTATCGAGGCTGGATCGCTATCTGTCGGGGCTGCTTTGATTGTGCTTTCCCTGCATGGCAGAAGGGGGTTGGACTAGATGGCCCATGCAGTCTCTTCCAACTCTATTATTATTATTACTATATTATTGATTTATTTTTGAGGCTGGATGGCCATCTGCCGGGGCTGCGTAATGATTTCAGATCTCAGATTTCAGCTCCTAAAATAAAACAGAGGTGATGGTGAACAGCAAGCCACTAGATGGTACTGGAATCCACCGAATCCTCTTTTCCACTAAAGCTTTGGCTGCAAATGAAAAGAGAGATAGCTCTGTCTCCCTTTGCATGAGACAACATATGGGTGGATAAAATCCTCATTTCCCCTTATTGCCATTTGAAACTGCCTTGTATGGGTCTACACTGACCATTTAATGCGGTTTCAAACTGCATGATGTGGCACTTAGACTTGGTTAGGTCCAGTCGGAATCTGCATAATTTGGATGAAATTTGGATGAAATTCCTTTTTGAAGCGATTTCGAAGCGATTTGGGAACCCGGACGTATCCTAGCCATTTCGAAGCCACTGTCACCATATTTGTTCCGATTCAGGAAGTGAATCCAGTAACTTATGACCTGAGTTCTGCCACGCTGCAGCACTTTCATTGGTTGTTACATTGGATTTATTTATGTCCCACTGTTGCGTTCATTGTTATATGTTTATATGAAAGTCTGGGAAAGTTGCTTTTTAATACAATCCCCAGCATCCTGGTAGTCATGGACGTTGAGGGATTCTGGGCCAGCTTTTCCTTGCCCACAGCTTTACCTTGAGTATTTCTGTCTGTCTATCTTTCTTTTCTTCCTTCCTTTTTCCTTCCCTCCCTTCTATTCTTCCTTTCTCTCTCTTTCCTTTCTCTCTCTCTCTTTCCTTCCTTCCTTCCTTCCCTCCTATTCTTCTTTCCTTTATTGCCTTTTTCTTTCTTTTTCTCTTTCTTTTCTCTCCTTCTTTTCTTCCTTCCTTCTTCCATTCTTTTTCCCCTCTCTTCCTCTTTCCCTCCTCTCTTCCCTTCCCCCCCTCCTTTCTGTCTTTCTCACTCTTTCTTTTCTTTTCATTCCCTTCTTCCTTCGCTTTCGTTTTGTTTGTTTCTTTTCTTCTTTCCTCCCTTCTTTCTTTCCTCTCTTCCTCTCTTTTACTCTCCCCCTCTCCCTTTCTTCTTCCATCTTTTCCTCTCTTTCTCTTTCTCTCTTTTTCTTCTTTTCTCTCTCCCATTCATCTCTCTTTCTTTTCTTTTCTTCCTTCCTTCCTTCTTCTCTCTTTCCCTCCTTTCATCTCTTGCTCTTTCTTTATTTTCTTCTTTCCTTCCCTTCCTTTCTTCCCTCCCTCCCTTCCTCCCTCTCTCCCCTTCTCTCTTTCCTCTCTTTTCTCTCTTTCCTTTATTCTTCCTTCCTTCCTTCTTCTCTCTCTTTCCCTCCTTTCATCTCTTGCTCTCTTTCCTTCTTTCCTTTTCCTTCTCTTCCTCCCTCTCTTCCCTTCTCTCTTTCCTCTCTTTTTCTCTCTTTCCTTTATTCTTTCTCCCTTCTTTTCTTCCTCTCTCTTTCTCTCTCCTTCCTTCCTTCTTCTCTCTCTTTCCCTCCTTTCATCTCTTGCTCTCTTTCCTTCTTTCCTTTTCCTTCTCTTCCTCCCTCTCTTCTCTTCTCTCTTTCCTCTCTTTTTCTCTCTTTCCTTTATTCTTTCTCTCTTCTTTTCTTCCTCTCTCTTTCTCTCTCCTTCCTTCCTTCCTCTCTATCCCTTCCTTCTTTCCTCTCTCTCTTTCCTTTCTATCTTTTTTTCCTTCCTTCCTTCCTCTCTTCCCCTTCATTCTTTCCTCTCTCTTCTCTCTGTCTTTCGTTCTTTCTTTCTTTCTTTCTCCCTTTCAGTGAGGCTCGCCACACCTGCTGCACATTCCTTTGGCTTTGGTGAGTGTTATTTCAGGGATGAACGGCGCTTCTTCGTGGGCACAAGCGGGTCGCCTTTTGCCATTTGCAGGGGTTCCTTGCCTCCCCCCTTTTTTAATTTCCTGGTGGCAGCATTCCTCACTCTTGGGCTTATTTGTTTTATTTGTTCTTCATCAGGACCGCTCTCCCTTTTTATAGATCTACGTATGTATGAGCCATTATTAACATTCTGCAAGGCACCTGGCCTGCTTGGAGTCACCTGCGCTGGCATCTCAGGCCTGAGGGATTAGGAAAGATCTTGCAGGTGGAAGAAAGAAAGAAAGCCAAAAGTAGGGGGGGGGATCCTAAATACAATTCCCTGTGAAGCCAGAGCAAGAAGGGCAAGGGTTTTCAATGGGGAAAATGGGACCTTGGTTGTAGCTACTAGGCATGGTTTCGAATCCAAAAATGGCCATTCTAAAATCAAATTTGGGGGATTTTTTTTGATTAGTAAAAGAAAGACTTGCAAAAAATTTCCCAAAAATTTCTAAAATGTAACTTAAGTACTAACGAAATTCGTTAGTAATTCGTATGCCAGAGCATGCGCATTCCAGATGGTTTTGGCCTACAACTCCCAGAAATCCTAACAGCTGGTAAATTGGCTGGGATTTCTGGGAGTTGTAGGCCAAAACTTGAATAAACCACACTGAATTCTAGATGGGACTCTCCAAATAGGAAGGAGGGAGGGAAGGAGGAAGGGAGGGAGGGGGTATTCTATTCTTGGAAGCAGCAAAAGAAAAGGAGGAGGAGCCCCCCCTCGCTCCTCGCTGCCTCTCTCTCACCCCGATCCTGAGGGAGCGAGGGCCCAAGTTTGCCCAGGCTGAGAAGAAAAGGAAGAGGCCTGAGGCTGTGAGGAATGGTGGGAGTTGAAGTCCAAAACACGTACCTGGAGGGCTGAAGCTGGCCCCTGCGATGGGGCATGGCAGCAGAGCAACGGGGAAGAGAAGCATCTGAGAGAGCGCAGGGAGAGAGAGGAGGAGAAGCGCGCATGTGTGTGTGTGTGAAGCTGGCCCCTGCGATGGGGTATGGCAGCAGAGCAACGGGGAAGAGAAGGAGGGGGGGGGGAAGCGTGGAGGACTACACTTTCCAGAATGCATTGCCTACCTAGCAGCAGCGTCACTTCCAGTTCCCCATAGAAATGCGGGAAAAAGAAGAAGCTGAATGAAGGCGGGAAGGAAATGAGGGGGAGAAGACAGGGAGAAGTGAGTAGGTAGTACAATAATTAAGAATTTATTACGATCATAACGCAAATTGTTGGCCTCAAGGACCGTAAAGGAAGTCTACTTCCGGGTTTGCGGCAGCGATCCGTAAAAGCTCAAAAGTCCCATTACATACGAATCTCTTACGAATCCTTTTAATTTCCGTTTCATTTTTCTCATGCCTAGTAGCATGGAATATTTCTCATGCCTAGTAGCATTGGAATATTTTCAAATTTGGGATATGGGATTTTTTAACCTAATCATTAAACATATATATTCTTACAGATCATTAAATTGTGATGCTTAAATTATAATGATGAAGCAAACACAAGCGCAAACTTTGGTCTTGTTCAAAAATTAAGGTTCTTTATATAGTAGAAATCACTCCCAGCACTTGGGGAACACAATTCAAAATTAATGCGAATGGTTTGTCCAATTCACCCGCAACAAAGCGGTATTTGTAATTCCAAGCGGAGAGACTGTCACTGAGTTGCTGATCATATAACAAAATTATAACATTAAATCTAATATTGTATTGGGTTCAGAAGCTACTCCAAAACCCAGCATGAGACAATCGGGTCTTAATGACCGGCTTTCAATTGGTGAAGTACTCTTGTAATCTATTGAGCTAATTACTGTCATGATGTGTTATTTATATCGCTAGCCCTCATTGCATTCTCTGTCCGAGATAGATACATGATACTATGGCATTTGACCGATTAATATTATTATTATTACATCATTGGGTATGTATTATAGAGCCTTCCTTTTGTTAGTTCCTACGAGTGCTTGATATGTATGCGCATTGTTATATGAATACTTGACAGATATATTGTACATTTGTTTATAGTTTCTGGGATTTATAGTTAACACACAAACAAAGAGCATCCTGAACTCTTGCAACAATGGAATTGAACCAAACTTGGCATATTGAACTCTCATTACCAACAGAAAGTACTGAAAGGGTTTGCTTGGGAATTGACCTTGAGTTTGGAAGTTGTAGTTCACCTAGACCCAGAGAGCACTGTGGACTCAAACAATGTTATGTTATGTTGTTGTTTGTTTTCTATCCAGAATCACAATGTTGGAAGGAGGCTCACCACTTTAAGGTCCCTAAAACAGGCATGGGAAGACCTCGGTCCTCTGGGTGCTTTGGACTTCAACTCCCACCATTCCTAACAGCCTGAGGCCCTTTCCTGCTGAAGTGGCTGAGAGCGGGGGGGGGGAGGGGGAAAGGAAAAGAGCCTGAGGCTGCTAGGAATGGTGGGAGTTGGAGTCCAAAACACTTGGAAGATCCAAGTTTGCCCATGCCAGCTTTCGACACTCTTCCTCCCCCTTCGTGCCCTTTCTTCCCTCTCCTGCCGAACACTTACTTTTTCTTCTACACTGCCGCTTCTGCTGCCATTTTGACCCGAGGGGTGCAGCGTGAGCGTGTTCAGGAGGAGATGGGGAAGGGAGGAAGACGTGACCCATGCGAGGGCTACTGCGCAGATTCGCCCCAGAGCAAAGCGAGGCAGGCAGAGCGGGGCTGGGAAGAAGGGAGCCCGAGTGGAGAAGAAAAAGTGTTCGGCAGGAGGGGTAAGAAAGGGTATTGGAGGTTCCAATTTCCCACGGCACACCTGATGAGCGCTCACGGCACACTAGTGTGCCACAGCACACTGGTTGGGAAACACTGGTCTAACTAATGTGATGAGCTCCTTGCCTCTCCCTGCTTGAAAAGAGGCCGAAGTGTCCTACCAGGGGAAAATGTCTCCATGTGATGAAGTGTTTAGTGTAGTGCTTTTAGACAGGCTTTTTGTAGTTTGTGCTCCATACCAGGGCTGTCAACTGGCGGCGGGGCCGAATCCGGCCCCGTAGCCTGTTGGACACGGCCCCCACCTATGCCCTCAGCCGCCATTTTTAAATTTGAAAAAAAAAATCGATTTTTTTTTAAAAAATGGCGGCCGAGGGCTGGGGGGGAAGGGGAGGCGGTGGCAGGGAGGAGGAAGAGAGCTAGCTCCTCCTCCTTTTCGGCGCCCCCCTCCCTACCTAGTGCGGGAGGGGCGCCGAAAGGAGGGTAAAGCGGCATGAGCAGCGCGTCACGCCAGGCCTGTGACGCTGCTCTTGGCACCGCCTCTCCTTTCGGCGCCCCCTCCTACCTAGGGCGGGAGCCGCCGAAAAGGGCAGAAGGCAGCGTCAAGAGCAGCGCGTCACAGGCCTGGCGTGACGCGCTGCCCCTGGCGCCTGCCTCCTCCTTTCGGCGCCCCCTCCGCCCTAGGAAGGGAGGCGCCAAAAGGAGGTAGAGCGGTGCCAAGGGGCAGCGCGTCACGCCAGGCCTGTGACGCGCTGCTCTTGGCGCCGCCTTCTGCCCTTTTTTCGGCCGTTTTAGGAGGGGCGGGTCCTCCGGGCGGGCCGGCGCCCCTAGGTCATCAGTGACCTTTTATCCGGCCCTGGACCCTGTAGAAGTTGGACAGCACTGCTCCATACTATGGGATCCCGAGAGTTGTAGTTTGGTGGTAGAGGAGGCTAAGAGGCATATAAAATGATGGCTCCTTCGACTCTGTCGCATCAAGCCATGGGGTCAAACCGCATTTGTTCTTTCCTTGCCTCTGGACCAGCATCCTTTATGGCTCCCAACAGAGGAAAGTAGGACGATGGCGGCAGCTGCCAGGTTTGCCTCACTGCACCTGCAGCTGGAACCAGGGCAGGAATGCCTGGCGTCACTCATTCCTGGGCCCTGAGCACATCTGCCGGGAGGAACAGGCCGCTCTGCACTCCAGGCTCTGGATCAAACGGACAATGGCACATGCTTCCCAGGCCCGAGTGCAGAAGGCAAGGAAATTGCTCCCAGCTGCTGCTCCCCAAAGGACGCAACCTGCCCAGAGGAGAGCGGCAGAGCCAGGCCGGGCCCTCTTACCTTTCAGAAACCCAGGAGAAGAGTTCTGGGTCAGCGATGGGGCATTTTGTGATAGGTTCTCACTGAGCTGCCCTCGCCCAGTATTGGCTCCATACATGGAATAGATGCCCTGTCAACCGTTCCCTGTTATAGATAACGGGGAGGCAATAGCAGTGTGTCCGCATGGCGTGGCGTGGGATGGCATTTCATCCATCCTCTTCTTCCTCTTTCTTCGCCCTCTTCCTTTTCCCTCTCTTCCTCCTCCTCTTCATCCCCTTCTTCTTCTCTTCATACATCTTCCTCCTCTTTCTTTGCCCTCTTTCTTTTTCCTTCTCTTCCTCTTCATTCATCCTCTTCTTCCTCTTCTTTCTTCACCCTTAGTTTTTCCCTCTTCTTCATTCTCTTCGCCCATCCATTTTCTTCTTCCTCCATATATTCATCGTTTTCCTCCTCTTTACCCCTTCTTCCACCTCTTCATCCATCCTCTCCTTCCTCCTCTTTCTTTGGCCTCTCTTCCTCCTCCTCTTAACCCATCCTTCTTTTTTATTCCTCCTCTTTATTTGTCCTTTTCTTCTTCCTCCTCTTCATTTATCCTCTTCTTCATTCATGCTCTTCCTCCTCTTTAGCCATCCTCTTCTTCCTCCTTTTTCTCCTCACTCTTCCTTTCCCCCTCTTTCTCCTCTTCACCCAGCCTCTTCTTCTTCCTCTTCATTTATCCCTTTCTTCTTCTTCCTCTTCAGTCACCCTCTTCTTCCTCCTCTTTACCTTCCCTCTTCCTTCTTCACTCCCTCATCCCCTTCACCCATTCTTTTCTTCTTTATAACTCTTCAGTTATCCTCTTCATCTTCTTCATCCATCCTCTTCTCCTTCCTCATCCTCTTCATCCATCTTCTTCCTCCTCTTCCTTTTTTCCTCTCTTCCTTCTCCTCTACATGTATCTCTTTCTTCTTCCTCTTCTTCAGCCATCCTCTTCTTCCTCCTCCCTCTCTTCTCCTCCTCCTTTATCCATCCTTTTCTCCTTCCTCATCCTCTTCATCAATCTTCTCCTTCCTCATCCTCTTCATCCATCTTCTTCCTCCTCTTCTTCCTCCTCTTCCTTTTTCCTTCTCTTCCTTCTCCTCTACATTTATTTCTTTCTTCTTCCTCTTCTTCAGCCATCCTCTTCTTCCTCCTCCCTCTCTTCTCCTCTTCCTTTATCCATCCTCTTCTCCTTCCTCATCCTCTTCATCCATCTTCTTCCTCCTTCTCTTCTTCATCCATCTTCTCTACCCATCTTCTTTCTTCTCTTTCTCACCCTTTGTTTTCCCCTCTTTTCCTCTGCTTCCTTCCATCTTCTTCACCTTAGTCTTGATACAGGGACATCCAATTTGTCATTTGTGTTTTTGAATTTGGCAGGTTTGATTACTTATGACGTTCTCTCTAGGGCCTTCCATACGATCCCACTGTCAACGTCCAAGAGAAAAAGTCTATGGAGTTGTGTTGGAAGACCTGGAAGCTCCTAGAGAGACTTAGAGGAAGACCTAGAGAGCTGAATGGAGTGTGGTGGAGGCTCCTTCTTTGGAGGCTTTTAAGCAGAGGCTGGATGGCCATCTGTCGGGGGTGCTTTGAAGGCAATTTTCCTGCTTCTTGGCAAAAAGAGGTTGGACCGGATGACCCATGAGGTCTCTTTCAATTCTAGGATTCTATTATTCTTTTTTTCTGAGTGGTTCAAAAGAAAAATATGCGAATTCTTTGAGTGTTTCAACTTTCCCAGAAGTCCTGACCCCAGCGAAGGAGGAGAGATGTGTTTACATGCCGAAAGGAGGAGAAATATAGCTCTGGGATAATAATAACAGTCCAATTCTCCTGATCCGGCTGGAAAAGTCCCAGTGAATCCTCTGTGGTCCCAATGACAGAAAAGGCGCAAGGCCTTGAGGAACTACAACTCCCAGGATCCCATAGCATCATGGCCGGATTACCCATAAAGCCAACATAGGCCATGGCCTAGGGACGCATGCCAAGGAGGGGCGCAGATCACAGACCAAAAAATAAAAATAAAATCTGGTCTGCGCCCCTCTTTCCCCCTTTTTCATGCCCCTCCTCACTCCTTCTCCCGGCAAAGTCTCTTGCTCTCTGGGCTGCCCGCGGGTCTCTGGCTGGCCTGACCTCCTGGCTCCTGGGGAAGGCGTCTCCATGGCGACTCGCCTGGCTCCCCCGGCGGCAGACTGTAAATTCCTGCAGCCAGAGCCGAGTGGCAGAGTCCGGGAGAGGGCGGTGGGAGGGAGGGGAGAAGGAGGAGTAGGAGGCAACTAGGAGGGAAAAAAGTAAAGAAGGAAAAGAGGGAGGGAGGAAGAGGGGAGAGAAAGGGCGTTGCTTGGATGGACCTCTCCCAGGTCCCCAGCATGAGACCACACCAACCCAGGCTCGCTCCTGCGCTCTCGGACCAAACCGGGGCGGGCTGCTTGGCCAAAGGGAGCTGCAGAAGGGAGGGAAGGATCAAGGCCATGGTCTGGCTCTCCTGCCTTCGGGAGGAGCCGAACAAAAGCCGCACAAACCCAATCTGAATCCTCCCTCGCTCTGTGGGAGCACACGCCAGGTGGACATCTCTCTCTCTCTCTCTCTTGCTTTCTCTCTCTCACGCTCGCTCTCTCTCTCTTGCTCTCTCTCTCTCATGCGCGCCTTTAGAGCGAGTTTGCACCCACTGTGCTCTCCCCAAGCCTCCCGAGGAGACCTTCAGAGTACAGCGGAGCTTTCCAGCTGGTGGGAATGGGGACCTTGGAGGTGGCGGGATGGTGCCTACTCGCCTTTCTCTTCTGCTCTGGAGGCACCATGGCGAAAGCCAGCCAAGTGTGGGTCTGAGTGGTGTTGGGGGGGGGGGGGGCGATAGAGGTTGGCTTAAAGGGGGCGTAATTCCAAAGTGTGGCCTAGGGCGCAAAAAAGGTGTTAATCCGGACCTGCATAGCATTGAGACAGGACAGTTCAAGGGGTGCCAAATAGCATTAGTTCCAAAAAAAAATTCCACCTTTTTGCCTCCTTCCAGACCAAGTTTTTAAAAAGTAAAAGCACACTCACCCAAGCGATGCAAAGCCAGTATCCGTTCCTGAAGTTTATGCTTTTCCATTGCAACATCGTTGTTCCAGGCTGCATAAAATGCATGTATTTGGTAATGCGTATTTGTCCTTGGTGGTCTGATTCTCCAAAACCACTTTGCACTGAATCCAGGCAAAGTCTGGCAAAGCCTTAACGCAGAACCAAGAATCCTGGCTTTTGGGGAGAGAAATAGCAGGCTTATCACACAGCCAGAAACGTCAAAGAACATGCGAAGCGACAAAGACGCCCATATGTTAAAAAACATGACCAAGTGCGGAATGCTAAAATTGAAAGAGACGTAAATAATAAATAATGGTGTCCGTTACACACCATTGCGAGGAAGGCAGAGAGTCTCTTACTTCACAGCTTCTCGTATTGCAGAGCTTTCTCTCTTATTCGTTTTGCAACTTTGGATCTGCCTGTGGGTGCATATTCTTTGCAGAGTTAATACAGTCCGACACATGAGCTGCCACGGAAAAATGTTGCGATGTGGATTGTTCCTAATCTAAGCTGCGCAACAAAGTTTCAGGTCAAGTGAGACATGAAAATAGAGGGATAGAAATGGCTGGAGGTCTTTGGATGCTAAGTCCCAACCTTTTGTCTTTAAAGATGCCAGACCACATGTGCAGGAACGGTGGAACTCCCTGCTGCAGGTAAAACCAAATAAGATACACATGGTCTCTCTGTGGGGCTCGCCTTCAGGCACGTTGGAACAGCCACATTTTCAAGCTCCTCCTAAAAACTGCCAATGTGGGGACTTGTCTGATATCTTTAGGGAGCGAGTTCCGAGTTCCAGAGTCGGGGGGCCACCACAGAGAAGGCCCTCTCCCTCGTCCCCACCAATTGTGCCTACGAAAAAGGTGGGAGCGAGAGCAGGGCCTCTCCAGATGATCGAAGAGATCGCCTGGGTTCGTAGCTTTCAGTCCCTGAAAGCTCTGCTTCTGTCTACTAAAACTTTACTATCCTCTCCCTCATTAACTCCTGCACTTGGCAAATCAATCTCAGAATCATTCTCAGACAGTTGTTCTGGGAAAAGCGGTGAGAGGCCTCTCTCAGGAATGTGGCCTTGTGAATCATCCTGAAACAGCTCAGGCCTGTCTTCTGAGCTCAGGCACAAGCAACCCCTCATCCCCAAACCCAACAGACCCCAGCCCAGCAACAGAAGATCATTAGTGTTCCCACCAAGAACATTCCCATGATGAAAATCAGACACAATCACAGGCTGGCATACAACAGCGTCAAACTGCATTTCGAGGCATGTAGATTTATTTATTATTCATTTGCTTTGCTTCTATACTGCCCCTCTCAGCCCAAAGGCGACTCGAGGTGGTGTACAAATGGCATGAACTGCCCAAGATAAACATATCAACAGTTATCAACACAATCACAGCATATACAAATTAACACTTAATGTTAAAAACACACAATATCAGCCATATAACTCATTATTAAGTCGAAAGTTTCCAAAGGCTTGCGGTCTGGGGCGTTCCTTAGGTCTCACTCCATTTAATAATCATACTACATCTGCAAATGCCCGGTCAAATAGCTGTGGAACGCCCTCCCGGTCGTGACCTTCTTGCGAAATGTCAAGAGGGAGGGGGTTGATCTGACGTCACTAGGAAGGGCATTCCAAAGCTGAGGAGTCACCACTGAAATAAATATCAGCCCTGTCTTTCGTCCCCTCACCACATCTGCAAATGGCAAATAGCTTGACCTTCTTGAAATGCAGGCAGGACTGAGAGCAGGGCCTCTCCCTGTCTCTCATGATCTTAAACATCTTGAAGATTCATAGGAAGAGATGCATTGAGACATGTAAGTTGGACCTGAACTGTTAAGGGCTTTAAAGGCCAAAGCCAGCACTTTGAATTGTGCCCGGTAGCAAACTGGCAGCCAGTGGAGCTGGTGCAACAGAGGTGTTGTGCGCTCCCTGAGTGCCGCTCCTGTTATCAACCTGGCTGCTGTCCGTTGGACCAGTTGAAGCTTCCAAACAGTCTTCAAAGGCAGCCTCACATAGAGTGTGTTGCAGTAATCTATACGGGATGTAACCAGAGCGTGGACTACCGTGGCCAAGTCAGACTTCCCAAGGTATGGGCGCAGATGGCGCACAAGCTTTAACTGTGCGACTGCTCCCCTGGTCACCGCCGAAACCTGGGGTTCCGGGCTCAATAATGAGTCCAGGATCACACCCAAACTGCGAACCTGCATCTTCAGGGGGAGTGTAACCCCGTCCAACACAGATGCCTCGAAAGAGAATGAACCTTTCGCTGCAGCTGAATGGCGTTTGCTCAGTCCACACAATGACAATGAGCACCGAATTTCTTTGCCAAAACACAAGCCACTAGACAAGAGAGCCGGTGCATAATTGCTCCGGCTATATTTTCCACTCCGAAGCCAAACAGCCATGTCGTCACCGTGGTCATAACATTCCCGCATTGCAAGATATCAATCAAACAATCACACCTCCTTGGCATTTCTGACCCGTGCAAATGGCCTCTGTCTAAACATCACCAAGAATTATACCAAATCCAGGCCCCATTCCAAATACTGTAAAGCAGTCGGCAGAGAGGTAACGGCATGACTTCATCCTCGGCACACATCGCTTGGGCCAAACATAAACCGGCATTAAATTCAACAGAAGCGAAATGGCTTGCGTGAAGTGCTCCTCTTTGAATCCCCATAGTCTCCATTCCAGGCCACTTTGGATTAATTTTCATCAATTCAAACTCTTTCAAACAGGTCAAGACAGTGTTTCTCAATCTTCCTAATGCCACGACCCCTTTACACAGTTCCTCATGTTGTGGTGACCCCCAACCATAACATTATTTTCGTTGCTACTTCATAAATGTCATTTTGCTACTGTTACGAATCGTCATGTAAATATCTGACATGCAGGATCTATTTCCATTGACTGGACCAAATTTGGCACAAATACCCATTACACCCAAATTTATTATTTATTATTTATTTATTTATTAACTTCGATTTAGTATACCGCTCACTCCGGAGCTGAGAGCGGTTTACAGAAGAAGCATAAACACCGTGAGTAATAAAACAGATTAAACAGTTAAAACACATTAAACATCAAAGCAGTTAAAACATATTAAAAACACTAGCCCTCAGCAAAGGCTGGGGGGACAACATAAGAATCTGGGGGGGCCATAGGCGGCATGGCACACAGTGTGGTTGAGTTAAGGGCCGAACGCCTTCCTAAAGAGCCAAGTCTTCAAGGCCTTGCGGAAGGGCAGGAGAGCGCGGATGGTGCGGATCTCCTCCGGGAGGCCGTTCCAGAGACTTGGGGCAGCTACAGAGAATGCCCTCCGCCGTGTAGTGGCCAGTCTGCAGGTTCCAAGGGAAGGCACCTCAAGGAGGTTAAGCTCCTCAGAGCGCAGTGATCTCGCGGGCACATAAGGGGTAAGTCGCTCCCTCAGGTACACTGGCCCCAAACCATAGATGGCCTTAAAGGTGAGAACTAACACCTTGAAGAGGACCTGGAATTCAATCGGGAGCCAGTGCAGCTCGCGCAAGAGTGGGGTCGCGCGGTCAGATCTTGCAGCACCCAGGAGGAGGCGGGCTGCGGCGTGCTGCACTAGCTTAAGCTTCCGGATCATCGACAAGGGAAGGCCAATGTAGAGCGCATTACAGTAATCGAGCCTCGAGATGACCGTGGCTTGGATCACCGTAGCAAGGTCGCGTTGGGAGAGGTAGGGAGCCAGGCGCTTAGCCAACCGTAGGTGGTAGAATGCTGTCCTGCAGGTGCAGCCAATCTGCTCCTCCATGGACAGGTGGGCGTCCAGCCGGACCCCAGACTTTTACCGATGGCTGAGGGCAGAGGCCACACCATCGAACGTTGGCAGTTGGATCGCTACCCCGGCGGCGCCAGCCACAAGATCTCCGTCTTCGCCGGGTTCACCTTCAACTTACTGGCTCGCAGCCATCCAGTAACGGCTTCAAGGCAAAGATGGAAATTATCGGGTACAGAGACTGCCCCGGGTCCAACCTCAGAATGAGCTGGGTATCATCAGCATACTGATGACACTCCAGCCCAAAACTCCGTACCAGTTGGGTGAGTGGTCGCATATAGATGTTAAATAACAGCGGGAGAGGATAGCCCCTGCGGGACCCCGCAACTCAGCGGGAGCCTCCGGAGACCACCCCCCCACTTCACTCGCTGCTGGCGGCGTTGGAGGAAGGAGGACAGCCAGTTGAGGGCTGTCCCCCTCACCCCCGCCACCGCCAGGCGGTGTATCAAAAGTTGGTAATCGACGGTATCAAACGCTGCCGTGAGGTCCAATAACACGAGCAGCGCCGATCCACCTCGGTCCAAGTGGCAGCGGAGTAGGTCTGTGATGGAGACCAGGACAGTCTCTGTCCCATGGCCTGAACGGAAGCCGGACTGGAAGGGGTCTAGCCAGGTTGCGTCATCCAAGAAGGTCTGCAGCTGGTCCATTGCTGCCCTCTCAATCACCTTGCCCAGGTACGGAAGGTTCGACACTGGGCGGTAATTGGAGGAGCCACGGGGTCTAATCCGGGCTTCTTCAGCAATGGACTGACCACCGCCTCTTTTAGCTCCTCTGGAAAAGCCCCTTGCTCAAGGGAGCAGTTGACTATCTTCAACAGAGGGCCTCGTAACCCCTCCACGCAAGCTCGAATCAGCGTGGAGGGGCACGGGTCGAGGGAGCAGGTGGTCGGCTTAAGGGCTGCGACAATCTTGTCAACATCCTCTGCGTCCAGTGTTCGAAACCGGTCGACCACTGAATTTGAATACTGATGGGCTTTGAAGGGGTTGATTTTGTCATTTGGGACTTGTAGTTGCTGGGATTTATAGTTCATCTACAATCAAAGAGCATTCTGAACTCCACCAATGATAGAATTGGACCAAACTTGGCACACAGAACTCCCACAACCAACAGAAAATACTGGAAGGGTTGGGTGGGCATTGACCTTGAGTTTGGGAGCTGTAGTTCACCTACATCCAGAGAGCACTGTGGACTCAAACAGTGATGGAACTGGACCAAACTTGGCATGAATGCCCAAATGTGAACACTGGTGGAGTTTGGGGAAAATAGACCTTGACATTTGGGAGTTGTAGTTGCTGGGATGTATAGTTCACCTACAATCAAAGAGCATTCTGAACCCCCCAATGATAGAATTGGGTCAAACTTGGCACACAGAACTCCCATAACCAACGGAAAATACTGGAAGGGTTGGGTGGGCATTGACCATGAGTGTGGGAGCTGTAGTTCACCTACATCCAGAGAGCACTGTGGACTCCAACAGTGATGGAACTGGACCAAACTTGGCACAAATACTCAATATGCCCAAATGTGAACACTGGTGGAGTGTGGGGAAAATAGACCTTGACATTTGGGAGTTGTAGTTGTTGGGATTTATAGTTCACCTACAATCAAAGAGCATTCTGAACTCCACAATGATAGAATTGGACCAAACTTGGCACACAGAACTCCCACAACCAACAGAAAATACTGGAAGGGTTGGGTGGGCATTGACCTTGAGTTTGGGAGCTGTAGTTCACCTACATCCAGAGAGCACTGTGGACTCAAACAGTGATGGAACTGGACCAAACTTGGCATGAATGCCCAAATGTGAACACTGGTGGAGTTTGGGGAAAATAGACCTTGACATTTGGGAGTTGTAGTTGCTGGGATTTATAGTTCACCTACAATCAAAGAGCATTCTGAACCCCACCAATGATAGAATTGGGCCAAACTTTCCACACAGAACCCGCATGCCTTGAAGGGACTCACTGGAGTGAGCCTCTCTCCAGCTTCGCATGCTCTCCCTCACCCACACATGTGCACCATGTTGCAAGCATGCCTGCTCTCCACTCCCCCCCAGAAACAGCCCTTCCCTTGGCTGAGAGTCTGGCCAATCACAATGGAGGAGGGCTTTTGGAATGCTCTTTGTTTGTAGTTGAACTATAAATCCCAGCAACTAGAATTCCCAAATGACAAAAATCAATCTCTCCCCCCTCACCTCACCAGTATTCAAATTTGAGCATATCGGGTATTTGGGCAGCAAATATCTGTGGATGGCCCATATAGTTAAAGGTAAAGGTTTCCCCCTGACATTAAGTCTAGTCACGTCCGCCTTTGGGGGATGGTGTTGTCTCCATTTCTCAGCCAAAGAGCCGGCATTGTCAGTAGACACCTCCAAGGTCATGTGGCCGGCATGACCATGCCCGGATTACCCATAAGGCCAACTAGGCCATGGCCTAGGGGCGCAAGGCGGGGGGGAGGCGCAGATCACGGACCAAAAAAACCCCAACTGGTCTGCGCCCCTCTTTCCCCCTTTCTCATGCCCCTCCTCGCTGCTTCTCCCAGCAAAGTCTCTGCTCCGTCACATCCGTCTCTCTCTCTCGCTCTCTCTCTCTCGCTCTCTCTCTCTTGTGTGCACTCTCTCTCATGCGTGCTCGCGCGCGCTCTCTCTCTCTCTCGCACTCTTTCTCTCTCTCTCTCTCTTGTGCGTGCTCTCTCTCTCGCACTCTCTCTCTCTCTCTCTTGTGCGTGCTCTCTCTCTCGTACTCTCTCGCACTCTCTTGCGCGCGTGGTCTCTCTCTCTCACGCATGCACTCTCTCTCTTTCGTGTGCACCTTTGGAGCAAGTTTGCACCCGCTGCGCTCTCCCCAAGCCTCCCGACTCTCGAGGAGACCTTCAGAGCACAGCGAAGCTTTCTAGCCGGTGGGAATGGGGACCTTGGAGGTGGCGGGAGGTTGGCTTAAAGGGGGCATAATTTCAAAGTGTGGCCTAGGGTGCAAAAAAGTGTTAATTCGGGCTTGGGCATGACTGCATGGAGTGCCGTTACCTTCCTGCCAAAGTGGTACTTATTGATCTACTCACATTTGCATGTCTTTGAACTGTTAGGTTGGCAGAAGCTGGTGCTAACAGCCGGAGCTCACCCCGCTCCCTGGATTCCAACCGCCAACCGTTCGGTCAGCAAGTTCAGCAGCCCACATACCTTTCCACAAATCCCATCCGGAAAGCAAACTGCGCAGTGACCTCTTGCGACCCGACAAACCCAGACAGTTTAAACGGCAGCGCTACATCTTTGGATGGAAGAATCCCTCCGACCCAAGTGCCAAAGGTTTTGCTGTATGGAAAAACAAAGGCCTCTCGCTTGCCTGGTCCTCGCTCCCTTTCTCACAATGTTGGCCCGTCGGCTGGAAAACTCGCCGTACTTGTGGAAAATACTTGAGGCATCAAGGGACAAACACATGATGTACGGACATGCTTTGAGTTTCAGGCAGACAGGAAAGTGTGTGTGTGTGGGGGGGGGGGGTCAATGGGAGATTCTCCTCTCCTTACACAGAATGCATGCAAAGCACACTGCGTCTGCACTTCAAGGTTTGCAGCCGTCAAAGCAAAGCGAGGACTATGGCCCCATCTACACTGCCAAATGATGCAGTTTCAGAATGCAGATTAACTGCATGGACCTGGTTTATATGGTTGTATAGTCTCATATAATTATCGAGTTCCATGCCGTTCAGTCTGTATTATGTGAGTCTACTCTGGACAGATAGGGGCAGTTCACGCTCCATTATAGGTGGAGATGAGATGGAATGTTTTCAAACCAGACGAAACCGTGAATAGTAGAGAATTAGTTGAAATATATGGTTGGGTCTTATGGGGTCAAACTGGATGGTCTCTGGGGTCCCTTCCAATTTGATTATTCTATGGATGCATCTACATTAATTACCATATATACTCGAGTATAAGTCGACCCGAATATAAGCCGAGGCACCCAATTTTACTCGAGTATAAGCCAAGGGTGGGAAATGGGCGTATTGGGTATTGGTGCCAAATTTGATCCAGTGAATGAAAATACACCATGCATATCCGATATTTACATGACGATTCATAACAGGAGCAAAATTCCAGTTATAAAGTAGCAAAGGAAATAATTTTATGTTTGGGGGTCACCACAACATGAGGAACTGTATTAAGGGGTCACGGCATTAGGAAGGTTGAGAAACACGGTGTTAGATAGACAGGAAAAGACACCGTTTCCGCCTTCTTCTTACTCTCAGATTAATGGAATTCAGACCACTTTAAAACTTTTTCCTGGTCCTCTAAGCCAGTGTTTCGCAACCTTTTTTGAGCTGCGGCACATTTTTTACATTTACAAAATCCTGGGGCACACCACCAACCAAAATGACACAAAATGACACAAAATGACACTCTAACACAGTAATACATATAGTTAATATGTTTTAATACGTATTTATACACTCAGTGTGAAACCTGGGCCTGTTTCGATGAACCCAACATACTTAGATATCCTGGCAGGAATGGCAGAAAGGCACAAACTTCCCATACAGAACTCCCATAACCAAGAGAAAATACTATAAGAGTTTGGTGGCCATTGACCTTGGGTTTTGGAGTTGTAGTTCACCTATATCCAGAGAGCACTGTGGACTGAAACAATGTTGGATCAGGACCAAACTTGGCATGAATACCCAATATGCCCAAATGTGAACACAGATGGAGTTTGGGGAAAATAGACCTTGACATTTGGGAGTTACAGTTTCTGGGATTTATAGTTAACGCACAATCAAAGAGCATCCTGAACTCTTGCAACAATGGAATTGAACAAAACTTGGCATATTGAACTCTCATTACCAACAGAAAGTACTGAAAGGGTTTGCTTGGGAATTGAGTTTGGAAGTTGTAGTTCACCTACACCCAGAGAGCACTGTGGACTCAAACAGTGATGGATCTGGACTTCAACTCCCACCATTCCTAACAGCCTGAGGCCCTTTCATGCTTAAGTGGCTGAGGGGGAGGAAAGGAAAAGGGCCTGAGGCTGCTAGGAAGAGTGGGAGTTGGAGTCCAAAACACCTGGAAGGTCCAAGTTTGCCCATGCCAGCTTTCGACAGAGACCTCTTCCTCCCCCTTCCCCTTCCCCTTCGCACCCTTTCTTTCCCCTCCTGCCGAACACTTACTTTTTCTACACTGCCGCTTCTGCCGCCATTTTGATCCGAGGGGGGCAGTGTGAGCGTGTTCAGGAGGGGAGGGGGGGGGGAGGGGAAGACGTGATCCGTGTGGGCGCTACTGCACAGACTCACCCCAGAGCAAAGCGAGGTAAAGCGAGCAGAGCGAGGCTGGGAAGAAGGGAGCCTGAGTGGAGAAGAAAAAGTGTTCGGCAGGAGGGGGAAGAAAAGGTAATGGAGGTTCCAATTTCCCACGGCACACCTTATGATCGCTCACGGCACACTGGTTAGGAAACACTGCTCTAAGCAATGTTAGATAGATCTTCCTGCCTCCGTTGGGATTCAGGTCCAAGTAAAGAGGGGGGAAATGTTTGAAATACTGAATTTTATTTTTAACCTCTCTTCCTTGTGTTTCTTTTTTCAGTCACCCACGCCGTTATTGTTAACAGATGTCAGGGAAATATTTTTATAGGCATTTTTTTTGTGTGGACACCACATCCCTCCGTAAATGTATTTGTATTGATTGGAAGTACTTGTGGGGCCCTTTAAGAGACCCCAAAAGAAACCCCATAAAAGAGCCCATAGTGGATGGAAATGAAGCCGATGCCAGACTTTGAAATGTCCAATGAAGGTCAACCAAGGAGGTCAATCAAGGATGAGCTGCTTCTATCCTGCTTCGAATCCCAAAACGAGGAGATTCTAACATATCTGGAGCTTTTAATTGCCCTTCTTCCCTTTAATGGAGCAAAATGGAAAAAATGTAGGATTTTTGACCGGGCGGCGATGCTTTGGACATCTGCTTCCAAGTGTTATTCATCATCGCGGAGTGTAACAATCTGAGAACGCTGCGAGGACATTGTACCTTTTTGGAAAAAATGACTCGACGTAATTGCTTCTCATAACAATCCGTGCCCTTTTCGCTTAATGATCCCAAGCTCTGCAGGCATGTGAAAAGGCAGGGGAAACTAATATCTTAATAGCCGGTCCACCTACACATCCAGGGGGGACGTTATGCCATTACTTGGCCCTCATCCCTCCCATCATTCTCCCTCTGCCCCCAATAATCCCTGACGCCAGAGCCTTGCCATGTCAAAATGCGGAGAGCCATCGGAAAAACTTGGAGCGCGAACCGGTACATCATGTTCAAAGCGTCAACTGCCTTCCCAAATCCCACATCGGACATTGAGAGGAGACTTGCTGGATTCTCCCAAACATCCTTTCGAGTCCAGCATTTCATTTCTCTCTTTGGAAAAGGAGAGCGGTTTGATCAAACGGAGCTTTAGTTTTCCTTTAGAAAACTCACACATTCCTTCATAAAAACACAGTGACAAGAATGCACAAATTAGGTCTTGGACAGTTTTTAGGCATTGTTTTTAGTGTGTTGACTGCATTGATTTAATTGTGTCTGTGACAATGTTGTTGTTAGTCGTAGTTTTATTCCATTTTGGACCTAACTGGGGTTGCTTATGTCTTTAATTGAATTATTATTATAATAATATACTTTATTTATATTCCGCTCTATCTCCCCAAGGGGACTCAGAGTGGATTACAGAAACATACATGGCAAACCTTCACTGCCATTACACAATCTATCTATATAATAAAAGAGAATGTTTGTATGTTTGTATGTATGTGTGTTTGTGGATATGTGCCAGCTTTCTGATTGGTTGTCACTGTGGGATTATTTGCATAACGCCTCTGATTGGCCATCACCACCAACATTCTGACACTCTAAAGTGGCGGGGGGGGGGGGGTAAGGAAAAGACGTGAGGCAGTCAGGCACGGTGGGAGTTTAAAGCCAAAACACTTTGCGGCCCCCAGCAATGACAGAACAAGACCAAACTACAGGAAAGGAACACCTGAACATTAGGAAGAACTTCTTGATTGTGAGAGTTGTTCAGCAGTGGAACTCTCTGCCCCGGAATGTGGTGGAGGCTCCTTCTTTGGAAGCTTTTAAACAGAAGCTGGATGGCCATTGTCAGGGGTGCTTTGAAAGCAATTTTCCTGCTTCTTGGCAGGGGTTTGGACTGTATGGCCCATGAGGTCTCTTCCAACTCTATGATTCTATGATTCTAACCACCATTGCAAAGATAGAAGAACAGACAAGTATGATTTGGATCATCTTTTGGTGGGAAGCCATTCTAACTGCTGTTGCACTGGCTTCTGAGACAGAAAAGACCTTCAAAGAAGGGGACTCGATTGGACTGTGTTTCTTTATACCTCACGCAACAAACCATCTCTCTATATAAAATGCTCTGCTTGTTTTGAGTGACATCATAACTCAAAATCCGCTGTATGAATTGCTGCCAAATTTGGCCATAAGACACCTACTAACCCAAGGAGTGACCATCACTAAAAAAAATGATTTTGTCATTTGGGAGTTGTATTTGCTGGGATTTATAGTTAACCTACAATCAAAGAGCATTCTGAACTCAACCAACAATGGAATTCAACCAAACTTGGCGCACAGAACTCCCATGACCAACAGACAGATGGAGATTGAGTTTTGGAGTTGTAGTTCACTTACATTCAGAGAGCAATGTGGACCAAACTTGGCATGAATATTCAAAATGCCCAAATATGAACACAGATGGAGATTGAGGGAAATAGGCCTTGACATGGTGACACCCAGACACCCCTCACGACCCCCAATGGGTCCCAACCCCCAGTTTTCAATTTTTCAATTTATTATTTGATGAGTCGCTCCCCACCAGAGTTTGAGAAATGATGCCTTAAGGCAATCCATTCCAACTCCACCAGGGTGAGAAAACAGAATCAAAGCCCTCCTGACAAAGAGCCATCAAGTCATACATAGAGATAGATATATATTATTCACACACACATATAGATGCATATGACAGATACGCAATTAATATGTGACGATCTCGGTCACCAAAATTGACTAATTGACACTCCCGGTAGTCTGCCACCAACCTAATGGGTCATTAGGATTTGCTCTTAATTAGCACTCTAAATAAATGAAGTGTCTGTAGCGTTTGGCCTTACAACAACCCACCACCAAGAATGTAAACTGAGGAGACCGAAAGATGACTGAGGCTTCTTCTAAAGTTAATAATAAAAGTATTTATTAACAAGAACGAGGCTATTAAATAGGCACAGATCGTATTGGTTCTTCTAAGAGGCAACTAGCGTACGGTTACAGCAATGATAAATTAAGAACAGCGTGATGGTTGCAAGATTTACTATATATGTGCTAGAGCGTAGAGGTTACTTAATTAAAAGGCTATTAAATCTTCTTGAGATGTTTCGTTCAGTTCCACAGACAGTACTAGGACTTGTCTCCCAACTCCCAACTAATAGTTCCACTAGATGGTTGTTGTACTAAACTTCTGGAACATCTAAAGACTTAGATCGTTCCCTGAGTCTGGTTACTCCTGGGTTACTCGTAACCCACACAGTCTAAGAGTCCAACTACCTGTCACTCTATCTCCAGAGATGACCAGGTAAACCCAACTGCCTATCACAAGAACAGTCCTAATTGGCACTCTTCCACAAGCGTTCCCACTAGAATGACTACTGGCCCTAAGGGCGGTCAGAACTGAGTCGTGACTCCCACTAGTCCAGCCTATTCCTACGTGGTGAATTGCTTAGGACAGACTGTCAGTCTCTGTTGCCAAGTGTGACAACCCCTTGTTGACCGGCCTCAGACTGGACAATCTTTCTATATCCAAACTGCTGACCCTCAATGCAAAGGGACCTTGAAGTTACCTCGGCCACTTCCGTCTTATGGCAGGGTAGACTATCTCCTTTATTAACCATTGAACTGCAGAGATTTATAATTTCTCAGTATCCACTTGACCACGCTGCCACCATTTATCTGTCCGACCACTGACCTTGAGGGCCACCACCAATAAAAGAATTAGGAGAGGTGTTTTCCTTTTAAGATGCAAACAATTTATTATGACACAAATGGGTGCAAATCTTGGTTGGTTTTATACTTCCTCAGAGGCACAAACTTATTCTGTTACACAAAACACAATGGGGATATATTATAGGGTTTCCACTAAACCTCTATAAACCCCTGGACTCTTCCAACTTTAACTAGGGTCTCTACACCCATACAACTGGACTGCTCTCTTGCAGACCTTAAGACCAACTAAAATACTGAACTGTTCTCTTACAGTCCTTAGGACCAACTAACACAAAACAGAACTCCTCCCCCCTCTCTTGTGGCAGTTGGCTTCCAACCGCTCTTTACCAACTGTAAAATTCAAACCTTAAACATTCTAAAAGCCTCTAGCCCTGGTTGCCATGGCGACAGCTCTTCAAAGCTTCTGCCAAGCCTCCCTTCTGTTTCACCCACAGCAACAATCCATAGAATACTCCCCCGAACTACACAAAACAACATACATTTAACATATGTCACACAACATTTACACACAAATAATCGACATCATTACACCAAGGCTCTGGTGATACTCCCCCAGAAACCTTGCTCAAGACTGCCTCAGGCGTAGATGCTGAATCTACAGCCTGACTCTAAACAGCAGAGGCTGGAGATGTGCGTCTGCACAGCCCTGCTCTAAACTCCAGACTTACAGACTGAAACTTTCTCTGACAGGATTTCTACTCTGCCAGCTCCAACTCCTCCCCTTCTACTCTAGCCAATCACAGCCTCTACACTGTAGCTAGGCACAAGCCTGCAAGGCCACGCCCCTTGCTCTGGCTTCCCTTCCCTTAATGTTTGCTGGCTGCAGCCACCTCTCCAAGATGGATGCCAGCCCGACCAAAACAGGATTTCTAAACCCCTTCTAAGCAGGCCTCGGCCCTGCTTAAGGCAGGTGAGTCCTTACATACGCCCATTCAGAAGCAGCCCTGCAGCGCCTCACATCCTGCTTTGCAACAGCTGCAGAGCTGTTTGGGCTGGAAGTCAGCCTGAAGAAAATGGAAGTCCTCTACCAGCCCACACCACAAGAAGAACACCATCATCCCCACGTCAGCATAGGCAAATCTGTGGTTAAGTCCATTCAGCAGTTCACCTACCTGGGAAGCATCATCTCTTCAGACGCCAAGATTGATAAAGAGATAGATCACAGATTAGCAAAGGCATATAGTGCATTTGGAAGGCTTCACAAAAGAGTCTGGAGCAACAAGCACCTGAGGCAAAGCACCAAAATCAGTGTGTACAGAGCTATCGTACTGTCTATTTTCCTCTATGGGTCTGAAACATGGGTCACCTATTGCCAACACCTACGACTCCTCGAATGCTTTCATCAGCGCTGTCTTCGCACAATTCCAAATATACACTGGACCATTTTTGTGACAGATGTTGCTGTCCTTGAGCAAGCAGGGATCACCAGCGTTGAGGCCATCCTATTGAGAACTCAGCTGTGTTGGGCAGGGCACATCTCTAGGATGGAGGACCACCACCTCCCAAAGATACTACTCTATGGTGAACTCGCCATGGTTCAGCGCAAGAGAGGCGCCCCTAAAAAAGGGATATAAGGACTCCCTGAAACAACATCTCAGGCTCGGCCAGATTGATCACCAAAGATGGTCCACCCTGGCCTCACATCGGGAGGCATGGAGACGCACTATCCACAATGCTGTGGCCTCTTTCGAGAAGACATGCCAAATGGGTCTCGAAGAGAAACGACAACGCAGAAAGAACCGCAACCTGGAAACAACATCATCCAAGGAGACTTTTTGCTGTGCTTTCTGCAACTGGACTTGCCTATCTCAGATTGGCCTTTTTAGTCATCAACGCACTTGTAAAAAGCATGGGATGAGTCCTTCCTAAGAATCTTCATTCACGAAATAATGCCGAGAGATAGATGCATATGACTGATATAGTATCATAGATTTGAAAGGGGCCCCTAAAGAAGGACACTTCTATGTTGCATGTTCCAGAGAAGGCAAACCAGACAGTCTCTACATCAACGCTTACAAAGAAACAACAAGAAGTACTGTTTACCCACAACATCAAGAAATTACATATATTAGAAACCAACACTTTCTCATTACTTTATTTTCCAGATCACCATACCGGGCCACAGCAACGCCTGGCAGGAGGGGACAGCTAGTACTCTCTAAAGCAGTGTTTCTCAACCAGTGTGCCGTGTGCGATCATCAGGTGTGCTGTGGGAAATTGGAACCTCCAATACCCTTTCTTCCCGCTCCTGCCCACAGTGCTCTCTGGGTGTAGGTGAACTACAACTTCCAAACTCAAGGTCAATTCCCAAGCAAACCCTTTCAGTACTTTCTATTGGGAATGAGAGTTCAATATGCCAAGTTTGGTTCAATTCTATTGTTGCGAGAGTTCAGGATGCTCTTTGATGGTGTGTTAACTATAAATCTCAGAAACTGTAACTCCCAAATTTCAAGGTCTATTTTCCCAAAACTCCATCTGTGTTCACATTTGGGCATATTGAGTATTCATGCCAAGTTTGGTCCTGATCCAACATTGTTTCAGTCCACAGTGCTCTCTGGATATAGGTGAACTACAACTCCAAAACCCAAGGTCAATGCCCACCAAACTCTTATAGTATTTTCAATTGGTTATGGGAGTTCTGTGTGGGAAGTTTGTGTCTTTCTGCCATTCCTGCCAGGATATCTATGTTGTGTTCATCGAAACAGGCCCAGGTTTCACACTGAGTGTATAAATACATTTAAAAACATATAAACTATATGTATTACTGTGTTAGAGTGTCATTTTGTGTCATTTTAGTTGGTGGTGTGCCCCAGGATTTTGTAAATGTAAAAAAGTGTGCCGCGGCTCAAAAAAGGTTGAAAAACACTGCTCTAAAGAAGGCCCTGGCGACCTGTGGAAGGATCACGGTTCCTACCACCAAGTTGACCTTGCACGTGTGTCTTCAAGTCTCTTGAAAATGTCGCCCATGTCCTCTTTTTCTCCCTACAAAATACACAAATCCTAAGTTAGAGAGTCAAAACACTTCCTTCGGTAGTACTGGCTCCTTTCCAGGCACAGTTAACATGGTTTATGGTCTGCATATGAATGAGAGCAGAAAGAAGGGGGAGAGATCCCGTTAAAGCAAATGGAATATAAATAGTGGCGGGCTTTTATTTGAGCTTCCTCTCTTACTGAAGCCTTCCTTAAGAAAGCAATAAAGCCATTAACATTCTGCTGCGGTGAGTTTTACAGCCACGTCTGCTTGCAGACAAGCGGCTGGCTCCCAGTCTCTCCTTCTCCTTCTTGGAACTCACTCCATGTTCTAGGCTCCGTTCTCCTGACCAAATCCATACACAATGGCTATCAAACTTTCACGGCGAACCAGCTGTCAGTATCTGCTTTCCGTGTGCTTTGGCCTAAACTTGAACCCTCAAAACAGCGGTTCTCAGCCTTCCTAATGCCGCAACCCCTCAATACAGTTCCTCATGTTGTGGTGAACCCCAACCATAACATTATTTTTGTTGCTACTTCATCACGGTCATTTTGCTCCTGTTATGAATCGTCATGTATATCTGATATGTAGGATGTATTTTCAATCACTATGCTATGTTTTGGAACCCTACTATTTTTGCTCATTTTACTGCTTTGCCTACATATATTCTTCAATAAACTGCTTGCTGATTATACCAAGCCGGTGCGGTGTTTAAGGTCAGAGGCGTTCCTGTCTGGTGTACGACACCGCACTCCGTTCTGAAGGTGAGCGCCAGAGAGAGAGCCCATCTGTATTTTAATTGGTTTGACCTGCAGCAGGGAGTTCCAACATTCCTGCACATGTGGTCTGGCATCTTTAAAGACAAAGGGCTGGGATTTAGCATCCAAAGACCTCCAGCCATTTCTACCTCTCTGTTTTCTTGCCTCACTTAACCTGAAACTTTGTCGCGCAGCTTAGATTAGGAACACTCCACAACACAACATTTTTCCTTTCCACAAAGATACAAAGATTGGATGAACTTGAAGGACAGGAAACTCCTAAACTTAGAAGGATGGGAGAACAAATATGGCTGGCACGGCTACCTGATATATGATAAAATCAAACAAGACAAAATTTTTAAAAATCATATAATAAAAGCACCCCTCCTAAAAATATGGAACAAATATAAAGATTTATTATGTAAAGGGATTCCTAAATGGATCTCCCCATTAGAGGCATTTCAAATCATAAAAATAAGGAAGGAAAACGGGCCAGTATATAAAGATCTCTTAAAGAAAGAACTAAACACTTATGTCCTGAAGACACAGGAAGAACTTAGGGAATATAACCTAAATTGGTTTCAATACCACCAATTAGCCAAAAGATACAATGTAGACAAAAGACAGGTTGGGAAGAGACTCAAACCCCAGCAGGGAGAATCTTACTACAAACTCAAAGGAAAAAAGTGAGTAAGCTATATAAATTGATACTTACGAATAGATATGAGAAACAACCAATAAAAGAATTTATGGAAAAATGGAAGGATAATATAGGCCATAGGATATCCCAGGATGCCTGGGAAAGGCTATGGAGATATTCTTGGAAAAAGAACTACGCATACTCACAAAAATAAAACCAGATGAAACTGTTATACAGATGGAACATTACACCAATACAATTAGCCAGGATATACAAAAATGGAGAAGATCAATGCTGGAAGTGTCAGAAGGATAGGGAACGTTCTTCCACCAATGGTGGTCCTGTGATGTAATGACCAAATTCTGGAAAAAGATGCAAGCCATGATTTTTGAGATAATGCAGTTTAAAGTTGATTTAAAACCGGAAATATTTCTTTTGAATATTACAGAAGCAAAGCAAATGAGAAAGGAGTCGGAGAAACTTCTGTGGTATATAAACACGGCGGCCAGAATAGTTGTAGCCAGGTACTGGAAGAGGAGAGAAGTACCGGAAGAAAGAGAGATATTGTATAAGATATTAGAAATTGCAGAAATGGATCGTTTGACACAATTATTGAGAGGAACCCCAACTGAACAATTCTCTAAAGTGTGGAAACCCTTTGTAGAATATATTAACAAGAAAGAAAATATAAACTTAAAGGGTTTTTGGATATAATGATTATAAAGCAGTGCAACAAGACCCCTAAACTTATACGCTGTTATACCGATGGGTGAAGTGAACCAATACGTTTGTTTTAAATGTTTATGTACAACCTAACGTGATTACCCACCCAACCCTTTCCCCACCCCCTTCCCTCCCCCACACCCTACATCTCCTACTGTTATTCATGTCAATGTATTGTCAACTCAACGATGTAATGTTTTGTTTTTTAAACCAATAAAATTCTTTATATTAAAAAAAAGATACAAAGTGTCCCATCTTGACTCCATTCCAATTTCATATTTTTCTCTGGTTTATTCTAAAACTTTCTGCTATCTCGGTTTCCTTCCTCTGAACCCCTTCGCCTCTATGCAACTCTTTAAACTTTAAAGAATATTTCTTCCATGGATCAGCTGATTGCCAAAATCTGTTGGTTCTTGAAAAGACTTTGTTCCCACCATCAGCAAGCAGCCTTTTAACGGAGGCCTGAAGCTGTGGGCCCTTTGTGCACAAGGGCTGCATGAAGATGGGCCGACATGAGGCCGCCCAGAATGTGCTGGGAGATATAGTTTTCCAAGGACTTCCGTGCGTTTGGACTTTCCTCAGGCTATTATTTATTTATTTATTTGGCTCGGGGCGGCTTACATCAAGCACCACAATAAAACAACAAAACTACAACAGCAATAAACCCACAAAGATAAAACAATTCCTAAGCGATAACACAAATCCTAGGGGATAGCACATTACAACTCAAAGGCCTGCCGGAATAGCAAAAAGGACTCTTTCTTAGAAGTTTTCCAAGGACACAGATGCAGTTTTCTTTGATATGGACTCTTCTATTATGGACTTCCCCAAAGCATATGGATTTGATGCTTTTCAAGATCATATGGACTTTCTTTCTACTCGTTGCATATGAAATAGTTATGGGACATTGGTAGTGGTATTTCCCTGAAACTCTCCTGTTCCATGTAACCATTTTCCTGCATGTTTTTTCCTTTCCCATATGTTTTTAAAAATGTGAAGGAATGCCAGCTGTTTGTTTTGAGATCATGGTGACCACATTCCTGCTGCACCCTTTAATCCAATCATTGGAACAATTTGCATGACAGAGGACTCTTTCTTGTTTGGAGAAGGTTTCTTTCCCCTGTCCCCAGTTTTGAAAGACCTCTTTTTTGTTCCATAAATGCTGGACCCTTTTGTCTTGTCCGACGTTTATAGAACATATGGAATAACTATTTTTCATATTTCATAACCGGCTATCACTGCTGGCCTCGGAAACCAGCACATGGCTACAATTATTTCATTTGTTTACCATCCAGAAGGCTGAAATTCTCATGGAAATCTGCATATGGCCCTTTGTCAACAAGGAAGAGTTGTTAAGGACAATTCCTGTTTCTCACAAAGAACAAAAGAATGCCCTTGACTCGAAAGGTCAGGGCCTTGGATTCATTAACATATGGACAAATCTACTCAAGAAAACTCCAGCTGCTTTGTTTTGAAAACATTCCTGCTCCTCGCTCCCCATTCGCCAGGACAAGAAGTGGCACTGTTTCACTATTGGACCAAACTCTAGCTGCCCCAGCAATTCCATCCAATCAACACAAAGCTGGTCTGGGGGCGGGAAGTGGGAAATTTGAATCTGTAACCTTATAAAAATGGCATATCTTTTGAATGTAACTTTATGACTGCTGTGCGACAAGGAATCTGCAGTGGTCATCCTTCTCAGCTGACAAGAATAAAAACTTCAGTGGCATCTTCTTCCAGACTTCGTTGGTGAGATCATTTGGGAAAGGGATTTTAGGTTGCTTTTAAAAACTCACCTGAGGTTTTTGCTGAAATTCTCGCTTTAGGGGTACTTCTGGGCCTTCTGGAAGAGAGCCAGAGGGGTGGCAAAGCGGTGCTGCCAGGCTATCCCCTCCCTTCCTTGGTCCAAGGAAGGGAGGAGGAAGAGAGCCAGAGGGGTGGCAAGCGGTGCGTCAGAGTGACGCGTCGCCGCTTTGCCACGCCCCGGCTCTCTTCCCCCCTCCCTTCCTTTGTCCAGCAAGAGGGGTGGCAAGCGCTGTACACCCCTGCTCTGATTTGTCCAGGATGTGCCGTGGCGGTTTTCGTCTTAGTTTATAAGACGTCACTACTTTTTCGGGAAAGAAAGTAAGACGCTGTCTTACTTTCGGGGAAACACGGTATGTAGGATGTATTTTCATTCACTATGCTATGTTTTGGAACCCTACTATTTTTGCCCATTTTACTGCTTTGCCTACATATATTCTTCAATAAACTGCTTGCTGATTATACCAAGCCAGTGCGGTGTTTAAGGTCAGAGGCGTTCCTGTCTGGTGTACGACACCGCACTACGTTCCTCTTCAAGATGCAACAGGTTCCCTTTGCATCCTGGTATTATTCCCGATGCAAAGGGCCAGTCCTGAAAGCCTTGTGATGCTTTTGGAAACGTCTGTGGCCTCGTTGGGTTTCTTGCAACAGGTGACGAAAGCTGTCCAGCTGTTCCCTCTTAGGGCTGAAGCCCCCACCTGCTCATTCTGTCTTTGCCAGAGGAACTTGGGCCAGTTTTCCCCGCCCCCTCCTTTCAACCCCTCCTGACTTTCAGGCTCTTCAAATGTCTCTCATTAACGTTTAAATCCGATGCTCCGTTTAAGCGGAGTTATGACTTTTTTCCTGGCAGCCTTTGAATTTGAAAGGCCCAAATGAAGGCCCCAAAGAAGGCTAATAGTTTCTCAACAAATGCTTCACACAACACACTTAAAAAAAGAAACGCCCATTGTGCCATAGGAATGACTGCCTGTCTGGGCCCTTTCAGGTGGAAAATGCTGTTTTCAAAAATGGGCCAAAGTTTCCAAAACAAGACAGAAAGGTGGTCAGTCGAGCCTTGGACACCGCATTCCCACCTTCCCTTTGTAGACTTTCTTCCTCCTCACCCTCCTTCTGTTATATATGCTTCTACTTAACTATTTCTCATTCCCCCCTTCATTCTGCAAGATGCACGGCATGTTCGTATCAATGGTTTGGCCCTATTTGGATGACGTGTGCAAAATCTTGGAAAATGTGGATTGCTGAAAGTTCTGGGCTTCTTTGATATTCTTCTCCAAGTTTGTTGAAGAATGATAGGTCTCTAGCATCTAGCTATCTATCGTATCACCTATTACCATCTATTTATCATCTATCTATTCATTTCCTTATCTAGACTATCATCTATCTATCTATCTATCTAGTGTATCAACTATTATCATCTATCTATCATCTATCCATTCATCTCCTTATCTAGCCTATCATCTATCTATCTATCTATCTATCTATCTATCTATCTATCTATCTATCTATCTATCTATGGTATCACCTACCTACATATCTTGTTTGTCTATCTATCTATCTATCTAGTGTATCAACTATTATAATCTATCTGAGCTATCATCTATATATTCATCTCCTTTTCTAGCCTATCATCTATTTATCTATCTATCTATCTATCTATCTATCTATCTATGGTATCACCTACCTACATATCTTGTCTGTCTGTCTGTCTGTCTATCTATCTATCTATCGTATCAACTATTATCATCTATCTATCTATCTATTGTATCACCTACCTACTTACCTATCTTGTCTGTCTGTCTGTCTGTCTATCTAGTGTATCAACTATTATCATCTATCTGATCTATCATCTATCCATTCATCTCCTTATCTAGCCTATCATCCATCCATCCATCCATCCATCCATCCATCCATCTATCTATCTATCTATCTATCTATTGTATCACCTACCTATCTTGTCTATCTATCTATCTATCTATTGTATCTATTGTATCATCTTGTCTATCCATTCATCTCCTTATCTAGCTATCATCCATCCATCTATCTATCTATCTAGTGTATCAACTCTTATCATCTATCATCTATCCATTCATCTCCTTATCTATATTGCTCTATCTATCTATCTATCTATCATCTATCTATCTATCTATCTATCTATCTATCTCTATCTGTCTATCTATCTATCTATGTATCATCTATCCTACATATCTTGTTTGTCTATCTATCTATCTATCTATCTAGTGTATCAACTATTATAATCTATCTGAGCTATCATCTATATATTCATCTCCTTTTCTAGCCTATCATCTATTTATCTATCTATCTATCTATCTATCTATCTATGGTATCACCTACCTACGTATCTTGTCTGTCTGTCTGTCTATCTATCTATCGTATCAACTATTATCATCTATCTATCTATCTATCTATCTATCTATTGTATCACCTACCTACTTACCTATCTTGTCTGTCTGTCTGTCTGTCTATCTAGTGTATCAACTATTATCTCTACTATTATCATCTATCATCTATCCATTCATCTCCTTATCTAGCCTATCATCCATCCATCCATCCATCCATCCATCCATCTATCTATCTATCTATCTATCTATCTATCTATTGTATCACCTACCTATCTTGTCTATCTATCTATCTATCTATCTATCTATTGTATCACCTACCTATCTTGTCTATCTATCTATCTATCTATCTATCTATCTATCTATCTAGTGTATCAACTATTATCATCTATCATCTATCCATTCATCTCCTTATCTAGCCTATCATCCATCCATCCATCCATCCATCCATCTATCTATCTATCCATCCGTCTATCTATCTGTCTATCTATCTATCTACCTACCTATCTATCTATCATCCATCTCATTATCTAACCTATCTATCTATCTTTCATCTATTGATCTATCGATCTATCTATTATCATCTATCATCTTATCACCTATTATCATATATCTGACCAATCATCTACCTACTTATCTTATCTTATCTCTCTCTCTCTCTCTATCTAATCGATCACCTATTATCACTTATCTGATCTATCATCTATACATGCCAGATCCCAGGAGAAAACCTGCTTACTTTCCAGGATCAGGCAGTACTTGGCGTCTTTAAAGTGTGTGTTCACGTGTGTGTGTGTTTGTGTGAGTAGTCTGTCCCAGGCTTCATTTCAGACGAAGGAACTGACAAACCCACTATTTCTTGCCTAAGAAAACCCTTTGAAATTCATAGGGCCACCATACGTGGACGGGCAACATGAAGGCACATACGGACATTGAAGGATTTGCGGCTTAAGGAGCCCATTGGTTTACAATCCATTGACCAGCCATAAAATAAAGCACACTTAATGCAAGATACGTGGGTAAAGCAAAGCATGTGCTGTGACAAACATAACATCTCCCCACTTGAAAACCAAGTTAGATGTCCCATGTTTTTGACCTTCAGAAAGCATCCAGATCTCTCCGGCTGAGATCTGGTCTGTCTCCAACACATTTCACAATGGAAAGTCCTCTCGAAGTTTAATACGGCGTGAAATGTATTGCGGTGTTTGTTGCATAACCGGGACGGACCCTATTGCGATGGTTCCAGGGCCACGTATCGGGCCAAAGAAGCCCCATTTCTCCTGCGCACTGCTTCGTGCCGCTCTCTTTCCCACCCTTTCCCCTCTTTTTTTGGAAGACCTCGCCTCCCCACCCTTCAGTCTGCAGCCAAAAGGGCAACGCACCAACTTTCCCAAGCAACACCCCCAGCATTCCTCCCTCGTCCAAGAAGCAGAGATGTAAAAATACTTCAAAGCCGGAGACCGTTCCCTGCTCCGTCCCCATTTGATTCCATTCCTTTTGGAAAGACAAGCCATGGTTCTGGCGTCCCATCTGTACAAGCCACACCGGTGCATTCGGCAACATCAGTCGGGTTCTTTCGGTGGCATGCGATATTTCGCAAATTTTCAGAATTCCTGACTTTATTTTGAAAGGAAGCTGTGATGGAAAACTTTCTCCGGCTTTCCAAGGCCGACCTCAGAAATGTGAGGTGGAACACTTTCCTCTGTTTTCGGCACACAGTTCTATAATTGTCACCACATTTGTTTCTCATTCGTTGAAATGTGGCCAAACATATCTGAAGTTTACATGATGATTATTTTCTTGGTGGTTCTTGGACTTGAAGTCACATGGAAGAAGGAACTTCTCTCGGTCTTTTTGTAGATCTTTTTGGTCATCTCTGGGGCAGGCCCGGATTAACCCCTTTTGGCGCACTAGGCCACACTTTGGAATTATGCCCCCAAACCAGCCTCTACCGCACCCTCCACCTCCTCCTCGCGGCGCCGCATGCCCTCCTTCCTTGAGTCAAGGAAGGAGGGCGCGAGGAGGAGGAGGCGGAGGGAAGCCCCGCCCCCAGGGCTGCTGCCGCCCGGCAGCAGCATCTGCCTCCTCCACCATGTTCCTGGGTGCCGCGCATGCCCGGCAGCAGCCCCGGGGGCTGGGGCTTCCCTCTGCCTCCTCCTCCTTGCAGCGCACCCTCCTTCCTTGACTCAAGGAAGGAGGGTGCGAGGAGGAGGAGGCAGAGGGAAGCCCCACCCCCGGGTCCACTGCTGGGCATGCGCAGAAGGAGGGCGCGAGTGCCTCTGCCTCCTCCGCCATGTTCCTGGGTGCCGTGCATGCCTGGCAGCGGCCCCGAGAGCTTCCCTCTGCCACCTCCTCCTCGTGCCCTCCTTCCTTGACAAGGGGGCGGGGGCGATTGCGAGGGGGGCACCATTTCCTCCTCCCCCACCCCCTCGCAGCGCTCTCCCCCCGCCCTCCCCTGAGAGAGAGAGAGTTTTGTTTCAACATAATTTTTTTTGGTCCGTGTGAACTGCGCCCCCCTTGGCTTGCGCCCCTAGGCCATGGCCTTATGGGTAATCCGGGCCTGCTCTGGGGGCATCTACACTGTTGAATTAATGCAGTTTGACACCACTGCCATTGCTCAATGCTGTGGAATCACTAAAAGATATAGTTTGGTGAGGAAACAGATGCTATCTGGCAGAGAAGGCGAAAGACCTTGGAAATAACAAAAATCATGACTCCATGACTTTGAGGCCTGGACACTAAAGCAGTTTCAAACAGCATTCATTTGTCAATGTAGATGCACCTTCTGACGATACATTTTCACCCCTGAATCTTTCCAAACAAAGATGGACATTTTGGAAGAGGAACTTTTGGATTTCCTTTTTTAGTGAAATTGTTCCTTTGACTCACAATTGCTTATATAATATACATATATATCCTAACTATAAATTCCAGCAACTACACCTCCCCAATGTCAAGATGTATTTTCCCCAAACTCCACCAGTGTTTACATTTGGGCATATTGAGTATTCATGTCAAGTTTGATCCGGATCCATCATTGTGTGCGTCAACAGTACTCTCCGGATGTAGGTGAACTACAACTCCAAAACTCAAGGTCAATGCCCACCAAACCCTTCCTGTCGTAATACAGAGACCAAAGAAGCCAAGCCCAAGGATAAAAGGGGATAACAAAAGTTTATTTGAACAATAAATGGAAAAAGGACTAACAAAAAAGTAGCCAACTCGGCTTAAAAAAATCCTCAAAAATCCCAGGAAAAAACGCCACAAAATAAAGCAGCAAAAAGCCCAAAACGAACACAAGATGTCAGTCTGCAACGTCCGATGTGGGAAGATCCAGAAGAGTAGTCAAAAAGCCAATCCGAGGGTCAAGGGCAGGAGAATGACGGACGAAAGGAGGAGGCAGCCAAGGGTAATCAGGAGCTGAGTATACAGAAGATACATAATCCAAAGTCCCCATAAAAGCACAGTGCCAGCCTCCCTCCATGTCATACAATACCAAACTCTGTAGCAGGAACTCATGTAGACTCCGCGGAGACCAAGCCCCGCCTCAGGAATACACGGCAGGCAACTAAACAGAAAATCAAACATTGAATCCAAAACCCCCACCTTTTCCCAAACATCAGCTAGAACTGCCACAGCAGCTCACCCAAAGCCCAAAGGTGGAGAAGTAACCCATAACTCACGAGTAACTGGAACCAGGAACAAGGCACACGATATCAGGATCACAGGAATACCAGACACAAGAATCAAATATCAACTCTTTGACCGCCGCAAATGCAGCCCCCAAAACCGATTTCTTTTATAGCCCTTTACACATCCGATTCGTCTGAAGACTCAACCTGTTCATGAACAGCAGCTGCTTCATTTCCTGCAGCTGCTGAACCCTGTGCAGTCCTCCAATTTTCCCAACGATCTTGGAAGCTTAAAGTGTCCCATTCTGCATCTGAACGTTCAGAAGGCCAATCCTGATCGCTATTGAAGCCCAGAAAGGTACTATCCCCAGAATCTTCATTACATATATCTCTTACTTCCTGAACCAATGTCTAGTCTAATTCGGCATCACTCTCTTCTGACTGCCTTTCTTCGTTCCCAGAAAAACCTTCAAAGGTTTCTGAATCAGAAGGAGCTCTAAGTATTTGCCGGATCTTTCTTCTGTGTTCCATCCCTTCACGACTGGAATCACTAGCAGCCCTTTTAATCCCAGCTGCAGGGGCTTGATTATACAGAGCCTCGCCCAAATCCATACTACTGTTTGAAGCTATTGACCCAGCGTCTTCCCCATTGCTACTAGCAGTAGCAGCCGAAGGCTCAATTACAACACTTCCAGTATTTTCTGTCGGTCATGGGAGTTCTATGTGCCAAGATTGGTTCAATTCCATCGTTGGTGGAGTTCAATATGCTCTTTGATTGTAGATGAACTATAAATTCCAGCAATCTCAACTCCCAAATGTCAAGGTCTATTTTCTCCAAACTCCACCAGTGTTCACATTTGGGCACATTGACTATTCATGCCAAGTTTGGTCCAGATCAATTCTTGTTTGAGTCTGCAGTGCTTTCTGGATGTAGGTAAACTACAAACCCCAAAAGGTCAATGCCCACCAAACCCTTCCAGTATTTTCTGTTGGTCATGGGAGTTCTGTGTGCCATGTTTGGTTTAATTCCATCGTTGGTGGAATTCAGAATGCTCTTTGATTGTAGGTGAACTATAAATCCCAGAAACTACAAGTCCCAAATGACAAAATCAATCCCCCCAAACCCCATTAGTATCCAAATTTGGGTGTTATTTATTTATTTATTTGTCACGTTTCTATACCGCCCCTCTCAGCCCGAAGGCGACTCGGGACGGTTTACACAGGCAGTCTCTGCCCTCAATACAACACAGACAACAAGTCAACCCCCCCCCCCCCCGAAAAAAAACATATAATAACAATTTAACAATTAAAAACATACAATTGCAGCCTCAGCGTCATGTTGAAATCAGTTTCCATCACATCGTCGTCATTCCTTGTATCCAATTAAGCCTTATATTTCATCAACAAATGCCTGCTCAAATAACCAGGTTTTGACTTTCTTGCGAAATGTCAGGAGGGAGGGGGCCGATCTGATGTCTCTAGGGAGGGCGTTCCAAAGCCGAGGAGCCACCACTGAAAAGGCCCTGTCTCTCGTCCCCACCAGTTGCGCCTGCGAAGAAGGCGGGACCGAGAGCAGGGCCTCTCCAGATGATCTTAAACATCTCGATGGTTCATAGGGAGAGATGCGTTCGGACAGGTAAGTTGGACCCGAACCGTTTAGGCCTTTAAAGGCTAAAGCCAGCACTTTGAATTGTGCCCGGTAGCAAACTGGCAGCCAGTGGAGCTGGCACAACAGGGGAGTTGTACGCTCTCTGAATGCCGCTCCTGTTATCAACCTGGCTGCTGTCCGTTGGACTAGTTGCAGCTTCCGAACAGTCTTCAAAGGCAACCCCACATAGAGAGCATTGCAGTAATCTATACGGATGTAACCAGAGCATGGACCACCGTGGCCAAGTCAGACTTCGCAATGGGTATTTGTGCCAAATTTGGTCCAGTCAATGGAAATACATAGTTACAATTTATAACAGTAGCAAAATGACTGTTATGAAGTAGCAACGGAAATAATGTTATGGTTGGGGGTCACCACAACATGAGGAACCGTATAAAGGGGTCACAGCATGCGGAAGGTTGAGAAAGACTGCTCTAAATAGAGTCCATCCACATTTTATATCCATTACGGACCAATGCTGGGCCCAGCTGCCTTCTGCTAATCCCACCTAATCCCTGGTTCTTTGCCTCTAAAGGGCAAGGTAATTCCAAGCCATAAAGCTCTTTTCCATTGTGGGAATCTGGCCCTTTTGTGGGGTGGGAAAACCCATGTCCATTTTTATTAGCAACATCAAAACGCACCGCAGAGCTTGTGATGTGACACAACCTCTCTGAGCGCCCGGTTTGGTTTCTCCCTTGCCTTTGCTGGATTCCATGACGCGAGTCCAGGGTTTACGAACTCACTTCATTTCAAGCAATCCGTGCGCATGGCCCGGATAGCCAAGCATTCCTTTCCTCTCTGGTCAATGTTTAATCGTTACATCACCTGCAAGGCGTTCGCAGAGCCACCTGTAGCGTTGAGAGTGAAACCTTCTCCAACTTTGCAATGGTTGGTATTGTTTTCCAGGTGGCTCTGGCCATCTGGAAAACACTTGGATTTGGACCAAACTTCAAACACAGAACCCTGGTGACCAGCAGAATATATTGGAGATGTTTGTGGGGGGGGGGGGGGACCAGGCCCAGATCACCCATAAGGTCACATTAGGCCACGGCCTCAGGCCCGGATTAACACTTTTTTGCGCCCTAGGCCACAGTTTGGAATTACGCCCCCTTTAAGCCAACCTCCCGCCACCTCCAAGGTCCCCATTCCCACCGGCTGGAAAGCTCCGCTGTGCTCTGAAGGTCTCCTCGGGAGTCGGGAGGCTTGGGGAGAGCGCAAAAGGTGCGCACGAGAGAGAGAGAGTGCACGCACAAGAGAGAGCGCGAGAGAGAGAGTGCGCGAGAGCACGAGACGGAGGGGACGGAGGGAGCAGAGACTTTGCCGTGAGACGGAGCGAGGAGGGGCATGAGAAAGGGGGAAAGAGCGCAGACCAGTTTTGGTTTTTTTTGGTCCGTGATCTGCGCCCCCCCCCCTTGGCTTGTGCCCCTAGGTCATGGCCTCGTTGGCCTTATGGGTAATCCGGGCATGCAAGGCCTAGGGACGCAGCCGGGGGGGGGGGGGCACCAGATCCGGACCCCCACATTTTTTTAAAAAAGTGTCGAGCTTCGGGCGCTTCTGTGCTTGCGCGCCATCCACACCCGCCCCGCGCCCCCCCTCCTTTGCTGCACTCCTCCTTGGCTCCTACCTCCCTCTCCAGGCCATGCTAAGACTCCCAGAGGCCGCAACGACAGCTGCACGGCCCCTATCCATGCAGCACTGCGCACCTCACGACATGAGTCTCAGCGTGGCTTGAGGAGGGAGGGAGGAGGAGGAAGGAAGGGAAGGCTTGCACCCAGGGGCGGGGCTTCCCTTCCTCCTCCTTGCGATGCGCCCGGCTTCCTTGAGTCAAAAAAAAACCCCACCTCCTCCTCCTCGCGGCTTCACGTGCCTCCTCCTTCCTCTGCGCGCCCCAGGGGCGAGCCTTCCCTTCCTCCTCCTCCTTGACACGCCAGGCGCATTGCGGAGGAGGAAGGAAGGGAAGGCTCCTTCCCTTCCTCCTCCTCCGCGATGCGCCCGGCTTCCTTGACTCAAAAAAGCCGGGCGCATGGCGAGGAGGAGGGAAGGTAAGGCTCACCCCCGGGGGTGGGACTTCCCTTCCTCCTCCTCCGCGACGCACCCGGCTTCCTTGACTCAAGGAAGTGGGGCGCGTGTCAAGGAGGAGGAGGAAGGGAAGGCTCGCCCCTGGGGCGCGCAGAGGAAGAAGGAGGCGCGAAGAGCCGTGAGAAGGCGGAGGTGGGGGGGGGGTGCGGTAGAGGTGTGTTTGGGGCGTAATTCCAAAGTGTGGCCTAGGGTGCCAAAATTGGTTAATCCGGGCCTGGGGGGACTGGCCTTCTCGCATGGGAGTTGTAGTTCACCCTGCACCCAGAACACACTGAAGCCCACCAATGACAGATCTGGATCAAACATGGCACACAGACAATGGTGGGAGCGAGGGGAGGGCCTCCCCAGCGGATCTTGGAGCCCGTGTTGGTTCATAGGGGGAGATTCAGTGGGAGTATATCTTTTTTATTTATTGGGGATTTGTTTTGCCATTTTTTCCAACATCCCATGGAGGAGACCACTGGACCTACTTTAATTTCTTTTAAGACCTTATTTATTGTACTCTTCGTGTCCAAGAAACATTGAAGATGGTTGAATTCTCGTCATTTTTGCTCTAGCAAAGCCCCAAGCGTTCAACTGCAACCCATCTGGGAAAAGCCTCCTTTTGTGATTTACTAATTCTTTCAGACTTCCATTGACACTACTTCAAAAAGACAGCTGAAACTGTCGAGGGCAAGGATCCGGCAAATTACATTAGATATGCTGGGCTCGGTGCCGATCTCGGTGGATGACGGCTTGGGTGGGTTCCACCAAAGGCCCTGGCATGCCTTCCAATCAGTTGGAGCCTGGATTCGTTTGCGAAATGTCTTGAAATGCAGGACATGCTTTGCCCGTGCCAAATTTTAATAGCATTTCTTGGCAACCGGCTGAAACCGGAGAGGGCTGATGCCTCAACAGGGACGCGGTAATGGTTTAAAGTGTTGCATGGATCTGATATCGTTGAGAGATACGACATCTGCCAAGGAAAGGCTCCTGACATTGTGTGCTACTCTGTGTAGATCTAATTACGGTGGGGAGATTACACTGGGAATGGGAGACAACCGTGCAAAGCAAGGAGCCTGCGAGTCATCCCGAGAAATATATCTTTATTATATGTGTGTGTGTGTGTGTGCGCGCACATGCACGGCATTCCAAACCATCACCAGCATCACTATTATTGGAACCATAGCTGTCGTCCTTGTTTGCATGCCGGGAAATAGAGTTTCTGCAAAAAGTTCTCTGATAGTGATATCTTGATCCTTCACTACAGTGAGCAAAATGAAATCTTGGGTTTGTGGAGATCCACGAAGAGAGGTGGGTAATAAATGCTTTATTGTTGTTGTTGTGGTAGTGGTTGTTTTAATTTGATACACAACAAGATGAGTCCAAAGCAAACAAGGCCACTCTGCTGGCTTTTGTATTGGATCACACATCAGGCACTTCCCAAGTGTCTAGGACTGTGTGATGTATTGGTGAATAATGTGTGCCGATCTGAGTAGGGTGGCCTTTTGCAGTTGAAGGTAGTGATTTTGTCAGTGCTGATTATTTTTGAGTGCAGGCCAAGGTCTTTGGGCTCTATACCAGGGGTGGGCAACCTACGGCCCGCAGGCCAGATGCAACCCGTCAGCCGATTCTGCCCGGCCCGGGGAGAAGGGCATCGGGAGCGGGGCCAAGAGGAAGGGGTGCCACTGCTACCATCCCATCGCGGGCTCTGTGGGGCCTGTGTTGGCAGACAGGCCAGAGGAGCGGCTGCTTTGGAGTGCCTGCCATCCCTGGAGGCGATCCGGGCCTGCAGGGGAGCATTCGGCGACCTATGGTGGCTGATCGCCCTGGTGACCCGGAAGATCGTCTTCTGTGTCGCCAGGGTGATCAGTTGCCTCAGATCGCTGACTGCTCCCCCTGCAGGCCCGGATTGCCTCCAGGGATGGCAGGCACTCCATAGCAGGACAATCAGCTGGGGGCGAGAGCGGGCAGAGGCCTGCAGCCTCCGATCGCCTGCTGCTCTGCATTCCTCAGCTGCGGCAGCGGCTGGGTCCGCTTTGCCATCCTCTGGGCTGGGTCCATTGGGCCATTCCATCTTGGTTCGCACCTTGTCTTCTTGAATTTAATTTAATTTAATTTTAGTGATTTTTATTATTATTTTATGATAATTTTATTATAATAATATAATAAATAATATAATATAATGTTATATTATATTATAATTTCAATATATTATAATGTCTCTCTCTATATATACTATAATATAATAATTATGATATTAATACTAATAATATATGAATATTTTTTGATATATTAATATGTTAATATTAATGATGTGTAATATATAGTAAATATAGTAAATAAATAAATAAATAAATAAATAATGTAGATTAGAATGTAGTTCCGCCTTTAGGTGCGGCTCTCCATAATATTTTTTGGCTCTCGTGTGGCCCCTTGGAAAAAATAATTGCCCACCCCTGCCCTACACCCAGTGTGCCCGTCACCACTGGGATCACTGGCTTGTGCCAATTTTGCCAAGATCGAAGCCTTCCAAGTTAAGCAGCTTCGCACCCTCCCGGGCCTTTCCAGAACAACGGCGGCAGTAAGGGCAGAGCTAGAAGTGAATGCCCCCAGTAAAAGCTCAAATCTTAATGAGACAATTCAATTAGTGGTCAAAAATAAACCGGATGAATCCCAGTAGACTTCCTCGCCTAGAGGATCAAGTCCAGCGTGACCAAAAGACATCATGGATAGCGGCTCTAAAAAATGAGTTGGCTAAAATTGGCCTGCCTTGACAATTTCTGAACAATCTAGGACCTAAGGCAAAACAAGTGCTCATTCAATGCACTCGGTAGATCTATGCTCAATTGGACCTAGCAAGCATAGGTAGATTTTCAGCACAAGGTTTTTAGCTTCCCACAAAATGAATATTCATTTAGAACTCTATCTGACTATTCCACTTCTGTTACCCTTAAGAAGAATATATACTAGGGCTAGGTTTGAACAACTCGGTATTATGGTGCAAACCGGGCGTTACTGTAACTTATTCAAAAGCAATTGCAGTCTATGATCTCCAAGCTGCCACTGTTTTCCATGGCTTTAGCTCCAAATTGATAAGAGCTCTCCAAAGTGCTGAATTCAATTGGTCTTCAGTTGGTCCTGTAAAGTTTGGACTTCAACTAGGAATGGATTCACCTGCCCACTAATATTTGCCGCGATAAACGCTACTCGCTTAATCCGAAATGATATTGTAAGGAGACAAAAGTGCTTGAAAATGGAAAGCCTTCTTTACCCCCTTAATTTTTTTTTCTCATGCCCTATGTTTCAAAAGAGAGGGAAGGAGAAGGAGGGGGGGGGGAGAAGCAAAAGAACATTTGTTTCCAATCTTTTATGTGGAAAAACTTTGCATGTAACATAAAAATCTTCTGGCAGGAGAGGCCGCTTGCCGTGAGCTGATGTGTTCATAATGGGATATTTGAGCCAGGCCTGACCCGACGAAGCCACCAGAATGGGACGACGCGGCTCCTTGGCTGGGTTCCAGGGTGACACCTGCCCAGAAGTGAGCCGACAGGTGGCCCTGGCGGATCGGGGCCCCGTCATCCCCAAGGAGAACGCGTCTCTGCTGATCCTGAATAAGCTTTGATGCCAGAATTTGAAGTTTTCATAGCCCAGCGGAAAACAAGGGGCGGCTGACAAGCTTTGCAAACTGCGTTGCATGTCAGCCAGTTTAGCCTGTGATTGTGTCTAATGTTCATGATAGGAATGGGGATGATGTTCCTGATGGTGGGCCTGGGTCTGTTGACAATGGGGATAAGGGTTTGCCTTGGGCAGAGTTAAGCTTAGACAAGAGGCCCGAGCTGTCTCAGGAAGATTCACAATGTCACATTCCTGGGAGAAGCCAGGCCAGGATTACCCAAAAGGCCAACCTAGGCCATGGCCTAGGGGTGCAAGCCGGGGGGGGGGGGGGCACAAATCGCTGACCCCAAAAATGATAATTAAAATGTTGAAACAAATAAAAACGCAATGCGCATGGAGATGAGGAAGGAAGGATACTGGAGGTCCTCCTTTTTGGCGGCGCCCCTTCCTAAATACCAGCTCCTGCCTCTGCTATTGTTGCGCAAACCACATATGCGCAGGGGCTCTCGACACTGGCATGGACGTTGACAGGAGAAACAATTAACTCCCTCGATGCCGACAGCATCCACTTGCTGGCTCCTTCAGTGCAAGTACAGGAAACTCCATTGCACAGTCTGCGCATGTCCTAACACCATGAACGCTGGTATTCCTCCTCCAACACAAGGAGGAGACTCCTCCTTACTGGAGAGAGAAGCGCAACTGCCGGCTATGGCACATGCGCAAACCCCAGTACAGGAGAGAAGCGCAACGCGACAAGCCCCGGTATCGGGGAGAAGCGTGGCATCGGTACAACTGCTGACTACAACGCATGCGCAATCCACGATACCGGGTAGGAGCCAAGTGCCTCAAGCTCCGGCATCGGGGAGGAGGCTCCTCCCCCCATGCCTGCATCCATAGTGCCTGCTGAGAGGGAAACTCCTGTGGCGGACCTAGTGGGGCCACACTGGGAGAGCTGGATGAGGGGCACTAAGGGGGATGTGCGGATGAAAGGATGTGGGGGGCGGGAGAATGTGTGGTAGAGGTTGGCTTAAAGGGGGCGTAATTCCAAAGTGTGGCCTAGGGTGCAAAAAGGTGTTAATCCGGGCCTGGGAGAGGCACTTCATAGTCTTTCTCAGAGCAACTGCCTGAAGATGACTTGTCAGGTGCAGAAGTTAATGAGAGTCAAGTTAATGAGAGTGCAGATAGAAGGCAAAGATTTTGTAAACAGAGTCAGAGTGCTCAGGCGCAAAGAAGATCAGTTCGTTTACAGGAAAGGAAAGATAAGAAACTTTTATCTGGTCTGTTAGGAGTGTCTATTAGGTAGGAAGCCAGTTTGATCTTCATTTATTATTTCATTGAGAAACCTCTTTAATCTATAGGCCATGATGTTTGTAAAAAAATGATAATTATTGTTCAGCAACGAAATCGGCTTGTAGTTTTCAACATTGCAGGGTTCCGCATTTTCTTTATATATTAAAGTTATAGTGGCTTCCTGCCAAGATTCAGGCATTCAAGCATAATTTAATATGTCATTCGTGATATCTTTTAGGTATGGGATCAACTCATTGATCTACTCATATTTGCATGTTTTTGAACTGCTAAGTCGGCAGAAGCTGGGGCTAACAGCAGGAGCTCGCCTTGCCCCCCAGATTCAAACCACCAACCTTTTGGTCAGCAAATTTAACCCACTGCACCACTGGGGGCTCCCTAATAATAATAATCTCTCTCGGCATTACTTCGCGAACGAAGATTCTTAGGAAGGACTCATCCCACGCTTTTTACAAGCACGTTGATGACTAAAAAGGCCAATCTGAGATAGGCAAGTTCGGTTGCAGAAAGCACAGCCGAAAGTCTCCTTGGGTGATGTTTCCCAGTTGTGGTTCTTTTTGTGTTGTCGTTTCTCTTCAAGACCCATTCGGCGTGACTTCTCGAAAGAGGCCGCAGCATCATGGATAGTGCGTCTCCATGCCTCCCGATGTGAGGCCAGGGTGGACCATTGTTGGTGATCAATCTGGCCGAGCTTGAGATGTTGTTTCAGGGAGTCCTTATATCTCTTTTTTGGGGCACCTCTCTTGCGCTGACCATAGAGTAGTATCTTTGGGAGGCGGTGGTCCTCCATCCTAGAGACGTGCCCTGCCCAGCGCAGCTGTGTCCTCAATAGCATGGCCTCAACGCTGGTGATCCCTGCTTGCTCAAGGACAGCAACATTCATCACATAGTCGGTCCAGTGTATATTTAGGATTGATGAAAGCGTTCGAGGAGTCGTAGGTGTTGGCGATAGGTGACCCATGTTTCAGACTCATAAAGGAGAATAGACAGTATGATCGCTGATTTTGGTGCTTTGCCTCAGGTGCTTGTTGCTCCAGACTTTTTTGTGGAGCCTTCCGAATGCACTATATGCCTTTGCTAATCTGTGATCTATCTCTTTGTCAATCTTGGCGTCTGAAGAGATGATGCTTCCCAGGTAGGTGAACTGCTGAACGGACTTAAGCACAGATTTGCCTTTGCTGACGTGGGGATGATGGTGTTCTTCCTGTGGTGCGGGCTGGTAGAGGACTTCTGTTTTCTTCAGGCTGACTTCCAGCCCAAACAGCTCTGCAGCTGTTGCAAAGCAGAATGTGAGGCGCTGCAGGGCTGCTTCTGAATGGGCGACAAGGGCCGATATTATTATTAATAATTATAATTAATAATTAATAATAATAATAATAATTGCAGAAATCCCAGGGGCCATGCAGTATAAACCGTTTGCCAGGGCAGAAAACACACAACCAAAAACCCCAAAGGGCTCTGCGGAGCACATTTTGAGAAATGCCATTCTAGTCTACACAAACCCTCAGTAGCTGGAATCGGCTCAGAATCCAAGGGTCTGATACCAATAACGTTCAGCAGATGGCATTGCAATTAATCTCCGGAGCCAGAATTTTTCTTTTAAAAAATCCACATTGGAGCATTTTTCTTGACTGGAAACCCAAGCCATGCCAACAGTATGGAGTCAGGTTTCGGCACAGGCATCAGATACTGAGGAGGGCACCCTGCGCTTTTTACTAAGAGCTTTGCATTTGCCATTTTCTCTCTGAGTCGCTTTGGGAGTGGAAATGCAACACTCAGGTTCAGTTTTCACCCTGAAATGCAGGTTGCCAGTTCTGCAGGGTGCAGAAAGGAAAGATAAGGAGATACGGTTGCTCTGAGGCCGTGGCTCCCTTCCAATCCATGTCACGGTGATTGTATTCAGATGTCGGGTTCGAAAGACCCCCCCCCCCTCCAATAGAACCACCTTGGTTCATTTTTTTTAACAAATGAAGAAAACGCTGAGGGTTTTAAAAAAGAGTAATGTAGACCCTGATCAAAATCCTGTAAGGCAACGTTTCTCAACCTTGCTAATGCTGTGACTCCTTAATACAGTTCCTCTTGTTGTGGTGACTCCCAACCATAACATTATTTTCGTTGCTATTTCATAACTGTCATTTTGCTCCTGTTATGAATCGTCATGTAAATATCCAATCGTCAGGATGTATTTTCATTCACTGGACCAAATTTGGCAAGAATACCCAATATGCCCAAATTTGAATACTGGTGGGGTTGGAGGGGGAATGTTTTTGTCATTTGGGAGTTGTAGTTGCTGGGATTTATAGTTCACCTACAATCAAAGAGCATTCTGAACTGCACCAACGATGGAATTGAACCAAACTTGGCACACAGAACTCCCATGACCAACCGAAAATACTGGAAGGGTTTGGTGGGCACTGACCTTGAGTTTTGGAGTTGTAGTTCATCTACATCCAAAGAGCACTGTGGACTCAAACAATGATGGATCTCAACCAACCTTGGCAGGAATACTTTATATGCCCAAATGTGAACACTGTTGGAGTTTGGGGAAAATAGACCTTCAGGGAGTTTTTCACCTGTAACATAGAATCCCTGGTGTATGGAATCCGGTGTCCTTGTGGGCTAATTTACATAGGAGAAAGTCAAAGAAAGATCAAAGTCCGATTTGGTGAACACCGTTCACGCGTTCGAAATCTGTCTGAGGACTCTTCTTTGTATATACATTGTAAAACCTTATCCCATAGCCCAGAGTCACTCCAGTTCTTTGGGATAGAGAAAGTTTCCACTTCTCCCTATGGTGATATCAATAAAGAGTTAATTAAGGCAGAAACCCGCCACATAATTAATTACCGCACCGAGACGCCTTTAGGACTTAATGAAAAATTAGGCATTGCTGCGCTTCTCACGTGACTCCCACCACTGTGTTTGATCTCGCACTGTATAAACTCCTCGTTTTATTTTACCCTTTGCTCTTGCCATCATGACGCCTGTGCGTTTGTTTCATTGAGCCATTGGCTTAAGGTAAATATTAAGGTCTATATTGGCTGCTTTATTTCATGCATAAATTGTATTATATACTTCAACCGTGTATATGGAACTGTGTATGTGACTATTATATTATGTATTTCAACTTTGTAGATCGATTGTATGTTATTGCCGCTTACTATATATCTGCACCATACGTCTGATTTGACGGTCTCCACCCGGCCTTGATAAAGACTGCACGGTCGAAACGAGAAGGGGATTCCGGGGTATTCACTCCCTTGTCGGCCCTTATTTGTGTGGACTCCATTAGCGTCGGTGACTTACTCTCCCTGGATCTCGCCAGGGCAGTTTGCTTTGTTGCAGTGGCTTGTGGCCACTACCGCCCATTGTGGATTTACAATATTGGTTACCTACCTTAGATGGATTATAAATAACTATTTTCATCATCATCCTTGATTGCCATCCATCTATTTGACTACACCTAGTAGAACTGTGTTTGTCCATCAGAACTCTAACCAGGACTATTTTAGTTTCTCAACGGACATTCTGACTTTGGACTTCATAAACTGTTGGTAGGAACCTTGTATGATACATTTACTATTGAGTAGTGTCCCCATCGCATTACTATTATATGTTGAGTGTTTATCAATGAATTTATTTACGATATTTACATAAATTGTTCCGACGTGTTTACTTGAAAATAGACCTTGTCATTTGGGAGTTGTAGTTGCTGGGATTTATAGTTCACCTACAATCAAAGAGCATTCTGAACTCCACCAACGATGGAACACTGGTGTAGACGCATCCTCTCTTAACATCTCCAGCTCCTACTCTTCACCTTCTAAAATTCCATCCAAATACTCAGCCAGTTTATTTATTTACTTTGCTTCTAGACTGCCTCTCTCAGTCCGAAGGCGACTCGAGGCGGTGTACAAATGGCAAGAACTGCCCAAGACAAACATATCAACAATTATCAACACAATTCCATCATATACAAATTAGCACTTAACGTTAAAAACACAATATCAATGTCTCATTATTAATTTGGTATCCAATTGCATCGTCGTCGTTCCGTAGGTCTCAATTTGGTAATCATATTACATCTGCAAATGCCTGGTCAAATAGCCAGGTCTTGACCTTCTTGCAAAATGTCAAGAGGGAGGGGGCTGATCTGATGCCATAAGGAATGTCGTTCCAAAGCCGAGGAGCCACCACTGAAAAGGCCCTGTCTCTCGTCTCCACCAATCGCACCTGCAAAGCAGGCGGGACCGAGAGCAGGACCTCTCCGGATGATCTTAAGCATCTTGAAGGTTCGTAAGGGGAGATGCGTTCGGACATGTAAGTTGGACCAGAACCGTTAAGGGCTTTAAAGGCTAAAGCCAGCACTATGAATTGTGCTCGGTAGCAAACTGGTAGCCAGTGGAGCTGGCGTAACAAAGGTGTTGTGTGCTCCCTGAGTGCCGCTCCTGTTATCAATCTGGCTGCTGTCCATTGGACCAGTTGAAGCTTCCGAACAGTCTTCGATGGCAGTCCCACGTAGAGGCCGTTGCAGTAATCTATACAGGATGTAACCAGAGCATGGACCACCGTGGCCAAGTCAGACTTCCCAAGTTACAGGCGCAATTGGCGCACAAGTTTTAACTGTGCGAATGCTCCCCTGGTCACCGCCGAATCCAGGATCACACCCAGACTGCGAACCTGCATTTTCAGGGGGAGTGTAACCCCGTCCAACACAGGCTGTAACCCTATGCCCTGTTCGGCCTTTTGACTGACCAGGAGTGCCTCTGTATTGTCTGGATTCAGTTTCAATTTGTTCACCCTCATCCAGTCTGACACAGCGGCCAAGCACCGGTTCAGGACCAAGACAGCCTCCTTAGTAGCAGGTGGGAAGGAGTGACAAAGCTGCGTTACCGTACCCCGAAACTCCGGATGACCTCCCCCAGCGGCTTCATGTAGATGTTAAATAACATGGGAGACAATATAGAGCCCTGAGGAACCCCACAAGACAAAGGATGAGGGGTTGAACAGGTGTCTCCCAACAACACATTCTGGGAATGACCCTCCAGGAAGGACCGGAGCCACTGTAAAACAGTATCTCCAAGTCCCATTCCCGCAAGGTGTCCCAGAAGGATACTGTGGTCAATGGTATCGAAGGCCGCTGAGAGGTGCAGCAGAACCAACAGGGACACACTCCCCCCGTCCAGCTCCCAGCGTAGATCATCCACAGTTGCCAGTTTATAAGCCAAAAGGAAGATATAAATAAAAGCCAGCAGCTCTTGCTGAAAGTTGGCGCAAGGTCTCCCCAAAAGCTGTTGCCGCAAAGTGCGAAAAGGGTATCTTGGCCGAAGCATATGTGCGTTTTCCACTTGATGGAGCCAAATAATAACGAATGCCGATAAAACACAGCTGCTTGGGGTGTCATGGCAGCTGCAGAAGGGATCCTTCCTTTGTGTTGAAATCTTTCTTTTCTCCGGGAAAAAATCAGACAAGGTCTTTCTGTATCCATGGCAATAAAAACAAAATTGAGAGGCTGATAGTGGGATTCTTTGGCCTCCAGAGCCAAATAAAAGGGCTTGATTTGGACTCATTGCTCTGGAGCGAAGGACAAGCTGAGCTCCTCACTGGCTCAAGCCAACATCTGTCGGGAGGAGACGGCCATCTCTAAGAAAGGCAGGAAAAGGAAACAGAGGCTGGGAAAAGAATTTCTTTTAGACCGAATCTCGCAGAATCCCACAATACTACATGCAATCTATCGATCGATTGATCGATCTATCTATCTATTACATATAATAAAAGTCAGTGTTTGCGGGCGGTGTTGCAGCCGAGCGACCGAGTGGAGGGAGGAATATGTGCAAGCGTTTCGATTGGCTGCCACTGTGGGATTATTTGCATAACGGGCTCTGATTGGCCAGCCTCAGAACTCCAACATTCTACGGCCCCAGACAGAGGGGATTGGTTGCCACTGAAATGGTGTTTGCATAACGTACTCCGATAGGCCAACCACATTCCACCATTCCAAGTTGACTCAGAGGGAAAAGGAAATGCCTCAGTCACCAACTGCGGCCCACAGCAATGACGGATTGCGACCAAACTTGGCAAACAGGGGAACAATGGCCCACTTCACAACCTTGTGTGGTTTAGGGCAGGATGGGCCACGAATGATGGGATTTGCAGTACATTCTCCTCATACACTTCCAAAACAACACTGTAGCCCCTAAAAATCACATACCACGCCCAAACGGCCCCAGACAGAGGGGACTGGCTGCCACTGAAATCGTATTTGCATAACGGACTCTGAAAGGCCATCCACATTCCAACATTCTAAGGTGACCCAGAGGAAAAAGGAAAAGCCTCAGTCAGTCATACACTGCGGCCCACAGCAGTGACGGATCAGGACAAAAACTGGCAAACAGGGGCCCAATGGCCCACTTCACAACCTGGTGTGGTTTAGGGCAGGATGGGCCACGAATGATGGGATATGAAGTACCTTCACCACATTCACTTCCAAAACAACACTGTAGCCCCTATACATCACAGACCAGGCCCAAAATTGACAACAAGGCATCCTTAACTTGATTTTCCTGACTAGGCCTCAGCTCATGGGATATTGTTAGGCTCCCTCAACCTGATTTTCCTGACTAGGCCCCCGGGACTCGCAGTACCTTCACTAAGTTCCTGAGACCACTGCAAGCCACATAAACATCTAATAGGAACCAACCTTGGCATACAATGCCTTCCTCAAATAACCCGGGCACCGCCGGGTCCTCAGCTAGTATGGCTATATTGGCAGACACAGTCCTAATTATTGCTAAGAGATTAATTAGAAAACAACAAAGATGAGATACTTTGGACTATATGGTATCCATTTCCATTCAATCCCCAAATTTTCAGCTTTGGATGGAGTGAGACATGGAAAACTGGACAATATGGGATCCACTGCCTAACGATCCCAAAAGCAAAGGTCCCATCTGATCCTGGAAGACTTGTTAAGGACTTGAATGGGAGACCACCAATGGAAATCAAGTGCCGAAGGATCTATTTCAGAGGAGGGAACTGTTAGATGGAAATGGCTAAGCATTTCTAATCATAGGGGGAAAATACTGTTGGATGAACATCTGGTTGACTGATAGCATCTGGGTAATGACTGTGAATGTCATAATGCAATACTTCAGGGAATATGGTAATGGATGAATCATAACCAGATGAGGGTTATTGCAAAGGGGTTGCATCAGCCAGTGTCCCTTACTGATGACCAATCAGCAGGTGGCTATATAAGGAGGATGAAAGAATCCATCTTTCTCTCTCCTATGGGACTCATTGTGATTATCTGCCTATGTTCTATATGTGACTATTTGATGACTGATTGTTTGCAAGTACAAGTAAAGTGGATATGCGTATCCTGTTTGTATATTTGTTTATATTGCAACAGTGAATATTAAAGCCTCTGGATATTTTGGATGAAAACCTGGACCAAACAGGATGAAAACCTGGATCCAACAGGTATTGGTACACTAAACCAGTGTTTCCCAACCAGTGTGCCGTGAGCGATCATCAGGTGTGCCGTGGGAAATTGGAACCTCCAATACCCTTTCTTCCCCCTCCTGCCGAACACTTTTTCTTCTCCACTCGGGCTCCCTTCTTCCCAGGCTCGCTCTGCTCGCTTTGCCTCACTTTGCTCTGGGGCGAGTCTACGCAGTAGCGCCCGCATGGGTCACATCTTCCTCTCTCCCCCGTCCCCTCCTGAACACGCTCACGCTGCCCCCTCAGATCAAAATGGCGGCAGAAGCGGCAGTGTGGAAGAAAAAGTAAGTGTTCGGCAGGAGGGGGAAGAAAGGGCGCGAAGGGGGAGAAAGAGGTCTCTGTCGAAAGCTGGCGTGGGCAAACTTGGACCTTCCAGGTGTTTTGGACTCCAAGTCCCACCATTCCTAGCAGCCTCAGGCCCTTTTCCTTTGCCCCCCTCAGCCACTTAAGCAGGAAAGGGCCTCGGGCTGTTAGGAATGGTGGGAGTTGAAGTCCAAAGCACCCAGAGGGCCGAAGTTTTCCCATGCCTGCTTTAGGGATCTTAAAGTGGTGAGTCTCCTTCCAACATTGTGATTCTGGATAGAAAACAAACAACAACATAACATAACATTGTTTGAGTCCACAGTGCTCTCTGGGTGTAGGTGAACTACAACTTCCAAACTCAAGGTCAATTCCCAAGCAAACCCTTTCAGTACTTTCTATTGGTAATGAGAGTTCAATATGCCAAGTTTGGTTCAATTCAATTGTTGCAAGAATTCAGGATGCTCTTTGTTTGTGTGTTAACTATAAATTCATGAAACTGTAACTCCCAAATGTCAAGGTCTATTTCCCCCAAACTCCATCTGTGTTCACATTAGGGCATATTGAGTATTCATGCCAAGTTTGGTTCTGATCCAACATTGTTTGAGTCCACAGTGCTCTCTGGATATAGGTGAACTACAACTCCAAAACTCAAGGTCAATACCCACCAAACTGTTATAGTATTTTCTCTTGGTTATGGGAGTTCTGTGTGGGAAGTTTGATTCCATTCCATCATTGGTGGAGTTCAGAGTGCTCTTTGAACTATAACGCTGTTGAGCAAGTCCTTCGTGTGTGTCTTAGGATATCTATGTTGTGTTCATCGAAACAGGCCCAGGTTTCACACTGAATGTATAAATACATTTTAAAACATATTAACTATATGTATTGCTGTGTTAGAGTGTCATTTTGTGTCATTTTGGTTGGTGGCGTGCCCCAGGATTTTGTAAATGTAAAAAATGTGCCGCGGCTCAAAAAAGGTTGAAAAACACCGTTCTAGAACACTTGTTATCCAGTTTGAGCAGTTTGGGGAGGTTGTGATTTGGAAACTATAAATCACCTCATGACCAGCATCTTGCGACAGGAACTGGGCAAAACACCTCTGAATATCCCTTTCCCATGAAAATCCTACGCAGTACACAGGATCTTCCAAAGTTGGTGTGAGATTTGAAGGCATCGGGTCTCACCTGATTTTTGTATATTAAACATAGTCAGATCTGGGTAGGACTTGGATGGGAGACTTGTAATGAAAGCCAAGTGCCATAGGCTCTGTTTCAAAACTGAGTTTTCACATTCCAGCAGGGATTTGAACCCTATTTTACAGAATCCTAACCCAATGCTCAAATCATTGGGTTATTTCCCTTGCCAAGCAGAGACACTGTAACCTTCATCCCTTGACTTGAAAGGAGCTCTCCGTGGTGCTGAATGCCTTAATGGGATAGGATTCAGCACCTTGGAGAGCCCTGTGATGTTATGGACCTTTGGGAGGAAAATGTTGGGAAATGCTGGGTTAATACATCAACTAATAGAAACTGTACAATTGCAACATCTTATGTTAGGCCCATACCCTCCTTCCCCACACCCCAATGTCATCCAAGACTTCCAACGTGAATCTTATATCTGTTAAAACCTCCTCTTATATCTGGTTTAATAAATTCCCCCTTGTGGCTACTTTAAAGAAATGAGCCTCTAGCGTTTCCTCATTGGTGCCAATGGACGTAATCTTTCCAGTATGAAAACAGAACCCTCCCCACCCCTGGCAAATTTGGGAAGCTCCCTAAAAATGGAGCAGGGGGGCAGCCAAAAACCAGACAAAGAAAATAGCACAGGTTTTTGCTGAATTGCACACCCTTACGGAGCGCTATTCAATTGCCAGATTTGTGGTACCAGCACACCATAGAGTTGCATTGGAGGGCCTGGTGATTCCTAGAGTTGCATTCCTAGGAGTTTGCAGGTCCTCTAAAGCAGTGCTGTCCTACTTCTACCAGACCTAGGGCCGGACTTCCAGTCACTGATGACCTGAGAGGCCGCTCCGCGCCACTCCGACCCGCCCCCGCCGCCAGCCACACCCCTGGCCCCGCCTCCTAAAGTACAGAAAGGAGGTTGAGGACCAAATAATAATGCTATAATACAGTCTCCAATTCAGTATATTCACTTATATTGATAATAACAGAGTGGAGTTATACTCACGGACCAAATTAGTCAATAGCATCTATACAGAGTCAAACTTGGGCGTATCGTCATAGAAACAATTCAGGCCCACATAATCCCGTTAAGGTCCCCCAAAAGTTCACACGGTTCACAATGTTCAAATCAACTGAGTATCATTCCAAATGGAGTAAATGAAATCCAAGACACAATTGTCAGTAAGTGGAGCCAATCGAGATATAATCCAGGAGCCGGGTTAACGGAAGTCACCAGGTCCTGCTCCGTTTCACGCAGATTGCGCTTTATCAAAACCCAATATTTCACAGTCTGGCATTCGAGGCATCCACAATTCTATAAATAAACAAACAAATGGGTCCAGGTAATAAACAGTAGTCCAATCCAATGTAGGCATACAAAAATATATAGAAGAAGAATACAGCTTGATATGGCATTCCAAAATTTACAACATAATCATATTGTCAGAAAATACATACCAATGATCAGTCATGCGAACAGGCACGGGCCAAACTCAGGGGAGTAAGGCACAGATAGAAGTCAGTGCATGCAATTTAACAGTCATCCAATTAACCATTATTCACAACACCAGAAAGGGGGAGTCGGGCAGTTAAAGGAGTAAGGAGGAAAGAGCTATACTTTCGTTCAACCCACGTGGGGACTCTGTGGAAAGGGTCACGATCCACCGGGTTTTGGCGCAGATGAGTGCGCGATGTTGGTCTTCATGAGGAGATATTGGAACTTTCTCAATGCAGGTAAATGTAAGGTCGTCTGGTCCATGTTTATGTGTAAAGCAATGCGAGTATAAGATTGAATCCTGACGGCCAGATCTGACGCACGATTTGTGTTCACTGATTCTAAGACGGAAAGCACGTTTTGTCTGTCCTATGTAAATTAGGGGGCGGGGACAGGAGCAAATTAACTGAGTTGCTTTCCGGTGTTGTGAATAATGGTTAATTGGATGACTGTTAAATTGCATGCACTGACTTCTATCTCGCCTTCTTCCTATTTAGGCACGCCTCCTCCCTTCCTCCCCCCCCCCCCCGGCATTCCCGATTGGTGCGCCAGGGGGAGAGGCGGGACGGAGGAGGAAGGGAGCGGGCGGGGCTGGGTGACGTCAGGCTCGGCGCCGGCGCCACACCTAACGTCACCCAGCCCCACCCCCCGGAGATCGAATTTTAAATTTTTTTTAAAAAAAATTACTATTTTTTGCAGGGTAGGCGGGGGCCGTAGGGAAGGGGCTGGGGGGGCGTATACGGCCCCTGGGCCGCCAGTTGGACAGCCCTGCTCTAAAGCAACTATTGGGAGAAGTATACCATAGACCAGTGATTTTCAACCTTTTTTGAGCCGTGGCACATTTTTTACATTTACAAAATCCTGGGACACACCACCAACCAAAATGATACAAAATGACACTCTGTCATTTTACTAACTGTCACCCTCCCCCCATCGTGACGCCGCTGCTTCCGCCAAATCCCCCTCCCGCCCCCCCTGGAGGCCCACGCGCAGGAGGCTCGTCACCGTCCTGCATGGGAGGGCTGTGCTGAGTGGCCGAAGTTCACGCGGGCTCGGCTGAGGACAAAGAGGAATTGAGCGCACGGGGTGGCTCCGATCCTCGGAAAAAACTGCAGCGGAGGCTCGCAACCGTCGCCACCCCCAGCTCTCCTTCCTGACGGGGTTCAGCCTCCACAGGAGTGCCTCCCCCCCCCCCCGCGCGTCCTTTCGGCTTCCCTGCTGTCGCCTTGGGACCAGATCGGGAAGGAACCAAGCTGGGCTGTGGAGCTGCGCATCCCGGCCTCTGCTCTGCTCTTCAGTGACCCCGGAGCCCAGCCAGGAGAGGCCAGGAGATGAGAGGTTGCTCCCCTTCCCCGGTGCAGAGGGGCTACAGGGCAGAAAGCCTCGCCTCGAGTCTCCAGGAGCGGGATCAGGTGGGGGCAGCTCCCGCAGACTCCTCCTCCCTCTCCTCCTCCTTGCTGCCGGAGGGGAGGAGGGCAGAAGAGCGCCCAGGAGCCATGAAGCAGAAGAAGCCGCAGCCCGGTCAGGTAGCCCTTGGCGCGCAGAGGGAGGGAAGGAAAGAAGGAAGGGAAGGAGAGAGAGAGGAGGGAGGGAGGGAGGAAAGTTCAGGATGCCAAGGGCTCTCCCTGACTGCAGCCAGGCTGGCTGGCATTGCTGATTCTGCCAGGAAAGCCTCATTTCCGCTGCCTGAAGTTTCCTGCTAGGCTCTCTCTCTCTCTCTCTCTACACTGTAATTTTCCACGGCACACCTGATGATCTCTCACAGCACACTAGTGTTCCACAACACACTGGTTGAAAATCACTGCCATAGACTAACTTGGAGGACCTAGAAAATTTCCAGCATTTCTCAGGTGAAACTTGGAACGTGTGTGATAATGGAATGGTGTTCAAAAGAGAAAGCCTCACAAGAAGGCCATCTAGAAGGTCTCCATATTTGATGCCAAAGTGATGGGACAAAATGAAGGTCCACACATAGTGGGCGTCAATTGTGAGACATCGACGGCTCCTTTAAACTTCGGACTAAAATCCAAAGCAGTGTCACATTGGAAATCACCAAGAACCAGTGAGAAACACCTGGAAATACCAATGGACCATCGCATCTGGTCAAGAGACCGCCAATATCAAATGGATAGTCAAGACGTTCATATTTTAATTGCTCCTTTTTGTGGAAAGGCAGGAAAGGGATAAGTGTCCACTCTTGATACAATTAACACCATTTTATGAAGACAGAGTAAGTTAATAGTCCAGCCATTTCAGCCAACTTGGAAAAGACTCTGTTTTGAGTGGATCTGTTCAAGAACTTTGCAGAAGACTAAATGTTTGAAGAAGATCCAAGACCAAACGCAAAAATCTCCATCTGACCCCTTTTTAGCTCCTCGCTTGGATCTCATTTTAATACGCAAGTTGGAGCGGGAGGGGATGAATCTCTTACATGGAAAGCTAGCTCTTTTTTTAATGTTAAATGAGTTTTGATTTTTACACAAATGTCACCCCAGGTTGGGGATTCAAAAGGACGAAGGGCAAGGGTTTTGCAGCCGATGAAAATGGGGTCCCGTCCAAGACGTGACCGCATGTTTCCAACCAGTGGAGAAAGAAGAAAAGGAGCCATTAGCAAGAAGGCATTCTTTTTATAGGCCGCCCTGGTCCGTCTTCTTTGCGAACATGCTATCTCTTTCTTCAAAAGGCGAAAAGGTTAAAACAGTAATATGGGAGCCATTAGGCTAATAGGAGCCTTGGGAGCTTCTCCTCTTTAATTTCTCCCTCCCTCCGGCTGAGTCATTTCCATTTGGGGAAGAATCGCAATGAGCTCATGGTTGGATGCCTCAATGGCACAAAATATGCCCTGCTTGGCCACAGGTCCCGTTTTTAGTCCGAGGGGTCTATATGGCTAAAACCCAAGCTAAAAGCTCTTGTTTCCCTATAGGAACCACCCAGGAAGATCTACTGATGAGGGGCTTTCAGTGTCTGTTCCTCAGTTCAGAAAATCCCTCCCATGAAAGGCTTCCTTGGATTTGTTCTTTTGGCTATCAGGCAAAGACCTGGGTCTTAATCAAAAGAGGAAAGCAAGGCTATCATCATCGTGATCAGTGATGATCGGCGTCATGATCGGCGGCGTCATTGTCATCCCCGTCATCATCAGTATCAGCAACATCATAGAATCAATTATGTTGGTGATGATTATGATGACGATGATGATGACAATACAGATGATGACGACGATGTCAACAATGATGACGACAATGACTATGATAACCTTGCTTTTCTCTCTTCATTGAGACCTGTTATCATCGTTGTCATGATAATTATCGCCTTCATCATTGTCATTGCTATAATTGCTGTTGCACTTCAGACAAGGAGCACCCCCCTAGTTCACACACGCAACAGACAGTCTGAATAATAGGCTTCTATTGAAACAAATATAGTGTCCAACAAAAGGGTTTAAATAAAAGATCAATTGTAAGATATATCCAAGGTAAAATCACACAGTTCAAATAGTCCCAATAATCCAAAAGCAAAGGTAGAAAACTTGATGCATAATCCCATGAATAATACAAGGCAGCTATAGAAGCAAAACGTTAGCAGAGGCCTAGGCAAAATCAGGAGCTTGGAGACAAGATAAGCTTGGCATGGTATTCTGAATGAAGCCTGGAAACTGAAGACAATTTCCCTAGCAATCTCATATAAAGACAAATCAGTTTCGGTTTGCAAAACGACTGCTGCGTTGGAGGCTGGCAGCCTGCCTAGATTCTCGAATGCTATCTCAGCGTTTGAATGGAAGCTCGTTAAGATTCCCAGGTGTCCCATTATCAACATCAAGACCTTCAGAGTCCTGAACACAAGAATTCTCATCTAATGAAGCCCTGGGAAGAGAACTGTTCCCAGGAAAGCAAGCCTCACCTGAAAGGTCACTTTGCATCTCAGAATTCTCATTAAGCATCACATCATCAGCATTTTCAGGAACAATCCCATCATCCCTAGCATGCACATGAGCACCAGGCTGAAACACTACATGGAATCATAGATTGTATGATGACAACGATGATGATGCCAATGATGATGATAATGACAATGATGATGGTGATTATTATGATGATGACGACGCTGATGATGACGACAACGACAATGATGTCAACAATGATGACAACCTTACTTTCCTCTCTTGATCAAGGCGTGTTATCATCATTGTCATCATCATCATCTCCATTTAAATAGGACTTCAACCTTTAAGTGGTTGAATAGGCGGATGCTCAGGAACGTTCATTAATTGTTATCTTGTATCTTCCATGTTGTTTCCAACTTATGCTGACATTAAGATGAACCCTCAAGAGAGAAGTTAAGGGTTGTTATTATTATTATTATTATTATTATCATCATCAGCTTATCCTGAGGATGGAGGGCAGGCCCGAATCCGTACCCGATAATTTCTACCGCTGCCTTGAGGCCGTTACTGGATGGCTGCGAGCCAGTAGGTTGAAGGTGAATCCGGCTAAGACGGAGATCCTGTGGTTCGGCCGCCTGGGCTGTAGGGATGTCCAGCTTCCGCCCCTGGACAGCGTGACCCTATGTCCGTCATCGTCTGTCAAGAGCCTAGGTGTAACCTTGGACCCCCTGCTGTCGATGGAGGCTCAGGTCTCCAGCGTCTGCAGGGTGGCATTTTTCCATCTTCGACAGGCGAGGAAGCTGGCCCCCTATTTGTCCCGGGGCGACCTGGCCACAGTGATCCAAGCCGCGGTCATCTCGAGGCTTGACTACTGTAACGCTCTGTACATTGGCCTTCCTTTGTCAGTGATCCGGAAGCTTCAGCTGGTGCAGAACGCCGCAGCCCGACTCTTGGCAGGGGTCCTGGTTGGCTGTCACATTTCGCCAATTCTGTGTGAACTGCACTGGCTCCCGATAGTATGCCGGATCACCTTCAAAGTGTTCGTTCTGACTTTTAAGGCCTTACATGGTCTGGGGCCAGTGTACCTGCGGGACCGTCTCCTCCCTTACCATCCCACTAGACCTCTGCGCTCCGAGGAGCAAAACCTCTTGGCCATCCCTAGTGTCAAAACTTACCGGCTGACCGCGACTCATCGGCGGGCGTTCTCAATTGTGGCTCCGACCCTTTGGAACTCTTTGCCTGTTGACATCCACAACATTCAGGCCCTTTTCCCTTTCAGGAAGGCTTGTAAGACCTGGTTGTTCCAGCAGACCTACGGGTCTGGATAACCTGCGTGCCTATAGCCTCCTTGTAATTGTTTTGCTGCTGTTGTGTCGTGCTCGACTATGTCGTTCTACATACTGTTTTTAATGTGTTTTTATCTGTTTGCTCGCATTGTGTTTTTATAAATGCTTGTTTTATTATGTACGATTAATTTGCTGTGAGCCGCCCCGAGCCTTTGGGGGGGGGGGGGGCAGTAGATAAATGCGAAATAATAAATAAATAAATAAATAAATAATATTCAAACAGAACTTCAGCTATTAATTGGTTGGGCTAGAAGGATGATCAGGAATTTTAATATATTTCTATTGGGTGTCTTCAAGTTGTTTCCAATTCACAATGACCTTAAGGTAAACAATCAAAAGAGAAAGGCAGGGTTATTGTTATTGTTGTTATTGTTGTTCCTATTTAAACAAACACATGGTCAATTGAGAAAAGCAGGGCAATGGCAAATGATCAAAAGAGAAAAGAGGGGCTATTGGTTGGGCTGGGAGGATGGTCAGCCCAACCAAAGTTGGGTGCCCTCAAGTCATCTGCAGCTTAAGGTGACCCTATGGTAAAGCTACCATAGGGTTTTCTTGGCACAACATCTTCAGAGGGATTTGCCATTGCTGTAGGGTTCCCATATGTCCCTTATTATAAGGGACGTCCCTAAAATTTGTGTCCCTTATTTTCAGGCCCTGTCCCTTATTTTTGACTAGCAGGACAGGACTGGGCGGGGTTGACCAGAGGAAGGTGTGCGCTGCGGTTTCCACGGCAATGCCTGCCCGGGGATTCCAACTCGCAGGGCAGCCTGCATCCCCGTTGGAAGGAAGAGGCGATACAGGACTTTTTCAAAGTACAGTAGACTAATTAACCGTTACCCAAGGGGAATGTTGGATCATGTTGGATAAAGATAGTTTCTGGTTGCTTGAGAGTTACTCTCAAGCAACCCTTGTCGCCCATTCAGAAGCAGCCCTGCAGCACCTCACATCCTGCTTTGCAACAGCTGCAGAGCTGTTTGGGCTGGAAGTCAGCCTGAAGAAACCGGAAGTCCTCTACCAGCCCACACCACAGGAAGAACACCATCATCCTCACATCAACATAGGCACATCTGTGCTTAAGTCCGTTCAGCAGTTCACCTACCTGGGAAGCATCATCTCTTCAGACACCAAGATTGACAAAGAGATAGATCACAGATTATCAAAGGCATATAGTGCATTCGGAAGGCTTTACAAAAGAGTCTGGAGCAACAAGCACCTGAGACAAAGCACCAAAATCAGTGTGTACAGAGCTATCATACTGTCCATTCTCCTCTATGGGTCTGAAACATGGGTCACCTATCGCCAACACCTACGACTCCTCGAGCGCTTTCATCAGCGCTGTCTTCGCACAATCCTAAATATACACTGGACCGACTATGTGACGAATGTTGCTGTCCTTGAGCAAGCAGGGATCACCAGCATTGAGGCCATGCTATTGAGAACACAGCTGCGCTGGGCAGGGCACGTCTCTAGGATGGAGGACCACCGTCTCCCAAAGATACTACTCTATGGTGAACTCGCCACGGGTCAGCGCAAGAGAGGCGCCCCCAAAAAGAGATATAAGGACTCCCTGAAACAACATCTCAGACTCAGCCAGATTGATCACCAACAATGGTCCACCCTGGCCTCACATCGGGAGGCATGGAGAAGCACTATCCACAATGCTGCGGCCTCTTTCGAGAAGACACGCCGAATGGATCTCGAAGAGAAACGACAACGCAGAAAGAACCGCAACTTGGAAACAACATCACCCAAGGAGACTTTCTGCTGCGCTTTCTGCAACCAAACTTGCCTTTCTCAGATTGGCCTTTTTAGTCATCAACGCGCTTGTAAAAAGCGTGGCATGAGTCCTTCCTGAATCTTCGTTCGCGAAGTAATGCCGAGAGAGAGAGAGACTCTTAAAATAGGCCTAGCTGTGCATCCCAATACTATACAATGCTTTGTATCCCATACTATACTATACCATTAACTATTGACATAATAATCATGAAGATGTACTGTCTTATAAAATTTATTTTATTTTAATGTTTAGACAGTGCACTTTTAAAGTCAGCAAAGTCAAGTACTAAATACAGAAGGAGAAAATTAGGTGGTTCGAATAATGTTTTTTCTGCATGACAAAGCATGCAGAAACATACCATGTTCTGTTAAGAGGGTGTAAGTCAGTTTCTTTTGTGAGTTTCAATCATTATCTTAGTCTGTTAATAAAACTATTTCTACCTAATGTTTGAGTTTCAAGTTTTTAATGAAGTGTCCCTTATTTTTGTGAAAAATCCCGTAAATGTCCCTTATTTCTTATATCAAAAAATGGCAACCCTACATTGCTGTCCTCTGAGGCTGAGAGAGTGCGGCTTGTCCAATGGTTCAGCAGGAATCTGAAGCCTGGTTTTCAGGGCCACAGTTCAATGCTCAAAGCATTCCACCACAGAGACAAAGGCAAACCTGGGTGACCCATTGGGTGACCTTAGTCAAGTTACACTCTCCCAGCCTCAGAGGAAGGCAATGGCGGCAAACAACTGGAGAAATCTGGCAAAAAAAACAAACCCGGTGGAAGATTTGCCTTGGAGTTGCCCATAAGTCGGAAAAGACTCAAAGACACATAACAACAACAAAGAGTCATGAACAGCACTGTGGGTGATGCAATAAGTCACAACTCCAAGTGATAGCCACAAATCCCTTTCCAAACACTATAACTAATTTGAATGATAAAAGAATGTTCTATGCCCCAGTTGACATAGGCATGCCGATCACTTGATTGCCGGTGCACTAGCAAATGGTGCATAGGTGTGAAAGAGGCATTTGTCGCACATGAAACCCTTGAAACCTTTAGATCTCCTCCCACATCCTGCAGAAATCCAATGCTTGGTCGTAAAAAAAAGAGAGGGGACGAAGTTGGCTTGAGGTTTGTTGATTTCAGTGCACTTATTGCATTGATGTATTGAGGAGGAATACAGTGCTGGCCAAAGACAATCCCGCAGAAGTATAATTGTTGGTGGGTGCAAAAGGAGGTAGGCGCAAATGGTGACGCTGGCCATAAAACTTCAAAGCTCTGGCTATGATGACACCAACAGGACAAGCGACTGGGATCAACTGCACTCAGCAAGCCATGTGAATACAAAGCAAAACATTGAGTGATGGCAGTTCAGTAGATCAGTGTTTCTCAACCTTCCTAATGCCGCTGCACCTTAATAGAGTTCCTCATGTTGTGGTCAGGGGCGGTCTGTCCATGTAAGCAAACTAAGCGGCCGTGTGGGGCGCCATCTTGGATGGGCGCCGCCACGCCGACCGCGCCGCCGTAGCAAACCTCCCTGCTGCTGGCCTGCTGCCTGCAGCAGCTTCCGAGCATGTGCGGACATTTTCACGCGTGCCCAGAACCTCCGGAGCTGAAGTTCAGCTACGGCTGTTCTGGGCATGCACGAAATGTCTGCAAGATAGCCAGAAGCTGCTGCAAGCAGCAGCAGGGATTGGCGCCGGCTGCGCCGCCAAAGCAAACCTCCCTGCTGCTGCCTGCAGCAGCCTCCGAGCATGCACGGACATTTTCGCGCATGCCCAGGACCGCCGGAGCTGAACTTCGAAGGCCTCTCCTAGCGCTTCCTGGTGCCCGCTGCCGGCCCCTCCCATGGGGCGTTGCACAGGGCAAGGGAGAGCACTCTCCCGCCCTCTGCAACGCCCCGTGGGTGGGGCTGGCAGGGGGAACCAGAAAGCGCTATGAGGGGCCTTCGGAGGCCTTCGAATTGCACAGGGCAAGGAGTGGTGGCACGCGGGAGGAATGAAAAAAGCGCGCGCAAGGTACCGCTTAAATTTTTTTGGGGGGGGGACACCAAAATAATGTTGGGGGGAGCGCCAAAATAATGTTCGCCTACCATTGGAAATTACCTTAGACCGCCCCTGGTTGTGGTGTCCCCAACCATAAAAATATTTTCGTTGCTACTTCATAACTGTCATTTTGCTCCTGTTATGAATGATAATGTAAATATTTATTTATTTATTTACTTACTTCATTTCTATTCTACCCTTCTCACCCCGCAGGGGACTCAGGGTGGAGTACAATGTATACATTACATTTAGACACACAAATACACAAGACAGACAGAGGCAATTTAACATCTGGCCACCAGGGGGAGCTGTCGCACTCCTTCATTCCTCAGTGTGTTTCCTGGAGATCTTTTTTATGGCCTCGTAAATAAGTTAAAATAAGCCTCCCCACTAAGTGGTACCTTAATTTCCTACTTGACAGATGCAACTGTGTTTCGGGCTGCAAAGGTCAACCACAGGCTACACAATAAGTCGAGAGCCCACCTCGACCTGGGCAGGCCTCGAACCCATGACCTTCTGGTCAGTAGAGATCTTATGCAGCTGACACCCAGCCAGCTGCGCCACATCCTGCATATCAGATAAATATCTGATATGCAGGATGTATTTTCATTCACTGGACCAAATTTGGCACAAATACCCACTATGCCATAATTTCAATACTGATGGGTGGTGGGTGGGTGGGATTAATTTTGTTATTTGGGAGTTGTAGTTGCTGGGATTTATACTTAACCTATAATAAAAGAGCCTTTTGAACTCCCGCAATGACGGAATTGAACCAAACATGGTACACAGAACTCCCATAACCAACAGAAAATACTGGAAGGGTTTGGTGGGCACTAACTTTGAGTTTGGGAGTTGTAGTTCACTTACATCCAGAGAGCACTGTGGACTCAAACAATGATGGATCAGCACCAAAGTTGGCAGGAATACTTAATATGCCCAAATGTGAACACTGGTGGAGTTTGGGGAAAATAGACCTTGACATTTGGGAGTTGTAGTTGCTGGGATTTATAGTTCACCTACAATTAAAGAGTATTTGTGAGTTTAAAGTACTAGTATGTCCTCCAGAATGCCACTAGAAGTCTTAACAAGAAATAATCAGGGCCAGTGAATCACCTCCCAACAAAGCATTCCACCATGCAGTAAGAAGCCACACTTTGAAACTGCTAGGCCATTTAGTCCTAATCAAGGTGGCCAATTGATACATTAACACCTACCTCAAACAGACAAGTGTTCTTTCTCCCACCCTGGGCATTCCACAGATATATAAACTCCTTTTTCCTAGTTTCCAACAGACCTCACAACCTCTGAGGATGCCTACCATAGATGTGGGCAAAACGTCAGGAGAGAATGCTTCTGGAACATGGCTACACAGTCTGCAAAACTCACAATAACCCAGTTATTCCGGCCATGAATGCCTTCGACAATCCATAAAACATAAAACCATTAAGAACACATATAGCCTCATAATTCAGTCAAAATTTGCCTCCCCACTTAATGTGGTACCTTAATCTCCTACTTGACAGATGCAACTGTCTTTCGGGCTGCAAAGGTCGACAGCAGGCTACACTTAAAGGTCGAGCACCCACCTCGTCCCGGGCAGATCTTATGCAGCTGACACTTAGCCAGCTGCGCCACATTCCCGGTCCTAAGGAGAGTAGTTTTATCATTTGGGAGCCACTACCAACAAGGCCTTGCTTCCTGTGTCCTTATAAACACGCTTGTCACAGGGATGGGACCAAGAGCATTTATTTGTCCAAATCTTGATACTTGGAGCATTTGCCTTGCGGCTGACATTTGGAAACGAACCCTTCAAAGAAAGCACAATAGGAAACATTTCCCTCTTGGCAGGGCTTGAGGTCATCGTCCGTCAAGCTGCATGGAAAATACGAGTCGTGGAAATTGTCCCGCCCTTCTTGACAAAATGAGAACCATCACCTTGGTTTTATCCTTCCGATGCCCTTTCTGCAGATTCAAAGGCATCGGATCAGAGGGAAAGCAGGCGGCCTGACTCACACGGAGCCTCAGAGGAACCGCCGGAAGTTTGAGCCACAGAGACGGTCCTGAGTTCAGTTAATTCCCTCCACGCCAACACCTCTTAACTTCAGGAAACTTGTAAACAGTGTTGGATTAATCCTACAGTGGCAAGAACATCACTTCTTGTCCTCTGTGCATTCGCCAGATCTTCTCATTGGCCGCCAGAAGCACAAGCCTGGTTTTTGCAAGGAATCATCATCATGGCTTTGGCAACAGAGGTCAGTCTGTGGGAAGGAAGCCATTCAGGCACTAGGCAAAGCTGTTATTGAGCACGACCACCCCCACCCCCAATAAAAGAGAGACACAGTTATAGTTTCCCAAGGTTTTTGTGTATTTATTCAGTCATTTCTGACTCTCCTTCAAGGTCAAGACAGTCACTTCAACTATAACACCAATCCATCTTGCCTTTGGTCGGCCTCTCATCCTTTTTCCTTCCATTTTCCACAGAGAACAATCAGGGGCGCTCTAAGGTAATTTTATATGGTAAGCCAACATTATTTTGCCCCCCCAACATTGTTTGGCGCCCCCTCATGTAAAACAAATATACAATTATAATATCACAATACCATTAGTAGTATTATATTGTATCAATGTATATACAATATATTATAGCACATACCATACTATATTATATCATAATTATATTATACTACATTACAATACAATTATATTATAATATATTGACATTATCATATAATATAACATTCTATTATATTATTATTATAAAATAATAAATAACATTATTTGCTTAAATAAAATTATGCTCTACTAAATATTTTCATTACTCCTATAAAACTCAAATAACCCAAAATAAAGTAAAATAAAATATTATATATTACTATGTGCCTGCGCAGTTGCGCCTGTCTCTCCTTGATGCTCCCGGCTGGCGCGGGCGCGTGGGGAGGTGTGGTAGGGTTCACACGTGATTGGGCCTGGCGAGGGAATTCACCTCAGCGCGCGGCGGCTACTTTTGTCAGGAGGCAATACCTCGCCAATACCCCTTTGGCTCCACTCCCCTCTCGCTTTGTCTCCGCCCCCTGCCTGCCCAATTGGGTCACCGTATTCAGCGGCAGGGCGGAGACAAAGTGAGAGGGGAAGCACTCCCTGCCTGCCCGATAGGGAGTGCTTTGCTTACAGGCTTTTGCACACAGGAGCTACTGGGCATATGTGGAGTTTTTCGCGCATGCGCAGTTGCTCCTACGTTAAACTTCAGCTCCGGAGCAACTGCGCCTGCGCGAAAACCTCCGCGCATGCCCAGAAGTGGCGTCGGAGCACACAAGGCCGGGACCCAAAAGCAGGCAGCCGCGGCGCTGCCTGAGGAACATCGGCAGGGCCAGGACGCTGTCTGGCGCCGGCACCCAGTGGGCGGGGGAATTCGCCCCTTCCCAGATGGCGCCCCATGCGGCCGCTTCCTTGGCCTACCTGTAGGACCACCCCTGAGAACAATGAAATTTTCACTAATGATACTTGAGAACACTGTTGCGTGTGCAAGGGTGACACATCTCACGCCAAGAACAATAACACAGACACAAGTGGTTGGATGAAAATGGCCACAACTCAATTTGTTGAAAACAGGAACAAAGGGTTGGCGGCCACGCATGGGTCTTGGATCACGGTCGAACAGCCCCCACAAATGTCCGAAGGTGTTTGCAAGCCTGGGGTACGAGCGGCCTAATGCCTGTCCACGGAAACTCGGCACCCCAGGGGGCCTGGACGATATCCCCCCTTACAACCAAAGGGGCAATAAGCCAGCCTGATCCAGGGGCCATGCCCCACGCCACAAAAAGGGGGGAGGGGTAAGGAGGCACCCTACACCCCCCCTTTTCCACCAACCCAAATTCCTATCGTCAATAACCAGAACTGGTGACTGGCAGCCACCCAGTGCAACATGCAGATCTCTGTGAGATAGCCACCGCTGTTGAGCCACTGCTCCATGGCTCCATCCAGTCTCAATTCAGATGCTAGCGGTGAGCACCAGCCATCCCACGGGTGGCGTAGCCATATCCACGGCTCAGATCGCAGTTGCGTGACGCCTATAAACTTCACCCCGTCCACATGGACAACGGCAGCCACCAATTCCAGCCTCACAGAGGCAAGGTTTCCCGCCACCAATTCCAGCCCCACAGAGGCTCCCTCCAGTGAGGCCCTGCTGCATGAAGCCAGGCCAGAGTGACAAGCAGCCTCTGATCCCCGTCCACAGGGGCAACTGCCTGGGCAGTCCCGGGCAGCCTTAAGTAAGCTGCCCGGGCGGAAGTGCAGGCCGGCCGGCTGCAAGGAGGGGGCAGGGCGGGGCCAGACCCGTCATTGGCTGGCCGGCTTTGGTGGCGGGAAAACTTCCCACCACCCCAGGGGCTTCTGGGGAGAAGAAGCCCCTTCTCCATCACCAAGATGACGCGAGGGCAGACCCTGCCCCGCCACCAACTCGGCCGGTAAGTCGGCCAAGCCCCTTTCTCAAGCTTCCTAATGCTGCGACCCCTTAATGCAGTTCCTCATGTTGTGGTGACCCCCAACCATAACATTATTTCTGTTGCTACTTCATCACTATCACTTTGCTACTGTTATGAATCGTCATGTAAATGTCTGATATGCAGGATGTATTTTCATTCACTGGACCACATTTGCACAAATACCTGATAATCCGGGCCTGTCTAGGATGGAGGACCACCGCCTCCCAAAGATACTACTCTATGGTGAACTCGCCATGGCGCAAGGGAGGCGCCCCCAAAAGAGATATAAGGACTCCCTGAAACAACATCTCAGGCTTGGCCAGATTGATCACCAACAATGATCCACCCTGTCCTCACATCGGGAGGCATGGAGATGCACTATCCACAATGCTGCGGCCTCTTTCGAGAAGACACACCGAATGGGCCTCGAAGAGAAATGGCAATGCAGAAAGAACCGCATCTTGGAAACAACATCACCCAAGGAGACTTTCTGCTGTGCTTTCTGCAACCAAACTTGCCTATCTCAGATTGGCCTTTTTAGTCATCAATGCGCTTGTAAAAAGCGTGTGATGAGTCCTTCCTAAGAATCTTCGTTCGCCAAGTAATGCCGAGAGAGACTGGCAAACCATAATAGTGGGATTTGTAGTACTATCCTTGGTCACTGGCAAACCATGACAAAGAACAATAGAAAGTTCTAGGCAATAGAAAAAGCATATGTGAGAAACAGTGTGCACAGCAAACTGTGCCAAGCTCAAGATGCCTGCCGGCCATTCATTACCAAGGTCTTGCTGACAATCTAATCAGTAAAAATGTTTCAGAATATGTTGCTCTTCTCACTGATCATGCCAATAAAGGAACAGGGAAATGGTTCCCTGATAGATGCTGCATCTGCATCTTGACTCTGTCTGATTTCATTTTCCTGGCAAACCTACATGTGGTGACCCTGACGTGATCCTGATCAGACACACTGCGAGAGATCCTCGTACTACTGACTTGAACAGTCAGCGCGCACATCGCTACTGTGATCCCGTAAGTATGGGCGGAAATTTACCCACAGAGCAGAAAAAGCATGCCAGGGAATTGTATCATTTAGTACAGGGCTGTCCAACAGGCGGCCCGGGGGCTGTACACGGCCCCCGAGCCCCTTCCCTCCGGCCCCCTAACTTGTTTTAATAAAATACAAATAAAAAAATAAAAAATAAAAAAAATACCTACTTCCGGGTTTAGGCAAGCATCGCGAGACTACGCCAGCCACAGATGGGATTTCGATGGAGGTCGAAATCCCGTCTGTGGCTGCGTAGTCTCGCGATAGCTGCCGAAATCTTGGGTCCCACGGGATTTGCGGCCGGCCTGGGCGCACGCCTCCTCCTCCCTCGCGGCTGCTTCCAGGCCAGCCCCCATTCTCTCAGAGAGAGGGAGGAGGGGAGTGAGGCAGGGAAAGCCCCTCCTGCCTCCGTCCTCTTCCTGTGGAGGGCCCTCGCTTCCCGCCCCGTGGATGGGAGAGCCGCCACACCTGACCTGAGCTTGGCCTCGGCTCCAGCGGGGCTCTTTGGGGACGGCGGTGGCGTTGGCGCTTCGGCCCTGTGGCGGGGCTCCCGCAGTATGGGTAAGGAAGGCCCTGGTTCAAATCAATCAATCTAAAAACAGTGGGATGTTGGGTGAGGGGGGGAGGGGTCCCTCAGCGGCAGTTTCCTTGGCGATGCTTCCTTCCCCTCCTCCGCGCCCCCTCCCCCTTGTTGTGCTGCCTTCCCCCGCGTGCAGGGCGCAACGTGGCTTCCTTTGCGCCTGCCCCCATGGCTTGTTTTCCCTTCAGGGAGGGAGGGAGCTCTTTGGGCCTCCTCCACCCGCCTCTGGGAAAGGAGGCCCCATCAAGCCCTGCGACGGCATTGAGGTGTTTGTTTTTTTTTTTTTGGTGTGTCCCAATTTGAGTGTGGACTCAAATAACTCAAAGGTATTAGGAAACATTCCCCCAAATCCACCAGTGTTCCTATTTGGGTATATTGAGTATTCATGCCCAGTTTGGTCCAGATCCATCATTATTTGAGTCCACAGTGCTCTCTGGATGGAGGTGAACTACAACTCCACAACTCAAGGTCAATTGTAAGTAAATTGGAGCCGGGGAGGGGGTGGAGCCGGGGGCGGAGGCAGACCCTTCGGCCCCCCAGGTGATCAGTGACCGGAATTCCGGCCCTTGGGCCGTAGAAGTTGGACAGCCCTGAGTTAGTACAAAGATTAAACAAAGATAGAACCAATGGGCCAAAGTCACCTTTTTTTTAGGAACTGACCAATCAGGAACAAGCATCTAAAATTTGGAAATAAACCCAGATTTAAGAAATCCTGTGATTTCCGAGTGCAGAGACATAGACATGTGAAAATCCGCATATTCAGCTCAGAATCAGGATATTTCTGCACCTGAAAATCTCACAGTTTTTGCCGTTTGTAGCGAATGCCTCTGTGTTTACAGAGAACAGAATTTGGCCACCGTCCTGTTTGCTGCAGAAGCTCCTGAGATGAAGGTAATGTCTGGATGGGCCCTTCGAAATGAAAAGCCAGTGACCCCTAATTTTGTAATGACTTTTGTAACATTGATCGTTCAGCCCTATGTATCTCAACAAATTGGAGGGAAAGGGTTGACACAGAGGCTCAGGACTTTTCATACTAACAGAGGAGGCCTGGAAGCAATTTAGAGGGCTGCATGGCGATTCACAACTATCTTGAGAAATCGAGGGAAATGGGAAGAGACGCTTTGGATGGAAGCTAGCCTTGCTTCGAGATGGGCTTTGCTTCTGGAGGCATTTGGATGCTTCTGCGCTGAATGTGCTCGGAGGGCGGGCGTCCATCCGTCCAGCTGCAGGGCGAATCATGGAAAACGGAGAGACGCCCTTCTACTGCAAACCAATGGGCCCAGAAGGGTTTGGTGAGCCAGGAGTGCATCCAAAGCCCACCGTTTGGGGATGGGAATTGATGGCTGGCTTTCCACACAACACTGAGAAATGGGAAGGGAGGAAGAGTGAGATCTGGTTGCCGAATGGTCTTCTGTGTGCCGTTTGAGGCGGACAAAGGCCTCCTCCTCCTTATCCTCCCCTGGCCAAGATCACAGAACAAAGTCTGATTCTTTCCTGATTAATTAGGGGGGATATATTTAAGAGAAAGGAAAAAATTTATCACTCCAAACCGCAATGGTCAAGTGACCATTGTTGTGGGGTTCCCAAGGGGGCAATCCTGTCCCCCCCCCTATTATTTAACATCTATGTCCGACCACTTGCTCGGCTGGTCCGTAGTTTTGGGCTGGTGTGTCACCTATATGCTGGTGACACCCAGCTCGTTCTGGGGATGGAGGGCAGGCCCGGAACCGTGCCCGATAATTTCCATCTGTGCCTTGAAGCCGTTACTGGATGGCTGCGAGCCAGTAGGTTGAAGGTGAATCCAGCTAAGACGGAGATCCTGTGGTTGGGTCGTGCGGGTGGGGTGGAGATCCAACTTCCTTCCCTGGACAGTGTGACATTATGTCCGTCGTTGACAGTTAAAAGTCTTGGCCTTACTCTGGACTCTCGACTGACAATGGAGACGCAAGTCTCTGCCATCCACGCCATCCACGCCGCCCCCTCCCTTTGCTCTGCTCCCCTCGGCTCTGCTTTAGGAGGGAGGGAGGATTGGCTCTGCCCCTGACTCCGCCCCTCCTCGACCCCTGCTCCGCCCCCGCCTCCTCACCGGTGTGGAGCCGATCCTCCCTCCTTCCTAAAGCCGACCTGAAAAGGGCGATTTCGGCCGCATGGTGGCTTTAGGAGGGAGGGAGGGAGGAGCAGCCGTGGGGAGGCCCTGCATCGGCTCCGGGGGTGGGACTTTCCTTCCTCCTCCTCCTCGCGCCGGCGAGGAGGTGGGGGCGGAGCCGGGGGGCTGGAGGGGCGGAGCCGAGGGCGGGGAGGGGCGGGGCGGGGGTGGGGAGGGGCGGAGCTCTGGGTCTCCATGATCAGCAGCTCCATGTGGGCCCGCATCTCCCCGTGCCGTGACTGCAGCTCCCTCAGACCGCTCACCGGTGGTGCCATGAAGACCGGCAGGCCCCCTTCTCCCTCTCCCTTTTACTCCTCCTCCTTCTCCTCCCCCCCCAGAAGCGAGGGCTCTTGGGAAATTGAGTCCTGTCCAAAAGGGCAGCGCGTGCCTCTCAATCAAGAGGAGGCAGCCTTGAACTACAATTCCCAGAGAGGCGAGAAGAAACAGGAGGAGCCGAAAGGGCTAGCAGGATGGAGTAGGAGGAAGAAGGAAGTATGTGAATGTATGTACTGGGACAGGAGCTGAAAATAAGGGACACGAAATTTGGGGCCGAAATAAGGGACGGCCCTTAGAATAAGGGACAGTTGGCAACCCTAGTGGGGGGGTCTTGCACCCCTTTGGCCAGCAAATATGGAGGGCTGACTGCAATTGCATTTTATGGTCAGCATTTCTGTACCCAAATATGCACGCCCTGCCCTAGATCACAAAGCCAGTGATCCGAACAACCCTGAACAAATCCGCGTGGCTTTGATGTCCGTACCGTTTGCTTTGGCCGAACAACGGCCGGCAGAAAGCAGCAGAGTCCAGCTGCAGACTATATTTGTCCTGAATCAATATTTCTTTGGGTCCAGGATCAGCAGGAATTCATGGAAAGCTCTGCCCTCAGCCTCGCAAGCCTTGCGCTCTCCAGAAAACACTCTTGTCTTTCTAATTGGTGCCTCCAGAATGAAACAAACGGGCACGGAAGACAAAAAGGGAGAGGGAAGATCTTCAATCGTGTGGGTATTTGGGGGGTGGAATTATTCTCTTGGCACCGGCTCCTAGTCAAACCCAGGTGAGGGCCAAGGCCTAGCTGCTACCATATGGCTCCAGAAATGTTGTGAGTCTGAATTTCAGAGCATGAAACTCAAGCGGTTCGAGGCCAAATGTTTTCACGTTCCGGTCCAGGAGAAATACCACCCATCCATAAATGTTTATGGAGGCCTTTGTCTGCTCTAATAGGGCAGCCGCATGTTCTCACAAGGAAACTATCCCAAAGAACAACAGAACGTCTCACATAGACTTTGAGGATAAACCTGAGGTGATGGATTTGCAGCTTTGGGGGATTGGATGCAGGGTTTCATTTAGCAGAGCTCGTGTTCACCACGAACTCAGAAAAAAGGCCTTCTGCCTATATGTCATGAAAGCTTTGTGGTGAATGGAAAATAACCCTCGTGTAGTTCACGTTCGATTAGTCCACACGTTGTCTTGGGAGGATTTGCTATCTGTTTCCAAGAAGGAAGAGAAGGACAGGCGGAGACATCTTCAGCCTTCTCTGCCAAAGGGGTTCCTAATGATCATCATCATCATCATCATCATCATCTTTATTTATACCCTGCCACCATCTCCCCAATGTGGACTCAGGACGGCTTACATGACACCAATGGGGACCAGGCCCGGATTAACACTTTTTTGTGTCCTAGGCCGCACTTTGGAATTACGCCCCCTTTAAGCCAACCTGTACCGCATGCCCCCCCTCCCCACGGGAAAGGGCTGGACCCCCTCCTTACCCGCCAGGCAGCAGAGCAGGAAGGCCAAGGCCACTAGGAGGCTTCGGCAGGCACTTCCCATTGCCAGGTGGAAGGAGAAGTGTCCCGGGCAGTCGAGAGCCCGGGGCCGTGCCGGGACAGGAGAACTGAGGCGAAGTGAGCGGGTGTCCTCCGTCTCTGTGTCCGCCCATCCATCCGTGCCTGGCTGGTGTGCCAGGAAGGCAGAAGAGTCCCGCCTGGCAAAGCAAGGGGCAGGCCACGCCCACAGCCAGTCCCCCTCCCCCCGGCAGAGAAAGTGTCCTCCCCCGCATAGACCCTGAGTCTTGACCCCAACCTTTGCTTGGCCCACGTCTTCTGGAGGAGCCTCCTCCCTCCCTCCCTGCCTGTCGGTTGCAAAGGTCCTGGGCTGCCCTCCCCGAAGATGTGCCCTCAAGGGCGGAGGCTCCCCGAGGGGGCGGGTCCATTGCCAAACGAGAGAGAAAGGGGGCCCCTCCCTCTCTCTCCCCCTCCCGCAAAAGCCACATTTCGGCAGCTGAACCCACTCTCCCCACCCATGTTTTGATGATAGAAGCCACGAGGAAAGACTGGCTAACAAGGGCAACTCACCAGCCCTGGAGGAGACTCTGGCAAGAAAGACCCTCCTCCCTGGACTGCCCCCCCCCTGCGCGACACCCATTCAGAACACACACACACTCATAAGGGTCATTATTTGCACAAAAGCAATGAGTTCCCCTGGTGAACAATAGCTCTCTCTCTCACACACACACACAGTCAGGAAGCTCTTCCTCCCTCCCTCCCTCCCTCCCAAGAAGCAGAGCCCCCTACCTGGCCTCCTTCTCCTTCCCAGCCAAGGGAGCAGCCAAGGGCCCTGGGGACAGCCTCCCCAGGAAAGATGGAGGGAGGGAGGGGGCCAGCCGCCCGCACACCATTCACTCCCTCCCTCCATCTCTTCGCAAAGGAGGCCATGTCCGGAATGGAGGGAGGGAGAAGAGGGCCAGGTCCTTGGGATTGGACCCGGGGACAGAGCCAGGCACCCTCCCCACAACCAACACACCCAAAACCCCCTTGGCATTCGCAAGCTCTGAGAGTTGGGAGAGACCCCAGGGGCTGGCCACAGCGTTTTTATTTGTTTCAACATTTTTATTTTTTTGGTCCGTGATCTGCGCCATGGCCTAGGTTGGCCTTATGGGTAATCTGGGCCTGATGGGGACTCGGGGTGGCTTACATAAGACCATCAGAAATATGTGTTTTCTGACATATCCACACAAACAAAGTGGATATTGCATTTTACTCAGCATTCACACACAGAGAAACACTGACTTTCTATGCATACATTACCACCCCTTTTTCTGTCTCCCGGAGAAAAGAACTGAACCTAGGTCAGATCTGGGTTGCTGTAAGTTTTCCGGGCTGTCTGGCCATCTTCCAGAAGCATTCTCTCCTGACTTTTCACCTGCATATATGGCAGGTGTCCTCAGAGGTCGTGAGGCCTGTTGGAAACTAGGATAATTGGGTCTATTTATTTATTTATTTATTTATTTATTTACATCATTTCTACCTCGCTCTTCTTAACCCCCGAGGGGGAACTCAGAGCGGCTTGACAAAAGGCAACAATTTGATGCCGATACACAATATAAATACAATATAAAACCATAAACATTCAGCATTAAAATACAGTTAACATTAGCACGTAATACACATTAGCTTAAGTTAAAAACAGTGCTCCGTCCACAACATGAGCATTGAGCCATAACCATCAATGTATCAATTACAAATCCTATCCAAAGTGCTGCATTGTGCTAATGTGCAAACTTCTGGTCCCACAGCTAAGATTTGACTTTTTTCCTGAATGCCAGGAGGGATGGGGTTGATCGTATGTCGCTTGGAAGCGCATTCCACAGGCGGGGAGCCACCACCGAGAAGGCCCTATCTCTTGTCCCCACCAACCGCATTTGAGAAGTAGGCGGGAGCGAGAGCAGGGTCTCCCCGGATGAGCCAAAATTACGAGGTGGGACGTAGCGGCAGATGCGTTTGGATAAGTAAGATGGGACAGAACCGTATAGAGCTTTAAAGGTCAAAACCAGCACTTTGAATTGAGCTCGGAAGTGGACAGGCAGCCAGTGGAGCTGGCACAACAGGGGGGTGGTATGCTCCCTGTATGTAGCTCCAGTTAGTAATCTGGCTGCCGCCCATTGGACTAGTTGCAATTTCTGAACTGTCTTCAAAGGCAGCCCCACGTAGAGTGCGTTGCAGTAGTCTATTCGGGATGTGACCAGAGTGTGGACGACCGTAGCCAGATCAGACTTCCCAAGGTATGGGCGCAGCTGGCGCATGAGTCTTAACTGTGCAAAAGATCCCCTGGCCACCGCCGAGACCTGGGGTTCTAGGCTCAGCAATGAATCCAGGATCACTCCCAAGCTGCGAACCTACGCATTCAGGGGGAGTGTAACCCCATCCAACACAGGCTGTCACCCTATGCCCTATATCTCTGGAGGACTATGAGTCTGGAGCGCAGGTTTCAAATCCCTGCTCAGCCGTGAAACCCTTTAGGTGACCTTGAGACAAGAGTCACACTCTCTCGGCCTCTTGTCAACAAGACCACATGAGCGGAAATGACTTGAAGGCACATGACAACAGCAGCTAAGAGCTGGGGTTAAGATTTCTATATTTCAGTTATGCGCCTAATACTAGCTGCGCACACGTGCATGCACACACACAAAATGATTCGCTCTCCCTGCACCACAGTCTGATAGAAAGTTCAAGGCCGATCAGAGACAGGAATGATCTCACCTTCTGAGCATTTCCCTGCACCGTGTTGAATGTTTTCTGGCTTGTCATGTCTCTTGATGGTGGAGCGTAAACATGCCAGATCCGTTCTAATCTGTTGGGCTTGGCAGGGCCCTGGCTCTTGACGAATTCGCTGGGCGAGAGGGTGAGCGCCTGCCGAAAGAGGTTGAAAGGGCCCTGAGCAGGTCCTGATTTATGGCTCTGCTCAAGGCTAGCGCATCTTGCAATAGTCTGGGTGGGTTTGAATCCCTTTATCAGAAATGACTCAAACACTACAGGGTTTGGATCCACAAGGGGTAACAGTGCGCCTCTTCCAATGTTTCACAGATGGAAAATCAAAAGGCGGTCAAGACAGCTGAAGGATAAGAAGAGGCATGCCACTACGGTTTGCTTTTGCCCGAGTCTGCAGGGAAAGGCAAGACCAGGCCCGGATTACTCATAAGGCCACACTAGGCCATGGCCTATGGGCGCAGGCCTAGGGGGGTGCCAGATCAAGCACCAAAAAAAGAATAATGTTCAAACAAAACCGCAACGTGCGGCATAATGACACTCTCTCTCTCTCTCTCTCTCTCTCTCTCTCAGGGGAGGGTGGGGGGAGAGTGCTGCAAGGAGCGGGGGAGGAGGGAATGGCGCCCCCCCTCATCATCATCCCCGCCCGCCCCCTTGTCAAGGAAGGAGGGCGCGAGGAAAAGGAGGCGGAGGGAAGCCCCCAGGGCCGCTGGCGGGCATGCGCGGCACCCAGAAACATGGCGGAGGAGGCAAGGCCGCGGCGCTCGCGTCCTCCCTTCTGCCGCGCATGCCCGGCAGCAGCCCCAGGGGCTTCCTCCTCCTCACCGTGCCTTCCTTCCTTGACTTAAGGAGAAGGAGGAAGGAAGGGAAGCCCGCCCCCGGGGCCGTTTCCGGGCATGCGCGGCAGGAGGGAGGGCGCGAGCGCTGCGGCCTCTGCCTCCTCCGCCATATTCCTGGGTGCCGCAGCGGCCCTGGGGGCTTCCCTTCCTTCCTCCTCCTCCAAGCGCTCAACCTCCGGCTGCGTCACAGACGTGCGTGCATGCTGGGCTTCACGGCGCATGCGCAGGAGGGGGCTTTTGGGAGCGGCCGAGTCGGCTCGAGGAGAAGTGGGCCCTCATGGCGGCGCGGAGGAGGAGGCCGTGGAGGAGCACGGTGGTGCCACCATGAGGGCCGGACGGTGAGAGAGGGCCGCCCCGGACCCCAAGGCTTTGCCCCCACACGGGGAAGGCGGAGAAGGGAGGCCGGGGAGGGAGTGCGCCGCTGAGCTGAGGTGAGGGGCCTCCAGGCCGGGCCTTAGCCCTCCTCACTAGGCCTCGCGGGGGTGATGGCGAGGGGGGGCGCCCTTCCCTTCTCCCCCGCCCCCTCGCAGCGCTCTCCCCCGCCCTCCCCCGAGAGAGAGTCATCTCCATGCCGCGTGTTGCGGTTTTTTAAAAAAATTTGTCCGTGTGAATTGCGCCCCCCATGGCTTGCGCCCCTAGGCCACGGCCTAGTGTGGCCTTATGGATAATCCGGGCCTGCATGGGAGACGGTTGGATTTTTGCACAGGTCTTTCTATGCAGCGTTTCAAAATGCCAACTGGCGCTGACCCTTACTTCTTGGCAACAAGTCAGAGAACCGCTGCGTCTTCTTCCAGGAAGAAGAAAGAGTGATGGGTTTCTTTTCCGTGGTCGATAGACAAGGAGGCGAGATGCTCAGAGGTTGCGTTATGAAGCCGAATTGCCCGTGAGACGTACGTACTTTAGCACAGTCTATTTATTGGAAGAGAGAGCGTAAACCTCCAGATGGAATCAACGGTCCGCAGTCATGCTTTTCTCGTAAAATACTTTCTCAATGGGGGGAAATGTCTTTTCTTGTTTTTAGAAAAGTATTCGCGTTCCCGTAAAAGGTAGGAATTCTTTCCCAGTTTGGCAAACCAGAACCAGTTTTGCCTTTGGCCCCCTAAAAACCAAGGTGAAAGGTCAAGATTGGGGTGCTAATATATTATTATTATTATCCCATTAAGATTGTGACCCTACAAAATATAAATATTAGAAAAGAATTCAAGATTGGAGTCATTAAAATAAATAGCTGTTGAAAATAATTACTCAAACTACTACGATTCGGGTGAGTCGTAAGGTTTTGCAACGTTCAAAAACCACGTTTTCCAAATATTTTCGAATCTCTGGCATCTCTGTAAGCGTAAAGGGCGAAAAGTTTTTATTGGGCCTGGATCTCCAAAATTACTGCCTTTTTTTTAAAATAAAAAAAATACCAGAAACCGTTAATTGTTTTAAGGTTCTCCCAATTACAGCCGTGCTTGTTTTGGAACGAAACCTGGGCCATTAAAAGTTTAATGCCGCTGTAATTCTCAATGTGTGAATTTCTCGGCTCAATCCCGCCGTTGCCTTTGGGCTCTCACTGGGCTTGTGCCGCCCTATAACTCCATATTACGGCAATTCCTTAAAACCGGTGGAAAATATCGGGGAAATGAACCCCTTCTGCTCTCCCTGGGGTCAAGCATTATAATAATAATATATAGGGCTATAAGTTAACCTAAGCTCCTGATTTTCATAAACCACTTTTGGGCTTGTTAAAGTAATACCACATTTAAGTGTGTGTGTGTGTGTGTGTGTGTGTGTACACCAGGTATGGGCAAACCCAGGTCCGTGCGCTGGATGTGACCCTTTTGGCTCTTTTCTCAGGCCCTCCCCTCTCTTACCATCATATTCTTCCTTCCTTCTCTCTTTCCTTCCCTCTTCCCTCCCTCTCTTCTTACTTTTTTCCCTCCCTTCCCTTCTTTCTTCCACCCTTCTTATTCCTTCCTTCTCTTCCTTCCATCTCTCTTTCCTTCATCCTTTCCCCCTTCCTCTCTTCTTTCTTTATGTCCCTTCCATCTCTTCCTTCTCTTCTTTCCCTCCCTCCTTTCCCCCTCTTCTCTCCCTTTCTCCTTCTTTCCTTCCTTCCCTTTTGTCATTCCTTCCTTCTCTTCCTTCCATCTCTCTTTCCTTCATCCTTTCCCCCCTTCCTCTCTTCTTTCTTTATGTCCCTCTTTCTCCCACTCTCCTTCCTTCCCTTCCACCCTTTCATCCTTCCTTCTCTCTTTCCTCCCTCCTTCCCTCTCTCCCTTTCTCCTTTCCTTCCTTCCCTTTTGTCATTCCTTCCTTCTCTTCCTTCAATCTCTCTTTCCTTCATCCTTTCCTCCCTCCCTTCTTTCTTTACGTCCCTCTTTCTCCCACTCTCCTTCCCTTCCAGCCTTTCATCCCTCCTTCTCTCTTTCCTTCCCTCTCTCCCTTTCTCCTTCCTTCCTTCCCTTTTGTCATTCCTTCCTTCTCCCTTCCCTCCATCCATTCCCTTCCTCCCTCCCTTCCTTCCATCTCTCTTTCCTTCCTTCCTCCTTCCTCCTTCCCTCCCTCCCTTCCTTCCTTCCCTCTTTTCCCCTCCCTCCCTCCTTCCCTTCCAGCCTTTCGTCCTTCCATCTCTCTATCCTTTCTCCTTCCTCTCTTCATTTCTCATTCCTTCCTTCCCTTTTGTCATTCCTTCCTTCTCCCTTCCCTCCATCAATTCTCTTCCTTCCTTCTCTTCCTTCAATCTCTCTTTCCTTCATCCTTTCCTCCCTCCCTTCTTTCTTTACGTCCCTCTTTCTTCCACTCACCTTCCTTCCCTTCCACCCTTTCGTCCTTCCCTCTTTCCCCCTTCTTCCTTCCTTCCTTCGTCCTTCTTCCTTCCTTCCTTCCTTCCTTCTCCCCCCCTTCCCTTCCCTTCCTCTTTTCCTCCTGGGGGATGTTTACCTGGGAGAAGTAAAGGTAGAGAGGGAACATGAGGACCATGTTTCAAGATTTCTAAGAATGTCCCATTGAGGAGGGGGGGAATGGGGGCAAACTGACTTTCTGCTGCTCTAGATCAGTGTTTCCCAACCTTTTTTGAGCCGCGGCACACTTTTTCCATTTGCAAACTCCTGGGGCACACCACCAACCAAAATGACACAAAATGACACTCTAACACAGTAATACATATAGTTAATATGTTTTTAAATGTATTCATACACTCAGTGTGAAACCTGGACCTGTTTTGATGAACTCAACATAGATATCCTGGCAGGAATGGCAGAAAGACACAAACTTCCCACACAGAACTCCCATAACCAAGAGAAAATGCTATAAGAGTTTGGTGGGCATTGACCTTGAGTTTTGGAGTTGTAGTTCACCTATATCCAGAGAGCACTGTGGACTCAAACAATGTTGGATCAGGACCAAACTCGGCATGAATACTCAATATGCCCAAATGTGAACATTGATGGAGTTTGGGGAAAATAGACCTTGACATTTGGGAGTTACAGTTTCTGGGATTTATAGTTAACACATAATCAAATAGCATCCTGAACTCCACCAATTATGGAATGGAATCAAACTTCCCACACAGAACTCCCATAACCAAGAGAAAATACTATAAGAGTTTGGTGGGCATTGACCTTGAGTTTTGGAGTTGTAGTTCACCTATATCCAGAGAGCACTGTGGGCTCAATGGTGGATCAGGACCAAACTTGGCATGAATGCTCAATATGCCCAAATGTGAACATTGATGGAGTTTGGGGAAAATAGACCTTGACATTTGGGAGTTACAGTTTCTGGGATTTATAGTTAACACACAAACAAAGAGCATTCTGAACCCCACCAATGATAGAACTGGGCCAAATTTCCCACACAGAACCCCCAGGTGGCTCCCTTCCTGAATGGCTCTCTCCCTCTTCCACAACAGAAGGGAAGGCACTCACTCGGTCCATGGTTGCCTGCCTTCCTTCTTTCCTGTGGTTCGAAAGAAGCCGGTGGGCCTGCCTCGGACTGCGCTCCTCACTTCTGCTTCCGTTCCCCACCCTCCCTCGATTGGAGGCTGGCTGGCTGGGGAAACGGCTGAAGGAGGCAGTGCTCCGGCCCCTTCTTCTTCTTCGCCCGGCCCTTCCTCCTCCCCCAAGCAGCAGCAGCAGGAGTTCGGCAGGAGGGGGAAGAAAGGGAGGAAGAGAGGATTTTCCGTGGCACACCATGTGATCACTCGTGGCACACTAGTGTGCCACGGAACAACGGTTGGGAAACACTGCTCTAGAGACCAGGGCACAAGGGAGCCATGGGTTCAAATGGCCGGGAAAGGGATTAGACTGGAAAGATTAGGAAGAACTTCCTGAGAGCAAGAGCTGTTGGAGAGTGGCCTAGGCCAGTGTTTCCCAACCGGTATGCTACGGCTAGGGTTGCCATATTTTGATAGAAGAAATAAGGGACATTTACGGGATTTTTCGTAAAAATAAGGGAGACTTAATAAAAATTGAAAATCAAACGTTAGGTATAAATACTTTTATTAACAGAATAAGATAATGATTGAAATTCACGAAAGCCCCCAAGCCCCATTACTGCAAGGCGACCCAGAAGGATACCGTGGTCAACAGTATCGAAAGCCGCTGAGAGGTCCAGCAGAACCAACAGGGACACACTCCCCCTGTCGAGCTCCCGGCGTAGATCATCTACCAAGGCGACCAAGGCTGTTTCAGTACCATGTCCCGGCCTAAAGCCAGACTTTGCCGGATCAGGATAATCAGTGTCTACCAAGAACCCCTGGAGTTGAGAGGCCACCACACGTTCCCAGGCCCGGATTACCCATAAGGCCACCCGAGGGCGGCATTTCCGGGCCTGAAGGAAGGGGTGAGGGGAAGTACTGCCGCCCCTAGGGCGATTAACGCAGCTTCCCCCGTCCGCCCCGCTTGCGCGGGTGGGCGCCACTCCTTCCTTCAGTGAAGGGAGGAGGGGCGCCAGTGCGAGCGCGGCGGCAGTGGGGGAAGCCGCGTGAGTCGCCCTAGGGGCGGGACTTCCGGCGGCGTCTTCTGCTTCTCGCTGGCAGCGGCTCCGCCCCTCCTCCCTTCAGTGAAGGGAGGGGGCGGAACCGGCGAGAGGGAGAAGGCGCCGCTGGAAGTCCCGCCCCTAGGGCAACTCACGCGGTTTTCGCTGCCGCCCCGCTCGCCCCTGCCCCAAACACGAGCGGGGCGGCGGGGGAAGCCGCGCAAATCGCCCTAGGGCCGGGACTTCCGGCGGCGCCTTCTCCTTCTCGCCGGCAGCGGCTCCGCCCCTCCTCCCTTCAGTGAAGGGAGGAGGGGCGGAGCCGCTGCTGGCGAGTGAAGGGAGGAGGCGGAACCGGCGTGAGGGGAGAAGGCGCCGCTGGAAGTCCCGCCCCTAGGGCGACTCACGCGGTTTTTGCCGCCGCCCTGCTCGTGTTTGGGACACGGGCAAGCGGGCAGCAGCGGCGAAAACCGTGTGAGTCGCCCTCGGGGCGGGACTTCCAGCGGCGCCTTCTCCTTCTCGGCGGCAGCGGCTCCGCCCTCCTCCCTTCAGTGAATGGAGGAGGTGCGGAGCCGCTGCTGGCGAAAGGGAGAGGAGGCGGAACTGGCGTGAGGGGAGAAGGCGCTGCTGGAAGTCCCGCCCCTAGGGTGACTCACGTGGTTTTCGCCGCCGCCCCGCTCGCCCGGGCCCCAAACACAAGTGGGGCGGGGGCGGCGAAAACCGCGTGAGTCGCCCTAGGGGTGGGACTTCCAACAGTGCCTTCTCCCCTCACGCCAGTTCTGCCTCCTCCCTTCACTGAGCCACTGCCGGCGAGAAGGAGAAGGCGCCGCCAGATGTCCCACCCCTAGGGCGACTTGCGCGGCTGCCGCCGCCGCGCTCGCACTGGCGCCCCTCCTCCCTGAAGGGTGGGACTTCCAGCGGCGCCTTCTCCCTCTCGCCGGCCCCGCCCCCACAAGAGGCCCCGCCCCCCGGGGGCGGCATTTAGACAGGCGGCCTTGGGCGGCACAGTCCGCTAATCAGGGCCTGCACGTTCCATGACTTTGCCCAAATAGGGGAGATTGGAAACTGGCCTATAGTTCACTAATTGAGTGGGGTCCAGTGATGGTTTCTTCAACAGCGGTTTTATAACAGCTTGCTTTAAGCTATGGCGTCTTCTCCAACCTCAAGTCCTTTGCAAATGGTTCAATTTTATTTTTTTTGCATTTTATATCCATATTTAAAGGTGTTGATATAATTACTATTGAAAGCAATATGACTTCTGACCCCGAGGCTCTTAAAACGCAGGGAAAGCCATCCAAAAGGGTCTTACCAATACAAACACCGCAGTCCCTTCTTTTACGATTCAGGTAAAGTCCTAAATTATATCGCTAATTAATTTTATATTTCCTTGGCTTAAATCCCTCTTTTCTGGAACTATTTGAAATTCTTGGCTGCTATTTTTTTTTTTCTGACTATTTGGCCGGGGATTCAGGAATGCTATTAAGGAGCCAGAGAGCTGAGCTCACGCTTCCTGTAAAGCGTATACCTTTTTGCACACGCGTGTGCACCGAACCAACGTCAAATCCGAAACAGGCGCATAGTTGAGATTAAGGGAGCCAGTATCCAAGGTAACCTAACAAAAGCGATTAAACAAAAGGAGAAAGGGGGAAAAAAGGAATTTTTTTTGCCAACATCAGTATATGGGGCTGGGAGAAGCGATGCAATAAAGCAGTGGTTCCCAACCTTCCTAATGCCGCAACGCCTTAATACAGTTCCCCATGTTGTGGTGACTCCCAACCACAAAATTATTTTTGTTACCACTTCAAAACTCTGATTTTGCTACTGTTATGAAATATCATGTAAATATCTGATATGCAGCATGTATTTTCATTCACTGGACCAAATTTGGCACAAATACCCGATACGCCCAAATTTGAATACTGGTGGGGGTGAGGGATTGATTTTGTCATTTGGGAGTTATAGTTGCAGGGATTTAGCTAATCTACAATCAAAGAGCATTCTGAACTTCATCAATGATGGAACTGAACCTCTGTTATAGAACTCCAATATACTGATGATAACGTAGCCTGTGCTCATTCAGAAGAAGACCTACAAGCCACTCTAAGCCCCTTTGCAGAAGCATTCAAGAAGCTTGGCTCTTTCAGCAAAATGCACCAGCCAATCCCTCTGCAGTGCCAGAAATCCAGCTTAATGGCGTGATATTCGGAGGGCTTTCCGGAGGGCCTGCAAGGCCAATCTCTTCAGACAGGTGTTTAACCTTTAAGGCTGTTAAATTCCACTCTTGCCTCAATCTGTTTTATTATGTTTTTAACTATGTTGTGATTATGTTGTTCACTGGTGTGAACCACCCTGAGCCTCTTTGGGAAGGGTGGTATATAAATCGAAATAATAAATAAATCTATGTATATAATAAAAGTCAGTGTTTGCGGGCGGTGCTGTGGTGGTGCGACGGGAGGAATATGTGCCAGCGTTTCGATTGGCTGCAACGGTGGGATTATTTGCATAAAGGACACTGATTGGCCAGCCTCAGAACTCCGACATTCTACGGCCCCAGACAGAGGGGATTGGTTGCCACAGAAATGGTATTTGCATAATGGACTCCGATTGGCCAACCACATTCCAACATTCTAAAGTGACTCAGAGAGAAAAGGAAAGGCCTCAGGCAGTCAGCCACTGCGGCCCACAGCAATGACGGATCAGGAACACACTTGGCAAACAAGGGACTAACGGCCCACTTCACAACCTGGAGTGGTTTAGGGCAGGATGGGCCACGAATGATGGGATTTGCAGTACCTTCACATCATTCACTTCCCAAACAATACTGTAGCCCCTATAAATCACAGACCAGGCCCAAAATTGACAGCAAGGCTTCCTCAACTTGATTTTCCTGACTAGGCCTCAGCTCCTGGGATATTGTTAGGCTTCCTCAACTTGATTTTCCTGACTAGGCCCCAACAATGACAGAACAAGACCAAACTTGGCACACAGACACCCCCCCCCAAGATGCACCCTACATCCTGGTGCAGTTTGAGGGAGGATTGTCCATGGATGATGGGACTTGCAGTACTTTAATTCACTTCCTTAGAGCACTGTGGACCACACCAATAACAAATTAGGACCAAACTTGGCACAAAGAGGCCCAATGGCCCATTTTACAAGCCTGCTGCGGTTTACGGCAGGATGGCTCACAAATGATGGGATTTGCAGTACTTTCACCCATTTCATTTCCCACATAACATTGCAGCCCCTACAAATCAGAGACCAGGCCCAAACTTCGCACACAGAGTACCCATGCCCCACTCTACATCCTGGTGCAGTTTGTAGTGGGACGGACCACGGATGATGGGAGTTGAAGTGCCTTCACTCACTTTCTGAGACCGCTGCCACCCTCATCCAATGACTGATCAAGACCACACTTGGCACACCCTGGTGCTGTTTGGAGAATGGGGGACCATGGATGATGGGACTTCCAGTACCTTCCCTCACTTCCAGAGACCACTGCAACCCTCATCCAAAGAATGATCAAGACCAAATGTGACACACACAGCCCCCATGACCCACTCTACATCCTGGTGCTGTTTGGAGGGGGATGGACCATGGCCAATGGGACTCGCAGTACCTTCACTAAGTTCCTGAGACCACTGCAAGCCACATAAACATCTAATAGGAACCAACCTTGGCACACAATGCCTTCCTCAAATAACCTGGGCACCACCAGGTCCTCAGCTAGTAAATAAATAAATATTAGAAAAGATACCTCTCCACCAAAATCGACATCGACACTGAAATACAACACCGCCTGAGCTCTGTGAGTGCAACATTCTTCCGAATGAAGCAGAGGAGACCAAGGTGGTTTTTTTTTATAAAGCTATTGTCCTCCAAACCCTGTTCTACGCCTGTGAAATGTGGACCGTCTGCAGACATCCCTCTCAACTCCTGGACCAGTTCCATCGGCGTTGCCTCTGAAAAATCTTCCAAATCTCTTGGGAAGAAGTCAGGCGGAGAACTATTAGAACTGGGAAGCCCTGGCCCTCAAATGTCAAACTGGAGGTCAGCTGTGACCAACAGTACTGTGGAATTTGAAGAGGCACATATGGAGGACAGAAGGGAGAAATGAGTCAAGAGGAAGAAGGGAGGTCAAGCCAACCCTTGTCAGGACCACCGATGTCCTCACTGTGGAAGAACATGTGGATCAAGAATAAGGCTCTACAGCCACCTACGGACCCACCACCAAGACACAACACTTGGAAGGCCATCATACTCGGACGAGGGATCGCCTAAGTAAGCAAAGTAAGTAAGCATCATGTGTTATCCTAGAGTCACCACGGAGGAACTAGAAAATCCCTCGAGAGGGGTATCCTCTATAATAGGAACGTGCAGCATTTTTCGATTGACCCCATGACACATTTGCAAGCAAGACACAGAGGACAATTGTCACCTGCCAGAAGGCTTTCTCCTTTCTCCAAATATCAAGATATAGAGCTGTAGTAATGAAAGAGGCCGCTAGATAGAGCTCTGGCCTACAGTTGACCAGGAGTAAACCAACCCAGAGAGGAATCCCACCCTTCTTTCACACCATTATTTGTTGCTCGGACATTGACATTTTGATCGGCATCATTATTAACATTATTATTATTATTTGATACACAACAAGATTAGTATTCAGCAAATAGGATCGCTCTGCTGGGTTTTGTATTGGATCACACGTCGGACACTTCCCAAGTGTCTAGGTCTGTGTTATGTAACAAGCGAATAATGCGTGCAGATCCCAGTAAGGTGGCCTTCTGCAACTTGCAGATGGTAATTTTGTCAGCACCACAAATGACCAGCCATTGCCAAAAGAGACAGAGAGTTTCATCTATGCAGATGATCGTGCCATCACCACTCAAGTAGGGAGCTTTGAAATGGTTGAACAGAAGCTCTCCAAAGCTTTGGGTGCTCTTGCTGCCTATTACAGGGAAAACCAGCTCATTCCTAATCCATCAAAAACACATACGTGTGCTTTTCATCATAAGAACAGACAAGCATCTTAAGCTCTGAAGATTACCTGGGAAAACACCCCACTGGAGCATTGCAGCATACCAACATACTTGGGAGTCACTCTGGAACAGGGGTGGGCAACCTACGGCCCGCAGGCCGGATCCGGCCCGGCAGCCGGGAGAAGGGCGTCGGGGGCAGGGTCAAGAGGAAGGGGTGCCGCTGCCGCCATCCCATTGCGGGCTCTGTGGGGCCTGTGTTGGCAGACACGCCGGAGGAGCAGCGTCTTTGGAGTGCCTGCCATCCCTGGAGGCAATCCAGGCCTGCAGCGGTAGCAATCGGCGACCTGTGGCGGCTGATCACCCTGGCGACCCGGAAGACTTGATCGTCTTCCGGGTTGCCACAGCGGTCAGCCGCCTCAGATCGCTGACTGCTCCCCCTGCAGACCCGGATCGCCTCCAGGGATGGCAGGCACTCCATAGCAGGGCGATCAGCTGGGGAACGACTGGGGGCGAGAGCGGGCGGAGGCCTGCAGCCTCCGATGGCCTGCTGCTCTGCTGCGGCGGCTGGGCCCGCTTTGCCATCCTCTGGGCTGGGGCCATTGGGCCATTCCATCTTGGTTCGCACCTTGTCTTCTTGAATTTAATTTAATTTTAGTAGTTTTTATTATTATTTTATAATAATTTTATTATCATAATGTAATAATATAATAAATAATATAATATAATGATATATTATAATTTCAATATATTATAATGTCTATATATATACTACTAGCTGTACCCGGCACGCGTTGCTGTACCCTATTTAGGAGATGCAAGAAAGTCTGAGTATGTAAGGGTTGGAATTGATGTTACTTATGGTCTTGGTGGGGTCATGGCTGTGTTGTTGTGGGTTGTTCTGGTGGGTGGGATGTTGAAGTCCTGTGGAGTTGTCGGTGTGTGGTGTTCCTGGCGTTCTGCAGAGCTTGTGGATATACAATGTTTTTTGTCTTTCCGTCTGCTGTGTTGATGTAGAGTTTCTGTGGTTTCCCAACTCTGGAGCACGCTACGTAGAGTTGTCCGTGGAGAAGCATTCTGTGTCAAGGTCTATGCCACATATTTGTAGTGTTTGTCCTTGAGCCTTGTTTATGGTGATACCATAATTGTTGTGTATTTGGGGGGTGTTGCAGGATTTTTTTGTGGGTTTTGCAAGTTTGTGTTATTCTGGGGGTATGTGTTTGTCAGTGGTGCCTGTGTCCCTGGTGCCCTATTTGTCTCCCTCCTAGATCTTGGCCTTGACAGTTTAACCCTCAAACACCAACTGACTAAACTCAAATCACTCAGCATTCTATCCTAGCCTTGGCTGGCTCTGCCCAGTGTTACTATGGTTACTCAGCCTCCCTGCATTTTGTGTGGGCCGATGTTGGGCAATGGGTTTCGCTGGCTGCCGCAGAGGATGCTGGGAAATGTAGATTTTTTAATCGTTATTTTGGGGGCCTTCTAGGTTTTGGGGGGGAAGTTTCTTTGCTAAAAACCTTCCTTTCCTGAGGCCTATTTTTGTTGGCAAGTTTGGTGTCTCTGCCTTGGAAGGTTTCTCTGTCTCTGTCAGTCGTTCGATGACGGGTTCTCCTTTATATAATAGATAATATAATAATTATGATATTAATACTAATAATATATGAATATTTCTTGATATATTAATATGTTAATATTCATGATGTGTAATGTATAGTAAATATAGTAAATAAATAAATAATTTATGTAGATTAGAATGCAGTTCCACCTTTAGGTGCGGCCCTCCATAATATTTTTTGGCTCTCGTGTGGCCCCTTGGAAAAAACAATTGCCCACCCCTGTAATAGCCGATTCAGGCTGTGTTACTATAAGACAGTGTAGTTCCAACCATAGTTCCACACACAACAATGAAAATCAGACATACATTTTCGCTTCACTGAACTGAAATGTGACAACGAAGCAGTCAAGACTGCTGTTGTGTTGATGGAGGATCTGCAAGTTACTTTTGACAAAGAGAACAGGGCTTTCCTGGCCTTCCTTAGCAGGTGAAACGGAGGAGAAAGAGGCACCTGTTGGAGAGGGAGGAATGCTCTCCTTGCGGCTTTGGGCCCGGCTTGTCCTTTCATAGCCGGGAGATTACTAGTAACCTGAGCCTTCTATGGCGGCAGGCTTTCCGAGCGGCCTTTTGGAGCATGTGGGTGGGTGCCCCATTGCCCCCACGGAACAGGCCCCACAATGGGAGCTTTCATAGACTTTGCCTTTCATCTCTTCCGGCAGAGAAGGCCGTTTGCAAGAGGAAAAGGACTGCTTTCGGCAAAGTTCTTTGCAAATACTGACCATTGGGATGCCTCCTGTGCTGTGGCCGACCTCCCCATCATAATACACTTTTGGGGATTTTGATAGGTTGCCATTCCGCTCCCGTTTCAAGAGCCTGAGCACTGCAGAACAGACACAAGACAAGCAATGCCATCTTTCTGGGCAATGAGTTCTCAGTTCAACCCCAGCAGGATTGGTACTGGAAATTTGAGGTTTTTCAAAGCCTCGTGGAAACCAAGGGATGCCTGGCAAGACTCGCTAAACACCAATGTTTCAGAATGGAAATCAATAAATTGAATATCAAAAGACAGAGGCATTTATCCAATCTGTACAGAAGGGACACTTGTACAGCAACAGGTGCTCAAAGGGTACAAGCGTACAAGGGTGCATAAGGCAGGCATTTTTATACACAAGGGTTTATATGCATTAACATTGCTACATTTTGAAACTATTATTATTATTATTTAAAACTTTTATACCCCGGCCTTCTCACCTCCGAAGAGGGACTCAGACCGGCAAACAGCAAATATTCAATGCTAACATTTAAAATCTAAAAACATCATATATTTACAATAAAATTTACAATAAAATACAATACACTAAATACATTTAAAAAGCCTTTCGCCAAAGTAAAATCAAGTCCAACTTAATTCATATATTCGGTCCGTATCAAGTGGTTAGCGACTTTGGTCGCTTCGCGATCTCCTCCTTCATTCTGCGAAGGCCTCATTGCACAGCCACGTTTTCACCCACTTCCTAAAAGTCAGGAGGGAGGGGGCGGATCTAATTTCATTTGGGAGGGAATTCCACAGCCGGGGGGCCACCACAGAAAAGGCCCTGTCCCTCGTCCCCACCAGACGCGCCTGCGAAGGTGGTGGGACCGAGAGCAGGGCCTCTCCAGACGATCTTAGCACTCTTGATGGTTCATAGGGGAGAATACGTTCGGACAGGTAAACTGGGCCGGAACCGTATAGGGTTTTGTAGGTCAACACCAGCACTTTGAATTGTGCTCGGAAGCTAATTGGCAGCCAGTGGAGCTGGCGCAACAGGGGAGTTGTGCACTCCCTGTACCCCGCTCCCATTAGTAGTCTGGCTGCTGCACGTTGGACTAATTGCAGCTTCCGGGCAGTCTTTATAGGCAACCCCACGTAGAGAGCGTTGCAGTAGTCTATACGGGATGTAACCAGAGTGTGGAGCACTGTGGCCAAGTCTGACTTCCCAAGATATGGGCGCAGCTGGCGCACAAGCCTGAGCTGTGCAAAAGCTCCCCTGGCCACCGCCGAGACCTGGGGCTCCAGGCTCAGCGATGAGTCCAGGATCACTCCCAGGCTATGAACCTGCGCCTTCACTCCCTCCCTTCCCCCGATTGGCCAGCACCAGTAAGCCAGCCGGCATTTTCCAGGCCTCTGATTGGTCAAGTGGCGGGCCTTAGCTGGTACGCACTTAGATTGGTGAAGGTGTCACTGGTGTAGCTGTGGAAGGGTGGAAAGGAAGGAAGGGAGATTTTAAAAAAGGAAGAAAAGAGAGAAGGATGGAAGGATAGGACAGTGTGAGAGAGAAGGGCCTGAGAAAAGAGCCCCAGGCAGGGCCGTAGTCAGGATTTTGATTTGGAAGGGGCTGAGTTTGATTTGGGGGGGCTGAGTTTGAGTGAGAAAGGATCTACCCTAGCAAACCTTTTGTATCGTTATCCCAATACCCCCATGCATATGTGATATATTGAGCATGGTGATCAGATCACCAGTAAGGATTTCTCGTGAACCACCCTGATAATTTGGGGGGGGGGCTGAAGCCCCTCAAGCCCCCCCCCCAACAAGCTACATGCCTGGCCCCAGGGGTCACATCTGGCTCCCGGGCCTGGGTTTGCCCATACCTGTCACATACTGCATATATGAATGTTCGTTGCACATTGCACATTGCAATTGTGCTCATTTGGTTGGATGTCCACCTGCGCATTGTTATAACTTGCACAATTGTCCCAGAGAGTCACAGTCTGTCTCCTTGATGTAGGACATTGGCTTGTGTACCCCATTGTCATGTTATGACACTCAATAAAACAAAACAACCCAAACGAAATGCACATAATGGAGATTTTGATGAATGGGTCGCACCTCTCTCGACACATGTCTTGTTGGCTTTTTTAACCTCTGGGATTCCTTTTCCTTCTTTTTCCACCTCCTCCTCCTCCTTTCTTTCCCAGAGAATTGTTTTCTGGAAATGCTTCATTCAAGGAGGTTGTTTGCCTTATGAAAACCACTGCCGTCATCCTGGAGGAATGCATCCAATCTGGTGGCAATAAGCTTAATTGGTGTGAAAGTTTGATTGGCTTTAGGGGATGCCCCAATGTGGACTTTCCCCCCTGCAGAGACATCAGAATTTGGGAGGGAAATCAAAACGGGGAGGGGAGGGATCGGGAAAGAGGCAAGAAGGAAACAGCGCTGCAAAGGCAAATGGGGAAACCTCTCTTTTGGTGCCGGTGAGTCTTGCAGGTGGCAAGACTCATACCAGTGAGAAATTTCTCAATGTGATGAGGACACTTCAGCCTCTTTTCAAACATAGAGAGGCACGAAGCTCATCACATGAGTTAAACTACTTCCGGCCATGATGCATACCCCTCTGTGGTTGAAAAGAGGCAAAAGTGCCCTGAAAGGAGGGAACTCCACAATCAACCTCATCACATTGAGACATTTCCACTGGTAGAACACTTCATCCTCTTTTCAAGCATGGGGAGGCATAGAGCTCATCACATGAGTTAAACTGCTTCCGTCGCCATGGATAGCCCACCATGGTTAAAAAGAGGAAAAAGTGTTCTGAAAGGAGGGAACCTCCTTTCAAATTGTGTCGTATGTTGTAAACCGCCCCAAGCCTCCGGGATAGAGCGGTATATAAATGTGAATAATAAATAAATAAATAATAAATAAATAAATAAAACTCCACAATCGGCCTCATCACATGGCGAAGATTTCCAGACACAGGACACTTCAGCCTCTTCTCAAGCATGGAGAGGCATAGAGCTCATCACATGAGTTAAACTACTTCCGGCCATGATGCATAGCTCTCCATGGTTGAAAAGAGGCAGATGTGTCCTGAAAGGAGGGAACTCCACAATTGACCTCATTGCATGGAGGCATTTCCCCCTCAAAGGACACTTCAGCCTCTTTCAAGCAGGGAGAGGTACAGAGCTCATCACGTGAGTTAAACTACTTCTGGCTTTCATGCATAGCCCTCCGTGGTTGAAAAGAGGCAGATGTGTCCTAAAAGGAAAGAACTCCATAATCAACCTCATCACATGGAGATATTTCCTCCTCACAGGACACTTCAGCCTCTTTTCAAACATGGAGAGACACAGATCTCATCACATGAGGCATGGAGCTCATCACATGAGTTAAACTACTTATGTTCATCATGCATAGCCCTCCATAGTTGAAAAGAGGCAGAAGTGTCCTGAAAGGAGGAAATTCCACAATTGACCTCATCGCATGGAGACATTTCCCCCTCAAAGGACACTTCAGCCTCTTTTCAAGCAGGGAGAGACATAGAGCTCATCACATGAGATAAACTACTTCCAGCCATGATGCATAGCCCTCCATGGTTGAAAAGAGGCAAAGGTGTCCTGAAAGGAGGGAACTCCACAATCGACCTCATCACATGGCGAAAATTTCCAGACACAGGACACTTCAGCCTCTTCTCAAGCATGGAGAGGCACAGAGCTCATCACATGAGTTAAACTACTTCCGTCGCCATGCATAGCCCACCATGGTTAAAAAGAGGCAAAAGTGTCCTGAAAGGAGGGAACTCCACAATTGACCTGATCACATGGAGACATTTTCCCCTCAAAGGACACTTCAGACTCTTTTCAAGCAGGGAGAGGCATAGAGCTCATCACGTGAGTTAAACTACGTCTGGCTTTCATGCATAGCCCTCCATGGTTGAAAAGAGGCAGATGTGTCCTGAAAGGAAAGAACTCCATAATTGACATCATCACATGGAGATATTTCCTCCTCATAGGACACTTCAGCCTCTTTTCAAACATGGAGAGACACAGAGCTCATCACATGAGTTAAATCACTTCCTGTCATCATGCATAGCCTTCCATGGTTGAAAAGAGGCAGAATTGTCCTGGAAGGAGGGAACTCCACATACAACCTCATTGCATGGAGACATTTTCATTCAGGTAAGATCTTCCCTTAAAGAAGTCCTCCTTCAAAGCTTGTTACCATTGTCCATTTCTTGGGTATAAGAAGGTGGGCATGGAAGTTCTGCTGGACTTCATTCAAATTCCCTATGGATTTTAATATCATTGCTTACACCGTCCAGAAGACGAATGTGGGAGGAAGGAGGCTGAAGTTGCCACGAAATGGGTGGATTAATGTGTTTCCCGAATTGGGGAGTTGCTCAGCGAGCCAGATATTTTGCTACTTCAAAGACTTTGTCTTCCGAAAGGGAATGGTATTTTGCAACCAGGCTGAAAGGATGTTGTAATCCCGTTTCCTAGATTCTTTGTTTAATGGCTCTCCAATTGCTGTTAAATTATTCAGGGCAAGCCTATATACATCAGTATAAATACAGGAATGAGGTTGCTTTATGTCTTCTCTCCTCCCTGGCGCATGATCTTCATGTGTTTCCAAAAGTCTATTAGGAGGGGAACTCCCTCCTTTAAGAGATTTGTTTTCCCAAAGATCAGATTCCCCAGATCCCAATATCGCATCTTGGGAGGTATTGGATATAATGCGAAACCAAACTTTTCCACCCATAAAGACATCAACAGCCACGGCTGCCAAGCCCTCGACCTTCTCAACAAAGGAATGCGAAATGATGCAGGCTGTAACCGAATCCTCCAGATCCATGGAAGAAAGCGGTAATGTTTTCTAAAGCCTTATCGAGGGAAAACGAGAGTGTCTGGAACACAGAGGAGCGCTCAGTCCAAGCAACAATCTAGATCAGGCATGGGCAAACTTCGGCCCTTCAGGTGTTTTGGACTTCAACTCCCACAATTCCTAACTGCTGGTAGGAAAGTTGAGAAACATTGGCTTAGGAGGTTCAAACCAAAAAATATTAATCAGCTATTTATACGCATGTAGAACATTGGCCACTAAAAAATGCCCATTTGCTTTACTGTCCCAAAATGGTTCAATTATGTGTATTGGAGAACCCTTGTTGTAGATCAGTCATGGGCAAACTCTGGCCCTCCAGGTGTGGCTCTCCAATTGCTGTATAATTATTCAGGGCAAGCCTATGTACATATATTCTATTGTTGGTGGGGTTCAGAGTGCCAAGCTGGTGCGAAGTTTTGGTCTGGAGTGTCATCAGTACGCGGATGACACCCAGCTGGTGCTGAGGATGGATGGCCGGCCGGACTCTGTACCCAATTGTTTCCATCAATGCCTCGAAGCTGTGACTGGTTGGCTACGAGCCAGTCGGCTGAGAGTGAATCCATCTAAGATGGAGATCCTTTGGCTGGGTCATCCAGATGGGTGTGAGCTCCAGCTGCCTACTCTGGATGGCGAGGCGTTATGCCCGTCGCACTTAGTAAAGAGTCTGGGGGTCCAGTTGGACCCGCTGCTGACAATGGAGACTCAGGTCTCCACTGTCAGCAGATCCACTTTCTTCCATCTGTGGCAGGCTAGGCAGTTGGCGCCTTATCTCGCCGGAAATGACCTGGCCACGGTGATCCAAGCAACGGTCATCTCGAGGCTAGGCTACTGTAACGCCCTTTACATTGGTCTTCCTTTGTCGGTTATCCAAAAGCTTAAACTGGTGCAGAACGCAGCAGTGAGGCTCCTGGCCGGGGTGAACTATAAATCCCAGCAACTACAACTACCAAACATCAAGGCCTACTTCCCTCAAACTCCAGTGCTCACATTTGGGCCTATTGAGTATTCGTGCAGGACGTATTTTCATTCAATTGATTAGAAAGCTGATTGAGCAAAACTAACCAAATGAATTTCAACAAGGACAAACGTAACAGACGACACTTGGGCAGAAAAAATGAAATGCAAACACACAGGATGGGTGGCACCTGACACGACAACAGAACATGTGAAAAAGATCTTGTAGTCTTTGTGGCGAACAAGCTGAACATGAGCCAAGAGTGTGATGCAGAAGCTTAAAAAGGCAACGGGATTTCGGGCTAGATCAAGGAAAGTCCTGATGCCTCTCTCTTCACCTGGAATCATACTGCGACCAATTCTGACCCCACAGTTCAAAAGAGAGACCAACTTGAAGCTGGAAGGAGTCCATGGCTACTACAAGGATCAAATGTCTGGAGACCATGAATCCCTATGAGGAGCATCTCAAGAACTGGGTTTAGCCTGCAGAAGGGAAGGTTGGGAGGAGACATGAGCCAAGTGTAAATATGTGAAAAGGTGCCATAAGGAAGAGGGAGAGGCTTGTTTTCTCTGCCCTTGAAACTAGGACTCAATAGAGCCATAGATTCAAGTGACAGAAAAACAGATTCCATTGAACATTAGGAAGAACTGCCTAACTTTAAGAAGAGCTGTTCAGCTGTGGAACTCTCTGCCTTGGAGTCCAGTGGAGGCTTTTAAACAGAGGCTGGATCTGTCGGGGGAATGGGGACACTTTGATTGTGCTTTTCCTGTATGGCAGGGGGTTGGACTAGATGTGGTCTCTTCTAACTCTGTACTTTTATGATTCTATGTATGAAGATCAGAACCAAAGACATGTCCCTTCCCAAGACATGAAGCCAGAGTCAGAATGTGTCCTAGGCAAAAGTGGAGGACTAGCTGTAAGGCCATTGCACTTGCAGCACTTACTCCTTTGCAGAGTTCAGGAGGTGGCTTTGCTGGACAGCTCCCTCCGGCTCTTGAAGACCTGGGCCTGTGACCTCCCAGGGAAGCCTCCAACCACAACAGGAAGGCGCCGAATTGGACACACAAACCACTTCCCATTGGGGCGTCCACAAACCAGGCCAACGGGCCCAGTGTGATCTCGCTCACCATCTCACGTAAACGTTTGAGTAACTTGGCCGATGGGCGTTGTGATGACAGGAGAATCAAAGCAGGTTTCTCAATGCGTTGAGAACCCCCAGAACAAATGGGTTAACAACAAGAGCCTTTCGCAGTTGCTGTTGCCCATTTTTTGGTCAAAAGATATTTAGCCCCTTGTGCTTCTTCTGTTCTTATCATTTTTATACTAATTTATGCAATGATTTCATACGAAATAAATAAATAAACAAGATCCTTTCACGTTTTGGATGTACAGAGAAATTGAGAGAAGAAAGTTATTATATAGTAGCTGACCCGGCCACACATAAGGCCATAAGGCCAACCTAGGCCATGGCCTAGGGGTGCAAGCCGAGGGGGGGGGGGTGCAGTTCATGGACCAAAAAGAAATGTTGAAACAAAACCGCAACGCACGGCATGGAGATGACTCTCTCTCTCTCTCGGGAGGGAGGGAGGGAGGGAGGGTGGAGGGAGAGTACTGTGAGGGGGCTGGCACCCCCTCGCCTCGCCCCAGCCCCCTTGTGTCAAGGAAGGAGGGCGCAAGGAGGAGGAGGAGGAAGTCCCGGGGCCGCTGCCGGGCATGCAGGGGAACATGGCAGAAGGCAGAGCCCCGCCCTCCTGCCATGCATGCCCCAGCCCTTGTCAAGGAAGGAGGGCGCAAGGAGGAGGAGGCAGGGGAAGTCCCACCCCGCTGCCGGGCATGCACGGCACCCAGGAACATGGCGGAGAAGGCAGAGGCACTCCCGCCCTCCTGCCATGCATGCCCGGCAGCAGCCCCGGGGGCTTCCCTTCCTTCCTCCTCCTCCTCGCGCAAGGAGGAGGAGGCAGAGGGAAGCCCCACCCCTGGGGTCGCTGCCGGGCATGCACGGCACCCAGGAACATGGCGGAGGAGGCAGAGGCACTCACGCCCTCCTGCCATGCATGCCCGACAGCAGCCCCGGGCTTCCCCTTCCTCCTCCTCCTCCTTGCGCGAAGGAGGAGGAGGCAGAGGGAAGCCCCACCCCTGGGGCTGCTGCCAGGCATGCACGGCACCCAGGAACATGGCGGAGGAAGCAGAGGCGGCTTGAATCCTGCCGCAGTTGCCGCCCCGCAGCAGCCTTCACGCCGAAAGGTCACGTGAGCGTGGGAAGGGCTCGGCGCCTGCGGGCAAAAAGAAGGCGAAGCAAGGTTGGAATTAGGCCAGTCCTTGCTCCTTTTTCCTTTTGGGGGGCAAAGCGCGGGCAGTGGAAAGAAGGAATGTGTGTGGGGAGGGTTGCAGTAGAGGTTGGTTTTGGGGGCCTAGGGCACCAAAAGGGGTTATTCTGGGCCTGTGTGCAGGCCAGGCATCTGGTCGCCACCCGTGCCTTATATAAGAGGCATTACCTAACGGGGCTTATATCACTCGCCCTGGGTGCCCGCCAAGCTCATGAAAAGTGCACGTTGACCTTGGCGAGGGAGGCTCTGGGATCCTTGGCACCGTGGCCCCTGATGCGTTCCCCTTCTGGGACGGGCTGTTGGGCCACATCGCCTGGCCAAGGCCACCTGCAACTTCCATTGACCTTCAACACGCTCCAGATGTGGCCTCCTTAGCTCTTTCCATGGCTCTTTATAGCTTTGTGGGGAGAGACACCTGCCCTCAGTGTTTCCAAGGCTCCGGGGTTTTTTTTAGCACCAAGAAGGCATTCGGGGAGATCAAAACCTCCTTTGAGCTTGGCTTGGCAGGAGCAGAGCTCCAGCCCTTTGTATTCCTGGGACCCCTTTCTCTCCTTGGGACTCGGAATGATTGGCGGCTTCAAAATTAAAGAAAGCACACACGTTGCAGGCTCAAGACACGTGAAGATGAAGCTCAGTTTGGGATTTCAGCTGGTTCCGAGTTCTCCAGGATGATGGATTTCGGTTCTTCTTTGCCTTTTTGTGTGAAGTTCTTTGCATGACATCATGTATAGCGATGGTTCTCAATTTCCCTAATGCCGCGACCCCTTAATACACCTCTTCGTGTGTGGTGACCCCCAACCATAACATCATTTTCGTTGCGACTTCATAACTGTCATTTTGCTCGTGTTATGAATCCTCATGTAAATATCTGATCTGCAGGATGTATTTTCATTCATTGGAACAAATTTGGTACAAATACCCAATACGCCCAAATTTGAATATTGGTAGGGTTGGAAGGGGATTGATTTTGCCATTTGCTGGGATTTATAGTTCACCTACAATCAAAGAGCATTCTGAACTCCACCAATGATGGAATTGGACCAAAGCAGGCACACAGAACTCCCAAGACCAACAGAAAATACTGGAAGGGTTTGGTAGGCATTGACGTTGAGTTTGGGAGTTGTAGTTCACCTACATCCAGAGAGCACTGTGGACTCAAACAATGTCGGATCTGGACCAAAGTTGGCAAGAATACTTAATATGCCCAAATGTGAACACTGGTGGATTTGGGGGGAAATAGACCTTTACATTTGGGAGTTGCAGTTGCTGGAATTTATGGTTGACCTGCAATTAAAGAGTATTTGTGAGTTTAACGTACTAGTATCTCCTCCAGGATGTCACTAGAAGTCTTAACAAGAAACAATCAGGGCCAGTGAATCACCTCCCAACAAAGGATTCCCCCAGGCAGTAACTCACAGATACACAATATGTCCAAATGTGAACACTGGTCGATTTGGGGGAAAATAGACTTTGACATTTGGGAGTAGTTTTTAAAATTATTATTATTATTATTTCAAATTTATAGGCCGCCACTCCCCGGAGGCTCGGAACGGCTTACATCAGACATGAGTGATACAATAAAACAGTAAAAACAATAAAAAGAATAAAATATAAAACTGATTAGCCAGGTGGGGAGTTGCTGGGATTTATAGTTCACCTACAATGAAAGAGCATTCTAAACCTTTTTTTTATTTTCCCTTTTTCTTTTCCTTAGAACAGTGTTTCCCAACCAGTGTGCCATGAGAGATCATCAGGTGTGCCGTGGGAAATTAGATTCTTATCTATCAGATGTCATGTATAAAGTTTGCTACTCTGTCTCCGGAACCTCAGCACGCAAGTCCCTGTTTTTGGGAGGGCGGACCTGTTTGGGCCAGTTCCCTCCCATTCTGCTCTGGTGGGGAGCACTTCCGGTCCAGTCCAGCACCACCCAAGCCCTCCCGATAGATGGGCAGGAGACTCTGGCTATACATTAAGGCAGGCAGCATCTTTATTAAGGGCTTGGAAGATGGTTTAGACTAGATATGGCCAAACTTGGGCCTTCCTCCAGGTGTTTTGGACTTCAACTAATATTGCGATATAATTGTTATAATACAATGTGGTATGTAATTGTTGTACTGTGACAATGACATAGTATGTTGTATTTGATATTATAGTAATATACATATATTGTGTATACATATAATATTGATAATGTTGTAATATAATAATAATAATATACTATATAACTATATATTTTATGTTCATCGAAACAGGCCCAGGTTTCACACTAAGTGAGTGTATAAATACATTTAAAAACATATTACCAATGTATTACTGTGTTAGAGTGTCATTTTGTGTCATTTTGGTTGGTGGTGTGCCCCAGGATTTTGTAAATGTAAACAATGTGCCACGACTCAAAAAAGTTTGAAAAACACTGCCTTAGAAGATAGCTCAGTGAAGCTAGTTAGCTCCAAGAACCTTTTCTATCCAGAATGGATTTCTTTTATCTTTAATAAACATATTAATTTTGATCCTATGAAGTTGTGGATCTGCAATCCTGTTTCATCCTGTTGAATGGAAACCGATATTTGCGCTTTACACGTATGTTTCTGCTGGTTATGAACTGTGCATCTGGCACTTTGCTATATTTTGTGGAATCACCCCCAAGTGAGGGTTATTTTTGAGCCTAACAGCTCCTGATTCCCAAAAACTGGTGTCAGAAGCTTCAGGTTGAAGGCCATCATGTATGAAGACTGCTGTATACAAATAGCTACGCTGTGTGAAGCTCCTGTGTAACTTCAGTGTGAGAAGAGCCTCTGTGAGAGTGAAGCTTTTTATCTGAATGAGAAAGAAGCCCAGCGTGGAAGCAAAGAAGGAACTATAAAATAACTTTGTTTGTGTTATGGAAACCTTGTTGTTGTTTAAAGCGCAACCATATTATTTTGCTATATAGAAAAGCCTCCTAAGGAAGAGATAATATTGGTCTGTGGGGTTTTTTTGTTCTTTTTATTACTTGGGGCTACTTGTCGTAGCACAGAGACCAAAGAAGCCAAGCCCAGAAGTAAAAGGGGATAACAAAAGGTTTATTGAACAATAAATGGAAAAAGGACTAACAAAAAAGTAGCCAACTCGGCTCAAAAACCCTCAAAAATCCCAGGAAAAAACACCACAAAACAATGCAGCAAAAAGCCCAAAACAAACACAAGATGTCTGTCTGCGAAGTCCGAAGTGGGAAGATCCAAAAGCATAGTCAGCAAGCCGATCCAAAGGTCAAGGGCAGGAGAATGACGGATGAAAGGAGGAGACAGTCCAAGGTAATCAGGAGCTGAGTATACATGAATAGCACAAATCATAGTCCCCATAAAACACAGTATCAGCCTCCCTCCATTTCATACAATACCAAACTCTGTAGCAGGAACTCACGTAGACTCAGTGGAGACCAAGCCCCGCCACAGGAAATACACAGCAGGCAACTAAACAGAAAAGCAGACATTGAATTCCAAACCCCCCCCACCTTTTCCCAAACATCAGCTAAAGCTGCCACAGCAGCTCACCCCAAGAACAAGGCTGCCCACAACTCACAAGTAACTGGAAACAGGAACAAGGCACACGATATCAGGATCACAGGAATGGCAGAGACAAGAACCAGACATCAACTCTTTGACCACTGCAAATTCAGTCCCAAAAACCCATTTCTTATATAGCAGTTAAACATCACTGAAGACCCTCCTTGATCATGAGCACCAGCTGCTGCATCTCCTACAGCTGTTGTGCTCTGTGCAGACCTCCAATCTTGCCAACGCTGTTGGAAGCTTAATGTATCCCAATCTGTTTCTGAAGCCTCAGAAGGCCAGTCTAAGTCACTGTCAAAGCTGAGAAAGGTGTCAGAATTAGACACTTCGTTACACACATCCCTTACTTCCTGAACCAATGTCGATTCTAGATCCGTATCACTTTCCTCTGACCACATTTCTTCTTCCCCGGGAAAACCTTCAAAGGTTTCTGGATCAGAAGGAGCTCTAAGTATCTGCCGGATCTTTTTTCTCTGTTCCAGCCCTTCAAGACTAGAATCACTAGCAGCCCTTTTAATCCCAGCTGCAGAGTCTTGATTACACAGAGCCTCACCCCATTCCATACTATTGCTTGATGCTATTGACCCAGCATCTTCCCTAATACTACTAGTAGTAGAAGCCAAAGGCTCAATTACAACACTACTGGTGCTGCTAATATGTTACTCTGCTGTGCATTTATGGGGAAGGTCTTTTGTTAACAAGCCCACTCGCCCAACAGACCATGGGGAAAATGGCATTGAGACAACAGATTATTATTTATGGACTACAAGACGAGAGGCACCTGTTTACCATCGAAACATTATATGTTAAGTGAAAACACACAGACATTATTCCAAAATTCTCAGCTTTCAAGCCTGGCCAAGCTTTCTGTCCAAACCTTTCTTGGGAATCGTGGTTGTTCCAGGACTTTTAACAGGTTTCCAAACAGATCGTTCAGTGTCCAAAGAGACAGCCCCATCAATCGTTGTCACAATAAAACAAAAGTAAAAATAATAAAATAAAACGCATCGGTTTCACAATAAAAGAAAATGAAGAAGTGAGGAGCAAAGGAATGTTATGATATCACCAAGACAAGTGGGTTCATCGTATCACGAGGCTCCTTGCAAATATATTTTTGCATTGTGTGTTTTTCATCTTGTTGGCACTTCTCGATGAGGAAACAGTCTCGGGGAGCATTGACTCTTGAGTAACACCAGAACTCTTTCTTTTTACCAAATATGATGATGTTGAGGTTCTTTGCTTGAAGCCCATTGAATAATATATGGAACCCCCGGTGAAGCAATGGGTTAAACCAGGGGTGCTCATTACGGTGATCGGGAGCACCTAGGTGATCTTCGGCCCTCTTCCAGGTGATCTTTGGGCCTCACCAGCCGGATGGCACGCTCCTACCATGCGCGCACACGTGCGCTCCTGCCGCCGCCTTCTCAGGGCTTCTTTTGCCAAAATGAGGCTTTAGTGGGCAGGCCCTGGCACTCGTCTTGCCACGCACGGTGTGGTGACATGACCGCCCATTGGTTGCTGCTGGGGGGGGGGCAGCAAAATGAAGGCATGCGCATGGATAGGATGCGAGGCTGTGGGAGGGATGGAGGGAATGTGTGGGTGTTTGAGAGAGAGAGAGAGCCAAGGAGAGAATAAAGAAATCCGGAGAACTTTTTCGGATCCTTTTGGCAGGCAGGCAGGCGGGCGCTGGAAGGAGAGAGGGAGAGAGAGAGAGAAAGAGGCGAAGGAGGCCGGGCAAAGTGGGGCAAAGCCAAGCAAGCCCCGCCGCAAACCCTGCTGCTGCCCTCAGGACTCCCATTCCAAGCGGAGACCTGGGCGAGCGAGCTGTGTGGAGCTGCTTTCTTTCCTTGGTTGGGGGCGAGGAGGGAGGGCTCCACCGTGTTCCTGGGGCTGAACCCGAGGAGGAGGGGGCTGCAGGGATGGAGACTCCACTTGCTGCTGCTGCTTGTGCCCTCGCCGCTTTTCTCCACCTCGCCCTCCCTCGCCCTCGAAGGAGAAAGGCGGCGAGGGCCCACGGGGAGAGAGAGAGAGAGAGAGAGAGAGAGAGAGAGCGGGTGGCTCTTCAGAGCCGGCTAGGTCGAGCCACCCTCTCTCTCTCTCTCTCTCTCTCCTGTGGGCATGGACTGTCACCAGTGGGAGGGGTCCTCCTTCCTGCCAGCCGTCCACTTGGGCGTCCTTTCTGAGTGACACCCTCGAAAAGAAGGAAGGGTGCCCCCCCCCCGCTGCATCTGTCACTTTGGGGAAGCACCTCTTCCACTCTTCCTTCTCCTGCCCAGGTAAGGAAGCCTCGAGGGAGGGGGGAGGGGGAGGCTGCCGTGGGAAGGCTCCAGCCTCACGTGGGTCCCTCTCACGGATGAGTTTCCCGGCCCAGGCAGCAGCCAGGGGGCCCCTCTTCCCAGCCCTGCGCCTTCCGAGCCGCCGCCCGGCCATATCTGGCCGGAGCGCTGGCGGGTGCACCTATAAATACCCTCCTGCTGCCTGCGTGGGAGGGGCCTGCTGTGTACGCAAGAAGCAGGACGGGATGGGGACTTCCTGCTTTGCGAAAGCACACAGCAGTAAGGAGGAAGGCAATGAAGACATTAAGACAGAGAGCGCGCGCAGGCAAGGAGGATCCCCTTCCCGGGTGTGTGCGGCAGTGTGTTCGTGGGCAGGCAAGAAAGAAGCCCCGTGCGGATAGAAGGTTGCAGTAACTACGTATTACCGTACCTTGTGCTTCAAGGAAAGGTAGTTAACAAATAAAATGTATTATTATTATTATTATTGCTACTGCTGCTCCTACTACTATGTGGGATATCCGGAAAGCAAGGTTACAAGGCACGTAGCTCTTGCGGGGGATGTTCGCAGGAGAAGTTGGTCTCACTGCTGTGAAGCCAGGAGAAGCAAATGAGCAGTGCCAGTCGTCAGGAGCTCATCGACTGGCATTGTGGAGAAAGTACGCTGATGACACCCAGCAGGTGCTGAGGATGGACGGCCGGCCAGACTCTGTACCCGATTGTTTCCAACTATGCCTTGAAGCCGTGACTGGTTGGCTACGAGCCAGCCGGTTGAGAGTGAATCCATCGAAAACGGAGAACCTTTGGCTGGGTCATCCAGGTGGGTGTGGGCTTCGGCTGCCTACTCTGGAGGGCGAGGCACTATGCCCATCGTCTTTAGTAAAGAGTCTGGGGGTCCAGTTGGACCTGCTGCTGACAATGGAGTCTCAGGTCTCAGCTGTCAGCAGATCTGCTTTTTTCCGCCTGCGACAGGCTAGGCGGATGGCGCCCTATCTCACCAGAAATGACCTGGCCACGCTGATCCAGACAACGGTCATCTCGAGGCTAGACTACTGTAACGGCCTTTACATTGGTCTTCCTTTGTCAGTTATCCGGAAGCTTAAACTGGTGCAGAACGCTACAGCGAGACTCCTGGCTGGAGTGCCGGCCAGCACTCATATCACTCCAACTCTGCAGCAACTGCACTGGTTGCCAATTGAGTACCGGATCATTTTCAAAGTGTTGGTCTTGACCTTTAAGGCCTTGCATGGTCTTGGGACGGTGTACTTGAGGGACCGTTTACTCCCATATGTTCCCCAGAGATCCCTTCGATCTGAGGATCACAACCTCCTGAAGATTCCTTCTATTCGAACTATTCACCTGTCATCAACTAGACAGAGGGACTTTTCCGTTGTGGCACCGAGCCTGTGGAACGCCTTGCCAGCCAAAGTTCGAGCGATCAATGAGCTGCCGGCTTTTCGAAAGGCTTGCAAAACAGCTCTTTTTTGACAGGCATTTAATCTCTAGCTACTCCTTGGTTGTGGATAATAACACCGTTTTAAGATTCTGATATTTTATTGTTTTACTGTTTTAATGTTTTAGGTTGATATGCTGTAAACCGCCCTGAGCCTATTGGATAGGACAGTATACAAATCGAAATAATAAATAAATAAATAAATAAGGTTAGAGAGAAGTGTCCTCATTCCATTCCATTCCAAGTGCCAACCTAGCAGTTCGAAAACATGCAAATGTGAGTAGATCAATAGGTACCGCTCCAGTGGGAAGGTAATGGCACTCCATGCAGTCATGCTCGCCACATGACCTTGGAGGTATCTATGGACAATGCCGGCTCTTCGGCTTAGAAATGGAGATGAGCACCAACCCCTAGAGTTGGATTTAATGTCAGGGGAAAACCTTTCCCTTTCCCCATTATTATTATTATTATTATTTTGCTGACACAAAAACACAGTATGTCACAACAAACAAGATATATATGCTGGATTTTGTATCACAAAATCACAAGTCGAACAATTCCCAAGCGTCTAGGACTGTGTGATGTATATTATTATAATAATATTATAATGTTATGTATAACATTGTTGTTGTTGTTAAAGCTATTGTGTAAAACTTGTTCATAAACCGATCTCTGTGCATACAAAAATACCTGTTGTAGTATCATATTGCTTGTAATATGTTTCTCTGCCCTGGTGCTTGAATATGAGGATGGCCTAATGGTGGATCTAGAACCCTTGAAGTGGAATGACCTAGAACGTGGAAGTTGATGTCTAGGAAGAATTCCTTTGTGTACTTTGTGCATACAAAAATACCTGTTGTAGTCTCATATTGCTTGTAATATGTTTCTCTGCCCTTGTGCTTGAATATGAGGATGGCCTAATGATGGATCTAGAACCCTTGAAGTAGGATGACCTAGAACGTGGAAGTTGAAGTCTAGAAAGAATTCTTTTGTGTACTTTGTGCATACAAAAATACCTGTTGTAGTCTCATATTGCTTGTAATATGTTTCTCTGCCTTGTGCTTGAATATGAGGATGGCTTGATGACGGATCTAAAACCTTTGAAGTAGAATGACCTAGAACGTGGAAGTTGATGTCTAGAAAGAATTCCTTTGTGTACTTTGTGCATACAAATATACCTGTTGTAGTCTCATATTGCTTGTAATATGTTTCTCTGCCCTTGTGCTTGAATATGAGGATGGCCTAATGATGGATCTAGAACCCTTGAAGTAGAATGACCTAGAACGTGGAAGTTGATGTCTAGAAAGAATTCCTTTGTGTACTTTGTGCATACAAAAATACCTGTTGTAGTCTCATATTGCTTGTATTATGTTTCTCTGCCCTTGTGCTTGAATATGAGGAGCGATAGATCATCGATCTATATCAATTGAAGTAGAATGACCTAGAGTGTGGAAGTTGATGTCTAGAAAGAATTCCTTTGTGTACTTTGTGCATACAAATATACCTGTTGTAGTCTCATATTGCTTGTAATATGTTTCTCTGCCCTTGTGCTTGAATATGAGGATGGCCTAATGATGGATCTAGAACCCTTGAAGTAGAATGACCAAGAACGTGGAAGTTGATGTCTAGAAATAATTCCTTTGTGTACTTAGTGCATACAAAAATACCTGTTGTAGTCTCATATTGCTTGTAATATGTTTCTCTGCCCTTGTGCTTGAATATGAGGATGGCCTAATGATGGATCTAGAACCCTTGAAGTAGAATGACCTAGAACGTGGAAGTTGATATCTAGAAATAATTCCTTTGTGCACTTTGTGCTTGTATTTAAACTCACGGGCATGAGACAATTCCCTTGTGCAGTTTTTCTGCGGTTGGGATGCGTCTTGTCCACAAAACTCAATTTGCAGTATCCTTTGGAGGCCCACTTTGTTCGAAGTCGCCCCTTGATTTGTAAATAGGCATACGGCCATAAATCTCCCTTTGCTTTCATTCCTTAACCAAACCAACGGCCTAATAAATTGTCTTTCCCTGAAGGGTGTTGACCGAGGGACTGTTCAGATCTTCATAGGTTACCTTTTCAAAGCCGCGGCCAAGAGGTCACATCCAAAATGCACTCTGCAATTTGCTACAATGATTTGTGGACTGACCGACTGACCGCCTACTAGGCCTGCTTTGAAATGGATTCCCCTTCAAGGCAAGATCTGGAGCCCTTCTAAGGTTTCAGGAGGAGAAAGAACGGGCGTGACCCTCCCATAAAGTTAATTTCTACACAAATAACCCTGCTTGGATTGGGTGCATCGCCCTTTATGAGGCTGACCAAGGGTGATGCATACGGCCTTGACATGATTTACTATTGAAAAGATTTTCAGGGTTTGGCAAAAAGACATTCCGAAATTGATCTGGGCTGGGGGGAAAACAAGAGTTTAAAAATATTTATTTATTTATTTGTCATGTCAGATTTGAGAATATAATGTATACAAAAACCACAAGCAAAGTTAAAAACTTGACATTATACTAAATGTCCTTTGACCAGAAGCTGGCCACTTGGAGTGCCTCTGATATGACTGTAAGAAGGTCCTCCATCGTGCATGTGGCAGGGCTCGGGCTGCATTGTAGGAGGTGGTCTGTGGTTTGCTCTTCTCCACACTCGCATGTCACAGACTCCACTTTCTTAAGCTTGGCTCTGCATCTCGTGGTGCCAGAGCACTGTCTGTTCAGCGCCTTCCAGGTCACCCAGTCTTCTGTGTGCCCAGGGGCAAGTTTCTCATTCCGTATCAGCCATGGCTTTGAGATTCTGGGTATGGTCTGCCACCTTTGGACTCTTGTTTGCTGAGGTGTTCCTTATCTCTGTAGATCTTAGAAAACTGTTTCTTGATTTAAGGCATTGGCGTGCTGGCCAATATCCGAACAGGGGATGGGCCAAAGATGTCACTGCCTTGGTCCTTTCATTATTGGCTGTTACTTCCCGACGGATGTCAGGTGGTGCAATATTGACTAAACCAGTGTTTCTCAACCAGTGTGCCAGGGCACACTAGTGTGCCGTGAGCGATCATCAGGTGTGCCGTGGGAAATTGGAACCTCAAAGGGGGAGTCTAGTGTGTTGAAGTATATAAATCCTAAGAAACCTACCTCGATAAAAGCACAAAATTACAAACACCCCCCTCCCCACCAATTGTCTACTTGGTCTCTCCCTCTCCATGCATTGGGAAGGCCCGCCTCCCTTTCCCCAAGTAGAGACCTCCTCTTGCCTCCTGGGGGTTCTGTGTGGGAAGTTTGGCCCAGTTCTATCATTGGTGGAGTTCAGAATGCTCTTTGATTGTAGGGGAACTATAAATCCCAGCAACTACAACTCCCAAATGTCAAGGTCTATTTCCCCTGAACTCCATCTGCATTCATATTTGGGCATATTGAGTATTCATGCCAAGTTTGGTCCTGAGTGCTCTCTGGATATAGGTGAACTACAACTCCAAAACTCAAGGTCAATGCCCACCAAACTCTTATAGCATTTTCTCTTGGTTATGGGAGTTCTGTGTGGGAAGTTTGTGTCTTTCTGCCATTCCTGCCAAGATATCTATATTGAGTTCATTGAAACAGGCCCAGGTTTCACACTGAGTGTATAAATACATTTAAAAACATATTAACTATATGTATTACTGTGTTAGAGTGTCATTTTGGTTGGTGGTGTGCCCCAAGATTTTGCAAATGTAAAAAGTGTGCCACGGCTCAAAAAAGGTTGGGAAACACTGGACTAAACAGTATTATTTCTCCAGTGGTGCAGGGCAGTGTTTCCCAACTGGTGTGCCGTGAACGATCATCAGGTGTGCCGTGGGAAATTGTCCTCTGTCCCTTTAAGCATGGAAATGAGCCCAGCGCAAGGGCCGAGAGTGGCAGCCGGTGACAAACCTCGTGGGCGGTCAATCGGGAGTGCAGGGACCCTGTCCCTTGGCTTTCCATTGGCCTCCTCTTCTCTGGAGGGGGGAGGGAGGGAGTGACGTCGCTCTGACCCCGTCCCCTTCGCAGCAAACACTGCCGCCATTTTGACGAGGCAGAGACGGGCGAAGAGGAAGGAAGGAAGGAGGTGGTAGGAGAGGGGCAGGGGGAAGTGGCCTTAGGGGCGGAGAGGGGTGGAGTGACCCCTCCGGGGCCGAGAAAGGGGCAGTGCGGCCTCCCTGAACACGCCCGCCCGCCTGCCTGCCTGCCAGCCAAGGGTCGCCTCTTCCGTGGCCTTGAGGAGAGAACGAGCGAGCGGTCTCACCTAGCTCTCCCTTCCTTCCTTCCTTCCTTCCTTCTTTACTGGCGTTTCTCTTGCATCTATGACTAGCCTCTTTGGAAGTGGTGAGGTCTCCCTCCCTTCCCCCTCCCCCTCCCCTCCAGAGATACCCCTGACCTGCCTCTTGCCTTCCTCTTCTTCCATTGTGTTCGGCCTCCCCTCCTGCCTCTTCAGCTCCCATATCCGACCATAAGAGACTCGGATCCCTTTGGAAGAGCCAGACAGCCCAGTCCTGCCTCTTGACTTCCGGGCTTCCTTTCCCCTCCTGCCTCTTGAGCTCTGCTCTCGGGCCTTCACAGGCTGGAATCCCTTTGGAATAGCCAGAGATTCCTAGAGTCCTAGAGTTGGAGGAGACCTCGTGGGCCTCTTTCACCCAATATGCAGGAAAATTGCCTTCAAAGCATCCCTGACAGATGGCCTCTGCTTAAAAGCCTCCAAAGAAGGAGCCTCCACCGCACTTCAGGGCAGAGAGTTCCACTGCTGAACGGCTATCACAGTCAGGAATATATAAATACATTAAAAAACATATTAACTATATGTATTACTGTGATAGAGTGTCATTTTGTGTCATTTTGGTTGGTGGTGTGCCCCAGGATTTTGTAAATATAAAAAAATGTGCCGCGGCTCAAGAAAGGTTGAAAAACACTGGTGTAGGGCATACATATCCTTTGATAATGCGGCATGTCTCATTAAGAGACACATTCACTGTTTTAACATGATGAGATGTGTTCCACACTGGGCATGCATACTCAGCAGCCAGGGCCGTAGCCAGGATTTTGGTTCGGGGGAGGGCTGAGACTGGGTGGAAGAAGGTCTACCCTAGCAAACCTTTTGTATTGTTATCCCAATAACCCCATTAATGTGGGATATAATGAGCATGGTGATCAGATCATGATATGAATAAACATAACAGTTTAAATAATGTACCAGTAAGGCCTTTTCGCGGACCACCCTGAGAATTTCGGGGGGCTAAAGCCCTTTACCCCCTGCTACATGCCTGTCAGCAGCAGAACAACAAAGCGCAAGGGCAGATGCCTTCATTGTGTCTGCTTGTGATGCTTATTTATCATTGAATGCTCCTGCCCCTCCACAAACCATCCCATAAGGTCATTTATATGTGTGTGTGTGTGTGTGTGTATAATACACACACACATGCACGCACACACTATGAAACAAACTCATCCCAAGTGTAAATCATTCACGAATCAACCTGCTCCGTCCGCAAGTTTATTGTAAGGGTCCGAAGAATAGAGTCTGGCCTTTGAAATATTTCAAGAGCCGGCGGCAGTAAATGTGTCATGAAGTTACTGTAAAGTTGCCTGAATCCCGGCTGTGAATCTGACTCACCGCGACTGAATCCCATTCCTCAATCCACCGGGGATCAAGTCCCTTTTCCATTACTTCTGAGTTCACTGCATCGTAATTAAATGACTTCAGAGGGCCATAATTCCTCGCAAGGCGGGCTTTGATGTGACGCCGTGTGCAGAGCATGGAGGTGCGGGGCAACCCGTGTTTGCGTGGCCAGCGTCAGGCGTGTGCCTTTGAGTTGCAGGCAACATCTGGGCCACAGATGTGGCAGACAAGGGCCCATGACATCTCCCTTAATTTCATTACATTCTGTCGAAGTCATTTTTCGAGGGGATTTAAGGAGGAGGAAAAAGAAAACCCTCTTTCTTGCCTTTCCTTTTTTTGTGGAGCGGGGGGAGGGGGAAGGATGACCTTTGAGATCATAACCTTTTGGAAAATTAGCATCCCCAAAGCCTTTTAGAAGCGTGATAATGCAGCATCTCTCATTAAGAGCCACATCCACTGTTTAATATGGTGAGATATGTTCCACACTGGGCATGCGTACTCAGCAGCAGAGTAGCAAAACACAAGGGCTTGAGGGCCACACCTGAGATTCAATCTACATTATTTATTCTTTATTTATGTTTACAGAGCACAGTAATATTAACATAACTCCCAGGTATTTGGTTCATGCTGTAATGCAACCTAATGCTAGGGGTGGGCAATTATTTGTCAGATATGTCCCAAGGGGGCCACAGGAGAGCCAAAATATTATGGAGGAAGAGGCAGAACCTAAAGGAAGCAGAACTACATGCTAATCTACATTATTTATTTATTTATTTACTATATTTACTATACTGATTGGACTCATCATTAATATAACATATTAATATATCAGGAATGTGTTAATATGCTGAGTCAGCGATATTTCATTTTTTATTTTCCAGTGATAATAGTTGGCCTAGTGGGAATGTGGAATTGGACTGGGGTCCTTTAACTGCAGAATTTTGTGGGTTCGTTCAAGTTCACTTTATTACAGTCAATGACCAGTTCAAGAGAAGAGGGACATAGTCCCGTACAAACATTTCAGAGATAAGGGTTAAGAGATTTAAAACTTTACTATATTATTAGTATTAATATCATAATTATATTATAGTATATATATAGACATTATAATATATTGAAATTATAATATAATATAACATTGTTATATTATATTATACTATTTATTATATTATTATATTATTATTATAAAATTATTATAAAATAATAATAAAAACCACTAAAATTAAATTAAATTCAAGAAGACAAGGTGCGAACCAAGATGAAAGCTGACATCCTCAAGAGAGGAAGGATCCCAAGGTGGAATGGCCCAATGGACCCAGCCCAGAGGATGGCAAAGCAGACCCAGCCGCCGCAGCAGCAGAGCAGAGCAGCAGACGATCGGAGGCTGCAGGCCTCCGCCCGCTCTCGCCCCCAGTCGTTCCCCAGCCGATCGCCCTGCTATGGGGTGTCTGCCATCCCTGGAGGCGATCCGGGCCTGCAGAGGGAGCAGTCAGCGATCTGAGGCAGCTTATTCGACCTGGCGACCTGGAAGATGATCAAGTCTTCCGGGTCGCCAGGGCAATCAGTCCCTGCAGGTTGCCAAGTGCTCCCTCTGCAGGCCCAGATCGCCTCCAGGGATGTCAGCCAATCCAAAGCCGCCGCTCCTCTGGCCTGTCTGCCGACACAGGGCCCACAGAGCCCTCGATGGGATGGCGGCAGCGGCACCCCTTCCTCTTGGCCCCACCCCTGACGCCCTTCTCCCCAGGCCGGACAGAATCGTCTGCCGGGCCGCATCCGGCCCGCAGGCCGTAGGTTGCCCACCCCTGCTCTAGTGGGATTTCTTCCCAGGTAATCTTCAGAGCGCAAGATGCTTGTCTGTTCTTAAGATGGAAAGCACACATCTGTGTTTTAGATGTTTTAGATGCTTGAGCAGTGATGGCACGATCGTCAGCATAGATGAAACGCTCTGTTCCTTCTGGCAGTGGCTAATCATTTGTGTTAAACATTGATGGAGCAAGCACACTCCCCTGAGACAGGCCATTCTTCTGTTTTTGCCATCTGCTTCTCTGACCCTGAAATTCCAACAAAAAAGCTATTTTGTAGCAGTTTCTTTTGATTATAGTAACTGAGCATCCCTGACTTGGAAATCCAGAACCTTAATGAAGATGGAATTGAGGCTGTGAAGCCTTTGCTATCTGATGGTTTAAGGCAGTGTTTCCCAACTAGTGTGCTGTGGCACACTAGTGTGCCGTGAGTAATCATCAGGTGTGCCGTGGGAAATTGGCACTCTCCCCACTCCTAGCAGCTCCTTCACAGGTTTCCAAGAAACAAATTGAGCCTCTGTGCTTGGAAATGGTTTTTTTTTTTTACTATTTTACTGGATTTTTTTAGAGTCCCCCCCAAGGAACTGTTTATAACAGCTTCGTGACATCCATAGTTAACTGGAAGCAAGTTTCACTCAGGGTGAAATTTCACAAAGGTCTGGAGAACAAGCTCTATGAGGAGCGGTTTGAAGAGCTGGGCATGTTTAGCCTGAAGAAGAGAAGGCTGAGAGAAGACATGATAGCCATGTATAAATATGTGAGAGGAAGTCATATATATGGTGTGTTCATCGAAACAGGCCCAGGTTTCACACTGAGTGTATAAATACATTTAAAAACATATTAACTATATGTATTACTGTGTTAGAGTGTCATTTTGTGTCATTTTGGTTGGTGGTGTGCCCCAGGATTTTGTACATGTAAAAAATGTGCCGTGGCTCAAAAAAGGTTGGGAAACACTGCTTTCAGGCACATAAATCTTGGCTGAATCTACACTGTATTATATGACAAGTACTTACTTACTTAGGTGATCCCTCGTTGCCCGAGCATGATGGCCTTCCAAGTGTAGTGTCTTAGTGGTGTTCTCCCACAGTGAGGTCATCGGTTTCCAGGTGGAAGGGGACCCAGTCAGGGTTGGCTTGATGCACCTTCCTCTCGGCACATTTCTCCCTGTCACCCGCCATTTGTGCCTCTTCAAATTCTGAAGCACTGCTAGTCACAGCTAACCTCCAGTTAGATGCTCAAGGGCCAGGTCTTTCCAGTTTTTGGTGTCTATCCCACAGTTTCATTCATATCCCCATGTTTCATTAAGAGCCACATCCATTGTTTTAACGTGGTGAGATGTATTCCACACTGGACATGCGTACAGCAGAGTGGCAAAGCGCAAGTGCAGATGTCTTCACTGTATCTGGTTGTGATGCCCAAGTTGTGCCAGTCAGCTTTCGTATGATATTGTTTCTAGCACCCACTTTTCTTGATATTCAAGCAATGCTTCTTATAAGTCAGGCTACGGTCCAGGGTAATAACCAGGTATTTAACAACTTTTTGCGCCCTAGGCCACACTTTGGAATTACGCCCCCTCTACTACCAGCACTGAAAGTTGTTGTTTGGGATCTGGGAAGAGAGGGTGGGGCCCAAGCCACGCCTGCCTTTCCTTCCTTCCTTCCTCGCCCGGGGGCTTGAGGGCCGTGGCGGGGTGGCCATCTGCCAGGGCTGATTAGGATCCCCGTGCCCCAGGGAGGGAGAGTAGTGGGGAGAGGCCTGGGGGGCCTTCTTTCCTTTGGGGGGGCTCCCTGGAGATAGAGAGACACCCACCCGTCTCCGTCTCCTTCAGGGCCGCTGCTCCTCCTCCTCCTGCAATCCGTGGCTCAGGGAGAACCCCCCATTGCAGGGGGTCCATGGACTTCCACCTCCAAGCAGGCCCTCGCCTTCCTATTGGCTGAGTCCGTGGAGCCACACCCGCCCGGGAGGGAGGGAGGCTCCCCGATTGGCCAGCTGTCGCTCTTTGGCTTTGATCGATGGGTGTCACAAGGCGGGAGGCGGGGCCTGGAGACGAGCTTGGAGGACTCACCCCTGGCCCCGCCCACTCCCCGCCTCCCAGGGAGGGAGGGAGGGAGGGAGGGAGGGACGTCACCCTGAGAGGCGATGGAGCAAACAAGGAAGGAGTGATGTCACCCTGGGAGGCCCCGGCCCAGGCTGAGTAGCGGGGAGGAGGGAGGGAGGAAGGGAGGGAAGCCGCTGCTGCTGCTGCTCCTCGCCCTGCGTGTCCTGCCTTGAGACCAGGCTCGGCCCTCCCTCCCTACTTCCAGGGCCTTTGTGCTTCAACTCCTTCCATTCCCAAGGGCTAGCCATGGAGGGTTTTTTTAATTAACATTTTGTTTGGTCCGTGAAATGCGTCCCCCTCGGCTTGCGCCCCTAGGCCATGGCCTAGGTTGGCCTTATGGGTAATCCGGGCCTGGGTATTTGGGTGTGTTGCAATGCATCAGTGGGATTCCTTCCCAGGTTATCCACAGAGCTTGAGATGCTTGTCTGTTCTTAAAATGGAAAGCACACGACTGTGTTTTAGATGGATTAGGAATCACCTGGTTTCCCCTGTAATAGGCAGTAAGACCACCTAAAGCTTCAAAGAGCTTCTGTCCAACCATTTCAAAGATCCTTGCTTGAGCGGTGATAATAAATATTCAGCTAGATAAGAAATATTCAAATCAATGTTGGAGAGGATGTCAAGAGATAGGCTCATATGTGGTGGACTTGCAGTTATATACAAAAGTTTTGGGAAATGATATTTCAAGACATAAGGAGAAAACAAAATCTGAGATAAGGAGGCGACCAGGAACAGCCTTACTGTCAATATACGAGATTCCAGTGGACAGTTCGATCCTACTTGACCTGTCCGAGCCCCATGCTATGGACTCATCGGAGTGGCAAGATATTCTGCCAGGTAGGATGGAAAGTGAAGGAAGAAAACCCACTGAAACAAAAAACAAAGGCCCCGGAGCCAAGCCATACATGGGAAGTTTAGTCTGCTTGGAACAAAGGGCATTTCCAGGCCCATATGGGGCAACAGCTGCAAAAGTCTTGCAAAGGAATTGGGGAAAGAGCCTAGGATCATAATCATAAGCCTGCTTATCATAATCCATGGGAGATATATTTATTTTGCCCCCTTCATTAAGCGGGATCCACTCGTGCCATAGGCTTCCACTCGGCGCATTGGCCTTGCCGAAATGACAATAACGCCTTCTGCTAATGAGTCCCGCTTTAACAGGTCTGGGGCTGCGCAGGATCAACGAAGCCCAGCTGGAGAAATACAAGCCATGCAAATAGCTGAAAAGATAGGTAAAAGTCTGGGCGCTTTTCCAGAAACACTAAACGATAGACTCCCAACATCTGGTTCAGGGTGGAGCCCTTCGCCTTTGCAAAGGAGAGAGAGGGAGAGAGAGAGGGAGAAAGAAAGAAAGAAAGAAAGGCTGGATGGAATGCTACTTCATAGGAATATGATTTCATAGCAATGGGGAAAAAACTGTCACGGCTCAATGCTGTGGGATCGATTTATAGTTTTGCAAAGTCTTTGCCTTCTTTGCCAAAGACTACAAGTGCCTCACCAAACTACAATTCTTGCGATTTCAACTGGGATCAAACTGCATTCATTCCACAGTGTAGATGAACCCCCAAGGCAGATGTCCCTTTATTGAGTGCCAGAGATCAGATGGCATAGCTGTTAAAATGGAATATACGTAGCTTATCAGGCAGTTAGTTTCCCCACATCCATCAATCCATACACACATGCATACATAATTCATACATACACATGCATGCATACACATACATGTGCACACATACATCCATACACATACCTACATACAGTACATATAGACACACCCATCCATTCATCCATACACATGCATGCATACATACATACACATCCATCCACACACATGCATACATACTTATATACTGTACATACACATCCATTCATCCATGCAGCCATACACATGCATACATACATACAAAAATACACACACATTCATCTATCCACACACATGCATACATACTTATATACTGGACATACACATCCATCCATACATACACAACCATTCATCCATACACATGCATACACACACACACACGCATTCATCCATCCACACAAATGCATACATACATCCATACACGTCCATTCATCCATACACATGCATACATACACACACATCCATCCATCCACACAAATGCATACATACATCCATACATGTCCATTCATCCATACACATGCATACATACACACACACACATTCATTCATCCACACAAATGCATACATACATCCATACATGTCCATTCATCCATACACATACCTACATACATACATACACACAAATGCATCCATCCATCCATGTCCATTAATCCATACACATGCATACATACATACACACACATTCATTCATCCACACAAATGCATACATACATCCATACATGTCCATTCATCCATACACATACATACATACACACACATCCATCCATCCATACACATGCAAACATACATATGTACATACATATACATACACATCCATCTATCCATACACATGCATACATCCACAGACATCCATAGACGTCCTCATCTATCCATCCATCCATATACACACATTCATCCATACATATGCATTCATTCACACATCCATACACATGCATACATAGTACATACATATAAACATATACTGTACATATGCATCCATATCCATACACATACAGTACATTCATCTATCCATTCACACACATACACATACATACATACCCATCCATCCACACACATCCATCCACCCATACACTTGCATACATCCATAGAAATCCATAAACATCCTCATCTATCCATTCATCCATCCATCCATTGATATACACACATCCATCCATCCGTATACACACATCCATAGCTGTGCATTCATACATATACATCCGTACACATCTCCCTATGCACATCCATACGCATCCATCCATCCATCCGCGTGCATGCTCCGGATGCTCAGGCCCCTGGCTTTGCACCACCTGGGCAGCCCTTCTGAAAGCATGACATCACCATTTATCATTTTCCTTTTCTTCGGAGCTTTGCTGAATATATGACCTGTTCGGTAAAATATTTGCAGAGAGGCGCTCGCTCTCCATTACAAAGCCCAGCATCACGTTTCACATTGCCTGCGCCCAGGTGGTCCTCTGTTCTCGCTCAAAGGCAAACAATACAAACCCAGGCCCCAAATTCAAGGCAAAAGGCTCCGGATTTGGAAGGAGGACGGATGGCAAATGCCGATGCCAAGCAAAGTTATACATTACAGAGATGGTGCTGATTTATTTATTTGCATGACAGAGACCCAAATCCATCTGTCCGGGTACCAAAGTCCGACTTCAAACCTCCTAAGAATTAGCCGTCTGGGTATTTTTTTGTATTGTTATTATTATTGAAATTGCTCACATATGTATGGAAGAGCTGCCGCTGAAAGTGTGATTTCTAAAAATGCCACCCCATTAAGTTTTACGAGCGCAATGTCTGAGCGAGGAGAAGAATGCCGATGCCTTCTTTGTTTTCCAATGTATTTTTAGCTTGTTTAGCGGCCCAAAACGTAATGTCTTTTCGGCACCCTTAATGGGGAGGAAAAATATTTCCTGCCCTAGATGACGTTGCTGTAAATAGCCGTTTGCGAAGTGAAGCGCGTGTAAACATCCTCCGAGTGAAGTGCGGCGCAAAGTATTTTAATGTGCAGAAATGGGGGGAAAAGAAAGGCCGATCATCCCACAGCATTTAATACTCAGCAAGGTAAACAAAGGGGCATGCATAAATACATCCAACCACCCCATTTCTCCCACACATGCCATATTACCACACATATTATCGGCCAGAAAGTAAGAAGAGAGGCTGTTGAACTGCAAGGCCATTTAATACTCAGCAAGGTAAACAAGGGGCATGCAAAAATACGTCCAACCACCCCATTTCTCCCACATTTCCATATTCCCCCTTATATTTCTCAAGGAACAAAGCAAGCAGAGAGGCTTTGGACCTAAAAGGCCATTTTTTTTAAATAAAAAGGAAACAAAGAGACATGCCAAAGTACAATCAAGCACCCACCCCATTTCTCCCACATTTCCATATTCCCCAACATATATTTCTCAAGGAACAAAGCAAGCAGAGAGGCTTTGGAGCTAAAAGGCAATTTTTAAACATTAAAAATAAACAAAGAGACATGCCACAGATCAAGCACCCACCCCAAAGTAAAAAAAGACCGACCTTTGAAATGCGGTAGGCAAATGACCCCAAAGCGTCCTTCTTCTTCTCCTCTGTCGTTGCTCCTATTTCCACGCCAGCAGCATGCGTGCCGCCTCAAGAGCTCACGAAGTCTGAGAGGCAGAATGGGCGCTTCTGCGCATGCGCGCGGGGCCAGCCATCTTCGGCGTCGAGTATTTATGTCACAGCGGATAGGCAACAGAAATATAGAAGTTTAATTCTCCATCGGCCCAAAAAACCTCCAGTCTCTGTTCGTGTGAATAATAAAACTCTCATACAATTCACAAGGTAAATATATAACTTTGTATTGAATTGTATTTAACAATAACTGGCAAAACATCGAAAAACAACAGCCATCACAGCTACCTGTCTAAACATCCTTTCCTCACAGATATTCAATCCCAACTGACACCAACTGTCACTTTCAACTGTCACTTCCTCAAGATTCCATTCATCAGTCTTGAGACAGCGCCATCTGGTGTCAAACATATCACACTGCAGTTCATCTCAAACTGCAATAATACATCTTGTGTTGACTCATGAATTACTTTTCAAATGCAAGAATCTGACAAGCCATGCATCGCGTCATCCAGGCCCGCCCCCTTTGGTCTCCTACGACTCTGAGTGGCTAGAGAAGGACGAAGGGAGGAGAAGGAATCCAAAAGAGGGGGTCCATTCTGCCTCTTGGACTCTGGAGCTTTTGGAGGCGGCGCGCGAGCAGGGAGAGAGGAGGAGCAACGACGGAGGACTTCTTTGCAGCGTGCAGGGGCGCGTGAAGAGGACCAACAGCAAAAAACCTGGTCAGGAGCCTGAAGATCACCAGGATGAGGCCCGAAGATCACCCTGGTGATCGCGATCACCATTCTGAGCACCCCTGTCCCACAGATATGGGATCCTCCAGCCACCATAACCGAATCCTTACATAAGGACACACCACATGGGGGTACTTCCATCAACATGATGGTGGCAGGCCCGGATTACCCATAAGGCCACCCTAGGCCATGGCCTAGGGGCGCAAGCCAAGGGGGGCGCAATTCACACGGACCCAAAACAAACCGCAATACAACTCACTCTCTCTTGGGGGAGGGTGGGGGAGCGCTGCGAGGGGGGGGGGAGGAGGGAATGGCGCCCCCCCGCCATCGCCCCCCTCCTTGTCAATGAAGGAGGGACGAGGTGCGCCGCAAAGAGGAGGAGGCGGAGGGAAGCCCCGCCCCCGGGGCCGATGCCAGCACCGGGGGCGGGGCTTCCCTTCCTTCCTCCTCCTCGCGCACCCCTCCTTTCTTGAGTCAAGAAAGGAGGGAGCGCCGCGAAGAGAAGCAAGGAAGCCCCGCCCCGGTGCCGGCATCGGCCCCGGGGGTGGGGCTCCGTCCGCCTCCTCCTCTTCGTGCACGAGGAGAAGGAGGAGGTGGGGAGGGGTGCGGTAGAGGTTGGTTTGGGGGCGTAATTCCAAAGTGTGGCCTAGGGCACCAAAAGGGGTTACTCCGGGCCTGGATGGTGGATGAATCACTTTGTAGTTGAGTGACACATAATTGTGCAATAAGAAGTCCCTGCAGTCAGTTAGGGACAGAACAATATGTAGGTCACATTACACAAGCAGAGCCCAAAATTCACCATTGAAGCTGAATTGTGAAGACACATTCCTCTGCCCTTTGTCTTTGCACATTGAAACTTCACATTGCATGTTGGGCATTTATATTTCACACCCTCTATTGCAGTGTTTCTCAACCAGTGTGCCGGGGCACACTAGTGTGCCGTGAGCGATCATCAGGTGTGCCGTGGGAAATTGGAACCTCAAAGGGAGGGAGAGAGTCTAGTGTGTTGAAGTATAAAAATCCTAAGAAACCTACCTCGATAAAAGCACAAAATTACAAACACCCCCCCCTCCCCACCCGTTGTCTACTTGGTCTCTCCCTCTCCATGCATTGGGAAGATCCGCCTCCCTTTCCCCAAGTAGAGACCTCCTCTTGCCTCCTGGAGGTTCTGTGTGGGAAGTTTGGCCCAGTTCTATCATTGGTGGGGTTCAGAATGCTCTTTGATTGTAGGGGAACTATAAATCCCAGCAACTACAACTCCCAAATGTCAAGGTCTATTTCCCCTACAAAGGTTGGGAACCACTGCTCTATTGCACTACCCTTGATTTCACATCCTCTATCCCTCACCCTGTATTTCACCTTCTATGTGTTGCATCCTCTATTTTACATCCTCTATTGCTTGTCCTATATTTCACACCCTCTATTGCACTTCCTCTGTTTCACACCCGTTATTGCTCATCCTCTATTTCACATTCTATATTTCACATCCTCTATTTTACATCCTCTATTGCTCATTCTATGTTTCACACCCTCTATTCTACCTTCTCTATTTCACATCCTTTATCATTCATCCTATATTTTACATCCTCTATTGCTCATCCTATATTTCACATTCTATATTTCGCATCCTCTATTTTGCATCCTCGGTTGTTCATCCTATATTTCACACCCTCTATTACACCTCCTCTATTGTTCATCCTATATTTCACTCCCTCTATTACACCTCCTCTATTGCTCATTCTATATTTCACTTTCTATATTTCACATCCTCTATTTTGCATCCTATATTTCACTCCCTCTATTACACCTCCTCTATTGTTCATCCTATATTTCACACCCTCTATTACACCTCCTCTATTGCTCATCCTATATTTCACATTCTATATTTCACATCCTCTATTTTGCATCCTCTGTTGTTCATCCTATATTTCACACCCTCTATTACACCTCCTCTATTGTTCATCCTATATTTCACACCCTCTATTACACCTCCTCTATTGTTCATCCTATATTTCACACCCTCTATTGCACCTCCTCTATTGTTCATCCTATATTTTACACCCTCTATTACACCTCCTCTATTGTTCATCCTATATTTCACACCCTCTATTACACCTCCTCTATTGTTCATCCTATATTTCACACCCTCTATTACACCTCCTCTATTGTTCATCCTATATTTCACAACCCTCTATTACACCTCCTCTATTGTTCATCCTATATTTCACACCCTCTATTACACCTCCTCTATTGTTCATCCTATATTTCACACCCTCTATTACACCTCCTCTATTGTTCATCCCTATTGTTCATCCTATATTTCACACCCTCTATTGCACCTCCTCTATTGTTCATCCTATATTTCACACCCTCTATTACACCTCCTCTATTGCTCATTCTATATTTCACTTTCTATATTTCACATCCTCTATTTTGCATCCTCTGTTGTTCATCCTATATTTCACACCCTCTATTACACCTCCTCTATTGTTCATCCTATATTTCACACCCTCTATTACACCTCCTCTATTGTTCATCCTATATTTCACACCCTCTATTGCACCTCCTCTATTGTTCATCCTATATTTCACACCCTCTATTACACCTCCTCTATTGTTCATCCTATATTTCACACCCTCTATTACACCTCCTCTATTGTTCATCCTATATTTCACACCCTCTTTTACACCTCCTCTATTGTTCATCCTATATTTCACACCCTCTATTACACCTCCTCTATTGTTCATCCTATATTTCACACCCTCTATTACACCTCCTCTATTGTTCATCCTATATTTCACACCCTCTATTGCACCTCCTCTATTGTTCATCCTATATTTCACACCCTCTATTACACCTCCTCTATTGTTCATCCTATATTTCACACCCTCTATTGCACCTCCTCTATTGTTCATCCTATATTTCACACCCTCTATTGCACCTCCTCTATTGTTCATCCTATATTTCACAACCCTCTATTGCACCTCCTCTATTGTTCATCCTATATTTCACACCCTCTATTGCACCTCCTCTATTGTTCATCCTATATTTCACACCCTCTATTGCACCTCCTCTATTGTTCATCCTATATTTCACACCCTCTACTGCACCTCCTCTATTGTTCATCCTATATTTCACACCCTCTATTGCACCTCCTCTATTGTTCATCCCATATATCACACCCTCTATTACACCTACTCTATTGTTCATCCTATATTTCACACCCTCTATTACTGTCAGCGCCGCTTGGCCCGTTTATTGCCCTAACGGACCAAGCCGGGATGGCCAAAAGGGGAAGAGGGGAGCCTGCTTCTCGTGCGGACGAGAAGGCCACAGAGTCGGGAGCCTTGAAGTTCCGTGACGGGGAGGCGCGGGCGAGAGTAGATGACCCAAGAGAAAGTGGAGCCCCAGAGCATGAGGGAGCCAGCGTGGGGGCAGCAGAGAGCCAACCCAGCGACATCCCGCGAGAATACCGGGACTTGGAGGAAGTCTTTAGCGAGCGGGAAAGTGACCAGCTGCCCCCCACCGGAAGTCCGACTGCGCAATTGAAATTGACAAAGGCGCCAAACTACCCAGCCCAAAGCTATACGCCCTGTCCGAGCCAGAGAGGAAGGCATTGAGAGACTTTATTGATAAAAATATGGACAGAGGTTTTATTGAGAAGTCCACAAGCCCGCTGGCAGCCCCAGTCCTGTTCCGCCCCAAAGCAGATGGATCCCTGCGTCTGTGTGTAGACTACCGCGGCCTCAACGCCATCAGCGCCGCCAGCCCTTATCCGCTGCCCCTGATGTTGGAGATATTGGCCCAGCTGGGAGGGGAGCGGCTATTCACCAAATTGGACATTCGAGAAGCCTTTTATAGGATAAGGGTGAAAGACGAGGATTGTTGGAAGACAGCGTTTAACTGCCATCTGGGCCAGTACCAGTTCCGAGTCACCCCGTTTGGACTCAAAGGAGCCCCAAAGATATTCCAGCAGTTCATCAACGAAATCTTCAGGGACTTGCTGTATAAGGGAGTTCTAGTCTATCTAGATGACGTGCTGATCTACTCAACGTCGGAGACAGAACACATCAAACTGACCCGGGAAGTGCTCCGCCGCCTACGGGACAACCAGCTTTTTGTCAAGCTGTCCAAGTGTGAGTTCCACAAGCGGGAGCTGGACTATTTGGGGTACCGGATTTCCACAAGAGGCTTGGCTATGGACCCTAGTAAGGTGCGGGATGTGCTAGCGTGGGAGGCGCCCCGAACCCGGCGGCAATTGCAAGGCTTCCTGGGGTTCGCTAATTTCTACCGACAGTTCATCCAGGACTTCGCGAAGATAGCGCTCCCCCTGACTGAACTGTTAAAGACTAAGGGCTTAGGGGAGACGAAGAAAGCAAGGTCCCCGGGCGCCAAGCTGAACTGGACGCCACAGTGCCAGGCCGCCTTCGACAGCCTCAAACAGAGCTTCACCAGCCAGCCACTGCTGATGCACCCGCATCCCGACCGGCCGTTCACAGTGCAGTGCGACGCTTCCGAGGCGGCCTATGGGGCAGTGCTCCTGCAACGGGACGACGGAGGTACCCTGCGGCCTTGCGCTTACCTCTCCAAGAAGTTCACGCAATCAGAGAAACGTTGGCACGTATGGGAAAAAGAGTCTTTTGCAGTTCGAGCAGCACTGAGCCATTGGAGACACTTCTTGGAAGGCACCGCCTTGCCCTTTGAAGTGTGGACAGACCACAAGAACTTGCAGGCACTGCAATCCCCGCAAAGGCTCAACGCTAAACAGCTGAGGTGGGCGCAGTTCTTCAGCCGCTTCAACTTTGAGCTCAAGTACTTGCACAGCCCGAAGAACGTGCTGGCCGACACCCTGTCGAGGATGCCTGAGGCCGACTACTCGGCGCCGGAAGAAATGGGGACGGTGTTCACCAAACACCAGTTGGGCCTGGTGGCCCGCACCCGGGCGGCGACAAAGGCCCCTCAGCCCGCCGTCCCCGGAACCCCGGAGCTGTTGGCAGACTTGGCGGCGGCTTACAACTCTGACGCTTGGCTCAAGGAGCACCGGGAGGACCTCACCGAGTCCGGGGGGGGGGTCTGCTACTACAAGGACAAGCTCTACGTCCGACTGAGCCAGAGGGCCCGGATCCTGGCCCAAGCCCATGACTCCACGTTGTCCGGCCATTTCGGCCTCACCAAGACTCTGAAACTATTGGCCCGGCAGTTCTGGTGGCCAGCAATGCGAAAGGACACTAATGACTACATTTCTGAATGCGAGGTGTGTGCCAAGAACAAGCCTAAGACGGGCCGCCCGACGGGCCTCCTGCAGCCGGTAGCCAACCCCGCCGAGCCCTGGAGTGAAATCGCCATGGACTTTGTTGTGGACCTGCCGTTGTGGATACACCACCATTTGGACGGTGGTGGACCTCTTCTCCAAGCAGGCTCACTTCGTCCCGCTCCGCCGTCTCCCTACAACCCCGGAGTTGGCCCGCCTGTTCACGCACCACGTCTTCCGGCTCCACGGGTGCCCGCGCCGGGTCGTGAGCGACCGGGGGCCGCAGTTCACGTCCAGGTTCTGGAAGGCGTTCCTGGCAGGCCTTGGCTCACAGCGGGCCCTGAGCACAGCTTTTCACCCGGAGACGGACGGCGCGACGGAGCGTGTCCAACGAACCCTGCAACAATACCTCCGCTGCTACTCCACCTACCAGCAGGACAACTGGGCTGAGCTGCTGGACGTGGCCGAATACAGCTACAATAACTCCGAGCACGCCTCGACGGGGGCCTCGCCATTCCGGGTTGTCTCCGGCCGAGACTTTCCCCCCTTCCCAGCACTGACCCCGGCGGCAGACCCGGCCGCACCACCGACGGACTGGGGAGCCAAGGTGGCAGCGGCCTGGCCGCAAATACAGGCGGTGCTGCGGCAGGTTCGGGACTCTTACAAGCTGTACGCCGACAGGAAGCGAGGGCCCCAACCCGTCTACGCCGTGGGGGATCGTGTGTTGCTGTCCACCAAGCACCTCAAGTCCACTCAGCAGTCACGCAAGTTTGCAAATAAGTTTGTAGGACCCCTCAGCGTGGTGGAGGTTATTAACCCCGTGGCAATTAAGCTGGACCTCCCGCACACCTGGCGCAAGGTCCACCCAGTCTTCCACGTGAGCTTACTCAAGAAAGCTGTGTCCGACCGGACGTGGTCCAAGCCCGACGCTCCGGTGCCTATCATGGTGGGGCCCCACACCCACTTTGAGATCCGTGAAATTTTGGACTCGCGGCGCCTCAAGGGCCGCCTTAGCTACCTAGTTAAATGGACAGCCAAAGACTTGCACCCTGAATGGGTGCTAGCTCAACACATGAGGGCCCCGAAACTGCTGAAGGCCTTTCATGCCGCTTTCCCTGCAAAGCCGGGACCCTGATTTCTCCCTCCCCTTTGTTCTTCCTTTCCGGAGGGGGACACTATGTCAGCGCCGCTTGGCCCGTTTATTGCCCTAACGGACCAAGCCTCGCGCGCCATCAGATAAGACCAGCATCTGGCGGGCTTTGAACTGGAACCGCCCTTGAAGTGCCCGGCACCTTTTCCTGAACTTTGATAGGCGGAGAGCCGGATGGTCACCCCTGAGGAAGGAGGGGCACAGCTGGGGGCGGGCCAGGAGGGCTTTTGAAGAGAACCTCGGAAAAAAAAAACTTTAGTCTATCTTTGCTTGCTTTGGATTAAGGACCTATTAAACCATCTTTCCTTCAACCACGCTTGGAGTGAGTTTGATTTACTAGACCCCCCTTGCCGGAGCTTACAATTACACCTCCTCTATTGTTCATCCTATATTTCACACCCTCTTTTACACCTCCTCTATTGTTCATCCTATATTTCACACCCTCTATTGCACCTCCTCTATTGTTCATCCTATATTTCACACCCTCTATTACACCTCCTCTATTGTTCATCCTATATTTCACACCCTCTATTACACCTCCTCTATTGTTCATCCTATATTTCACACCCTCTATTGCACCTCCTCTATTGTTCATGCTATATTTCACACCCTCTATTACACCTCCTCTATTGTTCATCCTATATTTCACACCCTCTATTGCACCTCCTCTATTGTTCATCCTATATTTCACACCCTCTATTACACCTCCTCTATTGTTCATCCTATATTTCACACCCTCTATTACACCTCCTCTATTGTTCATCCTATATTTCACACCCTCTATTGCACCTCCTCTATTGTTCATCCTATATTTCACACCCTCTATTACACCTCCTCTATTGTTCATCCTATATTTCACAACCCTCTATTGCACCTCCTCTATTGTTCATCCTATATTTCACACCCTCTATTACACCTCCTCTATTGTTCATCCTATATTTCACACCCTCTATTACACCTCCTCTATTGTTCATCCTATATTTCACAACCCTCTATTGCACCTCCTCTATTGTTCATCCTATATTTCACAACCCTCTATTGCACTTCCTCTATTTCCCATCCATTGCTCATCCTATTATTTCACATACTATATTTCACATCCTCTATTTTGCATCTCTGGTTGCTTGTCCTATATTTCACATCCTCTATTGCATTTCCTCTATTTCACATCTCCTATTTCTCATCCTATATTCCACACCCTCTATTTCACGTGCGCCATTGCTCATCTTATATTTCACAAACTCTATTGCACTTCCTCTATTTGACTCCGTCTATTGCTCATCCTATATTTCACATTCTATTTTTCGCATCCTTTATTGTACATCTGCTTTTGCTCATCCTATATTCCACATCCTGTATTTCACATTCTGTATTGCTCATCCTATATTTCACAACCTCTATTGTACATATGTTGCTGTACTATATGTTATTTTCACATTGCCATCACACATCAAATGTTTTTATATGTTTTACATTGTTTTAAAAATCACCATCAGCAACAGATCACTGCTGACCAGAAGGTGGCAATTTCTTACCCCGAGTCGGAATGAGCACCCGACTGTTAAGCCTAGCTTACTGTCCACCTAAGCAGTTCAAAACAGTTCAAAAAGCAACAGCATAAAAATGCTGCCGATAAAGAACAAGGAAGAAATATGTATGACCAGTGTCCTAATGGATGAAGCAACAGCACCCCCTGGGCCAGAATCCAGCATTTCAAAATGAAATACAGTCTGTCTGTCTTGTAAAAATGGCATTGAATGTTTTCCGATCAAAGAACAATCCCCTTCAGGATGAGAAGAAATAAAATCAAAGAACAAGACTACAGTGACTCAGTGTCCTAATGGATGAAGCAACAGCACCCCCCTGTGGCCAGAATCCAGCATAACCTCCAGGTACCAAAGTTCAAAATGCCCCAAATACCTCTATCTGTCTGTCTGTCTTGTATGTCTAAAATGGCATTGAATGTTTTCCGTGTATGTGTGCATTGTGATCCACCCTGAATCCCCTTCAGGATGAGAAGGGCGGAATATAAAATCTGTAAATAAATAAATAAATAAATAAATAAATAAATACAGTGCACAACTGCAACATTATTATTAATAATAATTATTAATTATTAATAATAATAATTAATGGTAAAATATTATTAAATATTAATAACAATGTTGCAGTTGTGCATTGTAGTCATGTGTAGCTGTTGTTATTACACACCATGTAATAACAGTTTAAACCAAAACAAATACTTAAAAAAATATTAAATATCAGTGCGTAGATATAAAGTTTAAGTGTAATATTGCGCATGGTATATTGTGCATTGTAGTAGGATGAAGTGGTGCCTGCAGCCTTCGTGGAAATGCCCCAAGGTGCCCCCTTGCCAAGCAACGCTTCTGGTTCCACACAAGTGGTTTGCTCTTCTGTTTTTTCCATTTCAAACCTGTTTGTCCCTTGGACTTGTTTATATGGGGGGTGGTCAAAGGGGGCCTTTTAAATCACACTTCTTTGTGGGGTTGCACTTGACTTTCGGAAAAGGCACACACACCCTTTCTGTGTGTACATTTCTCGCATTCTTCCAGTGACTTTGCTTATATAACCTTAAAACAAGTTGAGTTAAAAGGGGACCTCCCTCTCCTCCAAGGGCCGCAAAGCTTCTCGCCATCCAGCATCCTTAGCCCCCTTCCGTTCTCAATTCCATCCCCATTGCTCAACAATATGTGTGCACAGCAATAAGGACTCAGAACTGGGCCTAGTCTCATTGCTATCCATCCACAGGAAGTGGGTCGGGGAACTCTTCAATGAACGCCCCTCGTGTATCTGCAGAATGTCCAGGGTGGGAGAAATAACTCTTGTCTGCTTGAGACAAGTGTGAATCACTTTGATTAGCATTGCAAAGCCTTGCAGCTTCAAGGATTGGCTACTTCTTGTCTGGGGAATCCTTTGTTGGGAGGTGTTAGCTGGCCCTGATTGATTGTTGTCTGGATTTCCCCTGTTTTTTTAGTGTTGCTCATTATTGACTGTCCTGATTTTAGCGGTTTTTAAACATAGCTAGCCAGATTGTGTTCCTTTTCATGGTTTCTTCCTTTCTGTTGAAATTGTCTACATGCTTGTGGATTTCAGTGGCTTCTCTGTGTAGTCTGACATGATGGTTGTGAGAGTGGCCCAGCATTTCTGTGTTCTCCAATAATATGCTGTGTCCAGGTTGCTTCATTAAGTGCTCTGCTGTAGCTGACTTCTCTGGTTGAAGTCACCTCCTCTCACCTCTGCAGGAGTCTACCGTATACCATGCAGCTGTGGACATTACAAGTCTCCATAGGGACCACCAAATGCAGCATTGCCCAAACACGAATCAAGGCACATGAATGGCACGGCAGACTAATTCAGTGTTTCCCAACCTTTTTTGAGCCGTGACACACTTTACATTTACAAAATCCTGGGGCACACCACCAACCAAAATGACACAAAATGACACTCTAACACAGTAATACATATAGTTAATATGTTTTTAAATGTATTTATACGCTCAGTGTGAAACCTGGGCCAGGTTGATGAACACAACATAGATATCCTGGCAGGAATGGCAGAAAGACACACATGAAGGTCTTGCTCATCAGCTGTCAGTCATGGGAAAACTTCAGCCTTCTGGGTGTTTTGGACTCCAACTCCAACCATTTCTAACAGCCTGAGGCCCTTTCCTGCTTAAGTGGCTGAGGGGGGGAAAGGAAAAGGGCCTGAGGCTGCTAGGAATGGTGGGAGTTGGAGTCCAAAACACCTGGAAGGTCCAAGTTTGCCCATGACTGACAGCTGTTGAGCAAGACCTTCATGTGTGTCTTTCTGCCATTCCTGCCAGGATATCTACAGTATGTTGTGTTCATCAACCTGACCCTGGGAGGGAGAGCAAATACCCCTGTCTTCTGGAGTATTTGCTCTCCCTCCCAATTTGGTCCCATCTGCAAACCGTGCTTCTGGCACTCCACTCGTCACTTTTTCCAGGATGAAGTAGTAGAGGAAGCATTGGGGAGAATCACCTTCTGGGTTCATTCAGATTGAGGGAAGTCCTGGTGCCTCTCTCTTCCGCTTTGGTCAGACCTTTTTACCTGGAATCACACTAAAGTCCAATTCAGGGCTCCACAGTTCAAGAGAGAGATGGACTCTAATCTGGAAGGAGTCCAGATGAAGAAGGTGACTAAATGATCAAAGGTCTGGAAACCACAAATCCCTCTGAGGAGTGTCTCAAAGAACTAGGTCTGCTCATTCTGTTGAATTAGTCTTAACCAATTACAGATCCACTTAGTACTAGCCTTCCCTAGCCTATATTAGACTAGTTAAGAACATAAGAACATAAGAAGAGCCATGCTGAATCGGACCTCAGCCCATCTAGTCCAGCATTCTGTATCACACAGTGGCCCACCAGTTGTACACGGGGATCTCGAGCAGAAGGGAGGGCAAAACCTAACCTGCTCCCGGCCCCCACAACCAGTACCTCAGGGAAATCCTGCCTACCTCAACCAACCCTCAGGTGGCACTTGAATGTCCTTTTCAGTAACTACCGATACACTTTGTATCCATGAATCTGTCTAATCCTGCCTTGAAGCTGTCCAGGCTGACAGCTGTCACAACCTCCTCTGGAAGTGAGTTCCATAACCCCAAATGACCCTCTGGGTGAAGAAATATTTCCCTTTATTAGTCCTAACTTTCCTACCTTGAGCTTCAGGGAGTGCCCTCTAGTCCTAGTGTTTTGTGACAAAGAAAATAATTTTTCTTTATTCGCCTTTTCTATCCCATGCATGATTTTATACACTTCGATCAAGTCACCTCTTAAACGCCGTCTTTCAAGGCTGAAAAGACCAATATGTTGCAACCTGGTTTCATAAGGGAGCCGCTCCATCCCTTGGATCATTCTTGTTGCCCTTTTCTGTACCTTTTCCAGTTCCGTTATATCCTTCTTGAGGTGCAGAGACCAGAATTGTACACAGTACTCCAAATGTGGCCTTACCATCGATTTGTAGAGAGGCAATACAACATTTGCCGACCTATTCAGATTCCCTTTCTGATCATGCCAAGCATAGAATTTGCTTTTTTCACTGCTGCTGCGCACTGAGTTGACATCTTCATTGAGCTGTCCACCAAGACCCCAAGTTCAAGAGAGAGATGGACTCTAATCTGGAAGGAGTCCAGATGAAGAGGGTGACTAAATGATCAAAGGTCTGGAAACCACAAATCCCTCTGAGGAGTGTCTCAAAGAACTAGGTCTGCTCATTCTGTTGAATTAGTCTTAACCAATTACAGATCCACTTAATACTAGCCTTCCCTAGCCTATATTAGACTAGTTTGCTTGCAAGCGGTCATGGGGGACTCTGTCGAAGGTCTTCCTGAAATCTTGGCCTTTGACCAAGTCCCCCATGACCTTCTTGCAATCTGGTAGCAGGTTCTGGGATATTCTTTGATTCCGCAAACATTTTCCTTATTGACGGCCGCTATCATTGAGCAACATTGCCCTTTCCGCCACATAAATTGCCCGGCGATTCACTGCATTGGCTGCCGTGTCGGCCCGTGGGCCTTCCCCTGGAGGACCCACGCTTTGTTTTGCTACCGAAATTTCCAGTAAAGGTTGGGTCAGCACTTGAAACGGTGTCAAGTGAGGTATTCTGTAGCTTTAAATTAAAATCAGAGCCGCCAGACGTTTCGTGATTGAAAATCTCACCAGCTGAAATGATGTCTTCTCCCTCTCTTTTTCAGCAAGGTTTCTGCCAAAATAATATTGTCCTTTCTCTCTCTCTCTCTCTCTTTTTAAATTTTTTTTGTTTGAATTTAGGAAAGCCAGTATTGTTTCCAAACTGTTGCATATGTTAGAGAAACATGTTTAAAACCTTGGCATCCAAACCTGGGTTTTGCTTTCCTTGTTCCAGAAATCAATTTGACAATTTTATTAGCAGAGGAGTGAAACCACACGTTAAGTTAAACGAAGAAGCCCTTCCTTGGTTAGGTTTGCAAAGGTTGCAACATCTTATTCTATATCATCATCATCATCATCAGTAATAACAGTAATGATCATTCCCTGCTTGGAATACATTGTTATGGTGATGATGATGATTGTCAATAGTAAGGTCTCTGCGGTCAGCAGGATGTCATTTTATCACCTCCGACAGGCTAGGCGACTGGCACCCTACCTGTCCAGGGATGACCTGGCCACGGTAATCCAAGCGACGGTCATCTTGAGATTAGACTACTGTAATGCACTCTACGTTGGCCTTCCCTTGTCGACAATCCGGAAACTCAAGCTAGTGCAGAATGCCGCGGCTCGCTTGCTAGCAGGAGTGCCGGCAAGAGAGCACATTACACCTATCCTCCGGCAACTGCACTGGCTTCCTATTGAGTACCGGATTGCCTTCAAAGTGTTGGTCTTGACCTTTAAGGCCTTGCACGGCCTAGGGCCTGCGTACCTGAAGGACCGCCTTACCCCGGTACTTCCCCCGAGATCACTGCGCTCAGATGAGCAAAATCTGTTGTTAATCCCATCAGTCCGCTCCTGCCACCTGTCAACGACGAGACAAAGGTCTTTTTCTGTGGCGGCACCAGTGCTCTGGAATGCCCTCCTGGACAGCACCCGAGCCATCTCGGAACTGGGCCCGTTCCGGAGGGCGTGCAAGACGGCCCTTTTCGGGCTGGCCTTTAATTAGGCACACTGGACCAAAAAACCATGATATATGTCCTCTCAACCCGTGTCTTGATAATGTAACCTGTTTTTAATTGTGGTTTTATGTTTTTATGTTTTTATTAATTGTAGGGCCGCAGGTTGATATGTTGCAACATGCCGCCCATGTATTTGTGCTGTGATCCGCCCCGAGCCTGCTGGGAGGAGGGGAATACAAAAATGAATAATAAATAAATAAATAAATAATAAATAATAATAGTGTTTATTCCCTGCTTGCAACACATTATTATTATCGAGAGTAATTATTATATTAATAACATTCATTCTTCAAAATTAAGCCCTAGTTACAGTTTAACAAGGACGGTTCAGCGCTGCTTGTGTTATTGGACCTCACAGCAGTTTTTGATACGGTCGATTACAATCTTTTGGCCCATCGCCTTGCTGTTGCTGGAGTTAGGGGAACAGTCTTGAAATGGCTGTTGTCCTTCCTCCACAACTGGGGACAGCGAGTGGAAAGGGGTGGTTTGGTTTCCGAGAGGGCTCCACTTACCTGTGGGGTCCCTCAAGGTGCCATTCTTTCCCCTTTATTATTTAACATCTATATGCCAGTGTTTCCCAACCTTTTTTGAGCCGCGGCACACTTTTTACATTTGCAAAATCCTGGGGCACACCACCAACCAAAATGACACAAAATGACAGTCTAACACAGTAATACATATAGTTAATATTTTTAAACATGTATTTATACATTCAGTGTGAAACCTGGGCCTGTTTCAATGAACTCAACATAGATATCCTGGCAGGAATGGCAGAAAGACACAAACTTCCCACACAGAACTCCCAGAACCAAGAGAAAATGCTATAAGAGTTTGGTGGGCATTGACCTTGAGTTTTGGAGTTGTAGTTCACCTATATCCAGAGAGCACTGTGGACTCAAACAATGTTGGATGAGGACCAAACTTGGCATGAATACTCAATATGCCCAAATGTGAACACAGATGGAGTTTGGGGAAAATAGACCTTGACATTTGGGAGTTACAGTTTCTGGAGGGGGGGGCTTGAAAGACCAGCAGTCTCCCTCTCACTTAGGTTGCCCCCTCCCTCCCCACCAAGCTTGAATTGGGGTCGTGGGGAGTAGGAGCCTCACTCACCACCTGCGCAGCTCTTCGGGGGTCAGCGGGGTGGCCCGTGTGGGCATCTCGGGGCTGGTGAAGCAGGCAGGAAGGAAGGCGGCGGGCAGGGAGCTGGAGGGAGGCCGAGAGCGGTTTCATGCGCACCGGAGAGGAGGGGGGGGCGGGGCCGGTGCTGGACTGAACCATCCGGCATTAGGCCCGGGTGGGAGGGGGAGGCAAGAGGAGGTCTCTACTTGGGGAAAGGGAGGCGGGCCTTCCCAATGCATGGAGAGGGAGAGACCAAGTAGACAACAGGTGGGGAGGGGGAGGTGTGTGTTTGTAATTTTGTGCCTTTATTGAGGTAGGTTTCTTAGGGTTTTTATACTTCAACACACTAGACTCCCCCCTCCCTCCTGGAGGTTCCAATTTCCCACGGCACACCTGATGATCGCTCACAGCACACTAGTGTGCCCCGGCACACTGGTTGGGAAACACTGCTATATGCGACCACTTGCTGGTCTGGTTCGAAGCTTTGGGCTGGAATGTTATCAGTACGCTGACGACACCCAGCTCATTCTGAATATGGAAGGCCGGCTGGACTCCGTACCCTCTTGTTTCCAACAGTGCCTTGAAGCCGTTACTGGTTGGCTGCATGCCAGTAGATTGAGGGTGAATCCAGAAAAGACGGGGATACTGTGGCTGGGCCACCCGGTTGGTGGGGAGGCCCGACTGCCTAGCTTGGATGGCGAGGCATTATGCTCAACATCCTCAGTTAAGAGCCTTGGGTTCGTCTTAGACCCGTTGCTATTGATGGAGGCCCAGGTCTCCAGCGTCAGCAAAACCGACTTTTTCCATCTGCGGCAAGCTAGGCATCTGGCCCCCTACCTATCCAGAGATGACCTGGCCACGGTGCTCCAAGCCACAGTCATCTCGAGACTGGACTACTGTAATGCCCTTTACATCGGCCTGCCCTTGTCAGTGATCCGGAAACTTAAGCTCGTCCAGAATGCCGCTGCACGACTTTGTTGTCGAACCGGTGTGGACTAACCCTGCCGATCCCCGGCGAGGCCTAGACCAAAAGAGGGCCCGTGAGACCTTGGCAAGCCTGGAGCGACTCAGGTCCTCCTACCTTCCCACCCCAAAGACCAATTATGCTCACCACGATGCAAGGTAGAAGCCACGAAATTGTTTATTCTGCTCAGCTGAGTAGGATGTGACCGCAAATCCCTTGATCCCACAAAGACGCATAATTTGGTATTCAATACAATGGTTTTTAAAGGGTACAGAACTGTCAAACATTCAAATTTCCCGCCTGCCCCTTGACGGCCGGCTCGGCGCTGATTGGTTGGAATGTTGAGACCAGCTGATGGGCGGGAAGCAGGCCGGCTCCGGGGAACCAATCCGCGCCCTTTTCCATCTGCTTGCTTTGGCCAATCGGCGGCCGCTCACCATATATGGGATTCCGGCAGAGGCGAGTTGTCATCAGGAAGGATTTATGAATGAAAACAAAGGAGAGCCCTCCCAGCTGATTGCTCGGGGCATCTGATTTGGCTTAAAGTCTTTGTGTGAAGGAAATGCAATTACCAAGTCCACAAGTTACTTCCTCGTCTGGGGCAGGAAGAAAGGAAGGCCTAAGCGGTGATTGACTTAGACCGCGGCAGTGACAAAAGTACTATGGTGGGTCAATATTTGGCTTCCAAAACCAAACAAAGGCCAGCTGATGACTTGTGATACCTTTTGTGTCCAGTATCCATGGCTAATCCAGGCAGTCGAAATCTCAGAGACCTGGGTAGTCTTAGGATTTAGTCAGGGGTGAAGACAGGAAAAGACCCCATCACCAAAACAAGAGCCTGGCTAATTAAAGTTATTTTCCATGCAAACAGGTAATATGGTGACAAACAATAGTGTGATGGCTTCAGATCTAAGCGGTGTGCATCCTTTCAGCAAACATGGCAGACATTTCAAAACATAACTTCCTTATCTATTCTAAGGGATAATGGGGCAGGAAAGGTTTACAAAGGTCGGGGAGAGGCTTATTGAGGTGGTTCTTATAGTTTCATATTGTAGAGGACAGAAAACGGGGTACAATCATAGTAAGGGACATTTCTTATAATAGAATATAACATTTCAATAATTTTCCATTTCCAGCTGTCAATTCAGACACACGTATATAGGATTCCCAGCCTCCAGGCCAAATTCATTGATCTTTAATTCTTTTGACAGTTCAATTTTAAGTCCCCAGTTGATTCCAAGCAACCTTATGAAAAAACCAAAAAAAAAACGGGGATATCTTGCCAACGGTGAGGCCCGGAGTCACCAAATCCCCATGCCCAGATGCTGTTAGCATTGGGGCAAAAAGTGACCTCCCTTCACCCAAACGGGGTCTCGAACCACGGCCCCCACCCTACTGGTAGAGCTACCGCGGCTGCCGCTTGAAAAGCGGCTTCTCTTCGCACATTTGAAGCGCCCGCGGGAGGGAGAGAAGGAGAAAAAAAATTAATTAAAAATAGGGAAAATTGCAAAATCTTTGGGAAAAACCGAAGGGATCTTCTTTGGGAAAGGGCCCAGGTCTGTGCTGAGTCTGGGAACAGGATTGCGTGCAAGAATTAGGGACCGTTCACTCGAGGAACGCTCTGCTGCGTGAAATTGGTAAAACTGCTGATTTTGCGGCGGGAGTTTCCGAGATTCGACCTCAACTTCTCACTGGGGCTCCAGTGAGATGTCACATAACACCTATCCTCCAGCAGCTTCATTGGCTTCCGGTCGAGCACTGGATCGCCTTCAAGATGATGGTGTTAACTTTCAAGGCCTTGCATGGTCTGGGGCCGCTGTATCTGAGGGACCGTCTCCTTCCCTACCAACCCCAGAGGTCACTTCGTTCCGAACAAATGAACCTTCTTGAAGTACCGACCTTCAAAGCAATCCGTCTTACATCGACTCGGCACAGAGCCTTTTCTGTAGTGGTGCCGTCAATATGGAACACTCTTCCTAGCGATGTACGGGCCATGCAGGACCTTCTCGCCTTCCGCAAGGCCTGCAAGGCTCACCTTTTCCGGCTAGCCTTTGATTGCTAGGCCAGGAATCTTTTTAAAGCTAGTTTAATATGCATGCTTTTACCTCTGTGTGTTTTACCTGATTGTAAGCTGCTCCGAGCCCTCGGGGAGTGGTGGCGTATAAGTCCAAATAATAAATAATAAAAATAAATAATAAAAATAAACAATTTGGAAAAAATAAGACATCCCCTGAAAATAAGCCCTAATGCAAAAAATTAAAATAAGATGCTGTTTGATTTTCACGGGAAACAGGGCAGGTGCCTTTTAAGGCAGTAGTCTTGCCCTGAGATTCCTCCCTCTCACTTTAAGGACCTGGTGGCAATGATGATGATGATGGTGAGGGTGATGACGATAAGGCGACAATTCAGTTAAAACGCAGAGGTCAAAAAATCCAAGACAATTAAAACACAACGGCATTCATTCTACAGTCTATGTGTGTCTTTGGAGAGATGGGCAAGTTATCTCCTTTTGGAAAGAGAATGAAGGCTGCGGAGAAAGGAGTATTATTATCTTTAAGAGAGAAGCCATGGAAGGAGGGTTTTACCTACACAAACACACACACACACGTGAAGATAGGCACCCGAATGCACCCAGTGTTGACATTTGGTACCATGCAGTGCCTGCCCACCTTCCAGCTCCATTAGCGCCATAAATCAGAAACAAATCCCACTTTGGCTTCATTACAGCCCTCGCTCTGGTTTATGTCTCCAAGCATCATCCCATTCATCAGAGTTGCAGGCATAAAGGGGTTTTAAAAAAATCTTTGAGATATATGTTGGGGGCTCCCTTACGACTCGACAACTCGGTGTAGCGATTTTGTGCACCCATTTTGCAGGCGAAGTTACTCAGATGCGTCTTGAGCTGGACTCGTTTAAATGCAGTGTCAGAGGAGGCAACCGAGGCGCCTGTCTGTTCCATCTTAGGGATTGTTTTCGTCTTGTTCAGCCAGATGACCTAGAGGGGATCCTTGGGTCTGTGAGGGCGACCACTTGCGCTCTGGATCCTTGCCCTTCCTGGCTAGTTAAACTGGCCAGAGAGCGGTTGTTGGAATGGTTTGTTGCAATAATAAATGCTTCCTCGGGCCAGGAGAAATTCCCGTCCTGCCTCAAGCAGGCAGTGCTAAAACCTTTATTACAGAAGACCTCCCTTGACCCAACTGTATGTAACAATTACAGGCCAATTTCCAACCTCCCTTTCTTGGGCAAGGTCTTAGAGCGGGTGGTCGCCTCGCAGCTCCAGGGATTCCTCGATGACACCAATTTTCTGGATTGTTCGCAGACTGGCTACAGGCCTGGGCACAGCACCGAGACAGCTTTGGTCACCTTAGTGCAGGGGTGGGCAACCTACGGCCTGCAGGGCGGATGCGGCCCGGCAGCCGATTCTGTATGGCCCGGGGAGCCTGCAGAGGGAGCATTTGGCGACCTACGGCGGCTGATCGCCCTGGCGACCCGGAAGACTTAATCGTCTTCTGGGTCGACAAGGTGATCAGCTGCCTCAGATCACCAACTGCTCCCCCTGCAGGCCCGCATCGCCTCCAGGAATGGCAGGCACTCCATAGCAGGGCGATCAGCTGGGGAACGGCTGGGGGCAAGAGCGGGCGGAGGCCTGCAGCCTCCAATCGCCTGCTGCTCTGCTCTCCTCTGCTGCTTCGGCGGCTGGGTCCGCTTTGCCATCCTCTGGGCTGGAGTCATTGGGCCATTCCATCGTGGTTCACACCTTGTCGTCTTGAATTTAATTTAATTTAATTTTAGTGGTTTTTATTATTATTTTATAATAATTTTATTATAATAATATAATAAATAATATAATATAATGTTATATTATATTATAATTTCAATATATTATAATGTCTATATATATATACTATAATATAATAATTATGATAATAATAATATATGAATATTTCTTGATATATTAATATGATAATATTAATGATGTGTAATATAGAGTAAATATAGTAAATAAATAAATTATGTAGATTAGAATGTAGTTCCACCTTTAGGTGCGGCCCTCCATAATATTTTTTGGCTCTTGTGTGGCCCCTTGGAAAAAATAATTGCCCACCCCTGCCTTAGTGGATGACCTCCATAGGAAACTGGACAGGGGAAGTGTGACCCTGCTGGTTCTCTTGGACATCTCAGCGGCTTTCGATACCATCGACCATGGTATCCTTCTGGGGAGACTCGCTGGGATGGGACTTGGGGGCATGGTTTTACTGTGGCTCCGGTCCTTCCTGGAGGGTCGTTCCCAGTCGGTGAGGGCTGGGAGACACCTGCTCGGACCCCTGGCCGTTGACCTGTGGGGTCCCACAAGGATCTATTTTGTCCCCCATGCTATTCAACATCTACATGAAACCGCTGAAAGAGGTCATCCGGGGTTTTGGACTGCGGTGCCACCTCTACGCAGATGACACCTAACTCCACTACTCTTTTCCACCTGAATCCAAGGAAGCCCCTCGGATTCTGGACCAGTGCCTGGCTGCTGTGATGATCTGGATGAGGACGAACAAGCTGAGGATTAATCCTGACAAGACAGAGGTCCTCCAGGTCAATCGCTCGCCTGACCAGGGTATTGGGTGGCAACCTGTGCTGGACGGGATTGCACTCCCATGACCCTCTTTATCTGGTGGTTTTTGAAGGAGGATGGACCATGGACGATGAGATTTGCAGTCCCTTTACTAATATCCAGAAACTACTGCTAACACCACCAGTCATGGATATGGATCGAACTTGGCACACAGACCTCCCATGACCCATTTACATCCTGGTGGGGTTTGAGGAAAGATGGACTACAGATGATAGGATTTGCAGTACCTTTACTCACATCCAGTGACTACATCCAATCCCATTAGCGATAGATCTGCACCAATTTCTACTGGGTCCATTCATAACATCCAAAAACAAATACTACTCTTTTCAAATAACCTGTTTACTCCAGCTAGTGTACAATACATGCCAATTTTTCAGACAATACTATGGCTCGTAATCTGCTTGACCAACTTTGTGTCAATTCAATTGACTTTCTTGATAAGGGAGATCGCCTAAGTATGAAATTATTATTGTTATTATTATTGGTGTGAATGATATTCAGTGTCCAACTGCAGTACTGGAAATGTGGGAAATGAAGGAAAAAATCCTTGGGGAGGAAATAATACTTATTTGGGAGACAATGCCCATATTTTGCCCTTTACACCTCTGTCTTTTCTGCCTATTGGAACGGCAATAAGGCTGAACTATGATCTAAAACAGTGTTTCTCAACCAGTGTGCCGGGGCACACTAGTGTGCCGTGAGCGATCATCAGGTGTGCCTTGAGAAATTGGAACCTCCAGGAAGGCCGGGGGGGAGTCTAGTGTGTTGAAGTATAAAAACCCTAAGAAACCTACCTCGATAAAGTCACAAAATTACAAAAAAAACCCTCCTTACTTGTTGTCTTTTTCTTCTCTCCCTTTCCATGCATTGGGAAGGCCAGCCTCCCTTTCCCCAAGTAGAGAGACCTCCTCTTGCCTCCTGGGGGTTCTGTGTGGGAAGTTTGGCCCAGTTCTATCATTGGTGGGGTTCAGAATGCTCTTTGATTGTACGGGAACTATAAATCCCAGCAACTACAACTCCCAAATGTCAAGGTCTATTTCCCCAGAACTCCATCTGCATTCATATTTGGGCATATTGAGTATTCATGCCAAGTTTGGTCCTGAGTGCTCTCTGGATATAGGTGAACTACAACTCCAAAACTCAAGGTCAATGCCCACCAAACTCCTCTAGTATTTTCTCTTGGTTATGGGAGTACTGTATGGGTAGTTTGTGACTTTCTGCCATTCCTGCCAGGATATCTATGTTGTGTTCATCGAAACAGGCCCAGGTTTCACACGGAGTGTATAAATACATTTAAAAACATATTAACTATATGTATTACTGTGTTAGAGTGTCATTTTGTGTCATTTTGGTTGGTGGTGTGCCCCAGGATTTTGCAAATGTAAAAAGTGTGCCGCGGCTCAAAAAAGGTTGGGAAACACTGATCTAAAATATGCTTGGGCAAGTTTTGGCCCTCCTGGTGTTTTGGACCTCAACTCCCACAATTCCTGGTGGAGTTCAGAATGCTCTTTGATTATAAGTGAACTATTAATCCCAGGAGCTACAACTCCCAAATGTCAAGGTCTGTTTCCCCCAAACCGGTGCTCACATTTGGGCATATTAAGTATTTGTGCCAAGTTTGGTCAATTCTATCATTGTACGAGTCCACCATGCTCTGGATGTAGATGAACTACAACTCCAAAACTCAAGGTCACACCAAACCCTTCCAGTATTTTCTCTTGGTCATGGGAGTTTTGTGTGCCAAGATTGGTTCAATTCCATCATTGGTGGAGTTCAGACTGCTTTTTCTTTGTAGGTGAACTATAAATCCCAGCAAATGACAAAATCAATCCCATTTCAACCGCACCAATATTCAAATTTGGGCATATTGGGTATTTGTGCCAAATTTGGTCCAGTGGATGAAAATACATCCTGCAGATCAGATATTTACATTACGATTCATGACAGGAGCAAAATGACAGTTATGAAGTCGCAACGAAAATAATGTTATGTTTGGGGGTCACCACACACGAGGAGGTGTATTAAGGGGTCGCGGCATTAGGAAGGTTGAGAAACACTGGTTTAGATGATGCAGTTTTAGAAACATAAAAGAAATGAGATATAGACAAGCGAGGGATGGCATTCCAGGAGTGGAGAAACCTTTCTTGATTTATTCAAGGGGTGGGGGAAATCCCGACGAAACCCAATCCCTGGTCAAAGTGTGTCCAAGAGAAATTAGCCCCGACAGCCATGGGCCGGACAAAAGGGCCTTGCCATCACAGTGTGCCGATTTGTCTCATTAACAAATATTATCTTAAAAGATGTTTATCTTTCTAATGGCTCTGGAGAGCACCGCAAAGTGAATTGCATTATGTTTCCCTGGCTCTCTTTGGATGTCAGGCCTGCAGGTCAGCGTTTGAACTCAGGGCGGTGGGTGAAATGGGGGATTCCAATCCCTTGAGTGTGTAGCTTTCTCCAATTCCAATGCCACCAAGATGAGGATAACGATGCAGTTAGGAATAACAACAACAACAACAACAACAGAACATGCAAAAATACTGTGGGACTTTCAAATCCAGACTGACAAAGCTTCGGAACACAATACACTAGACATCACGATTGTGGAAAAGAAAGAAATTTTGGGTTATTTATTTATTTGTCACATTTCTATACCGCCCCTCTCAGCCCGAAGACGACTCGGGACGGTTTACACAGGCAGTCTCTGCCCTCCAATACAACACAAGCAAACAACCCAAAAAATAACCATATAACCACAAATTAACAATTAAAAACATACAATTGCAATCTCAGCGTAATGATGAAATCACTTTCCGTCACATCGTCGTCATTCCATATATCTAATTAAACCGTTACATTTCATCAGCAAATGCCTGCTCAAACAGCCAGGACTTGACTTTCTTGCGAAATGTCAGGAGGGAGGGGGCCGATCTGATGTCTCTAGGGAGGGCCTTCCAAAGCTGAGGAGCCACCACTGAAAAGGCCCTGTCTCTCGTCTCCTTGAATCTTTGGACTAGCTTTTGACTACGGTATACACTCTTGATCCCTGGACTTTGCTAATTGAACTCCTGGCGTTTGACCACTGGCCTGGACCTTTTGACTACGGTGTCATCTTGAACCTGCTACAGTGTTTGCTGTCAGTTTTGTTTTATATTCTGTGGCTGAGTGCCAACTTTATGTTTTATTTTGTGGACTATTAAAACAGCCAGATAGTAAGTGCTGCTTTAATTAAATTGTTTAACACAAACTGGGAGTTTGTTTGGTTCACCTCTGCTGGAATAACGGCCGAGCCCTGGCATAGTGGCAGAGTGCACTTCTCCTGGTGACTGTGCCTGCGTCCGTCATTGGGGCCGGAAAGAAGGACTCTCCCAGCAGCTGTGTATGTGCCCCTCTCCGGACCGACATGGAGGCCTTGCCATCGTGTACAGCAGTGTTTCCCAACCAGTGTGCCGTGGCACACTAGTTTGCCATGAGAGATCATCAGGTGTGCCGTGGGAAATTGGAACCTCCAATACCCTTTCTTCCCCCTCCTGCCGAACAGTTTTTCTTCTCCGCTCGGGCTCCTTCCCAGCCTCGCTCTGCTCGCTTTGCTCTGGGGCGAGTCTGCGCAGTAGCGCCTGCACGGGTCACGTCTTCCTCCCTCCCCCTCCCCTCCTGTACACGCTCACGCTGTCCCCTCGGATCAAAATGGCAGCAAAAGCAGCAGTGTAGAAGAAAAAGTAAGTGTTCGGCAGGAGGGGGAAGAAAGGGCGCGAAGGGGAAGGGGGAGGAAGAGATCTCTGTCGAAAGTTGGCGTGGGCAAACTTGGACCTTCCAGGTGTTTTGGACTCTAACTCCCACCATTCCTCGCAGCCTCCGGCCCTTTTCATTTTCCTCCTCAGCCACTTAAGCAGGAAAGGGCCTCAGGCTGTTAGGAATGGTGGGAGTTGAAGTCCAAAGCACCCAGAGGGCCAAAGTTTTCCCATGCCTGTTTTAGGGACCTTAAAGTGGTGAGCCTCCTTCCAACATTGTGATTCCGGATAGAAAACAAACAACAACATAACATAACATTGTTTGAGTCCACAGTGCTCTCTGGGTGTAGGTGAACTACAACTTCCAAACTCAAGGTCAATTCCCAAGCAAACCCTTTCAGTACTTTCTGTTGGTAATGAGAGTTCAATATGCCAAGTTTGGTTCAATTCCATTGTTACAAGAGTTCAGGATGCTCTTTGATTGTGTGTTAACTATAAATCCCAGAAACTGCAACTCCCAAATGTCAAGGTCTATTTTCCCCAAACTCCATCTGTGTTCACATTTGGGCATATTGAGTATTCATGCCAAGTTTGGTCCTGATCCAACATTGTTTGAGTCCACAGTGCTCTCTGGATATAGGTGAACTACAACTCCAAAACCCAAGGTCAATGCCCACCAAACTTTTTATAGTACTTTCTCTTGGTTATGGGAGTTCTGTGTGGGAAGTTTGTGTCTTTCTGCCATTCCTGCCAGGATATCTATGTTGTGTTCATCGAAACAGGCCCAGGTTTCACACTGAGTGTATAAATACATTTAAAAACATATTAACTATATGTATTACTGTGTTAGGATGTCATTTTGTGTCATTTTGGTTGGTGGTGTGCCCCAGGATTTTGTAAATGTAAAAAGTGTGCCAGGGCTCAAAAAAGGTTGAAAAACACTGGACTAGATAACCTTTGGGGGTCGCTTCCAATGCTATGGCTCTTCACCATTATGAATGAGAATTCCTTTGCGACTCAGTCAGCCACCTGTTTTGGGCTGTTTTTTTAATTTATTTTTTAAGAAGGATATATTTTCCTTCTTGATAATGCTAAGGCCTTCTGGCTTCCCAATAAATTGTTTATGGACCCATGTAATGGATTTTAGAGCCGAATATGAGGTTACTAAATGAAAAAGGGCCTGTCTAGCCATATTATGTCAGAGGGAAAGAGAAAAAGGTGGAATTATTATTTTCGACCCTATAAATACAACTTTAGCCTTTTCTTTCAGGTTGCGTTCTTAAGGGCTACCAAATTTAGAGTGACCAAAGAAGGCAGCAAATAAAAATTTTTATTTTTTTTTGAGAAACCAACTGTCTGGTATTTGCCACAGAAATCTTGCAAAGATGTATAAAAATGCTGGCTTTTTAAAAGTATTGTTTTAAACCTGCCTTTTTTGAATGGAAAATTTAAAAATAACTTGGGTTTTCACAGCCTCAAAGAACCCAATTTGTCTTATATAAGGAGCAGGTGGTTTGGAAGCTGAATTCTTGTTCCATTCCGTACAAGTATTTCCTTTTCCAAGGAGGAGGCTAAACAAGTGACTCCAAACAATGGGCTCCATTGCAGGTTAAAACAGTGTTTCTCAGCCTTCCTAATGCCGCAACCCCTTAATACAGTTCCTCATGTTGTGGTGACCCCCAACCATAACATTAATAATAATAATAATAATAATAACTTTATTTCTTGTGAGTCGCCCTCCACCACTGGTGCTCCGGGCGACTTACATTGTTTAAAAACCACAGGTACAACAGTTAAAAGCACAGGTATAGGTATAGATATAGAGAGCCATGAGAGGCTCAGCTTCCAGACCATCCAGTCAATCCCCAAACGCCCGGCCGAAAAGCCAGGTTTTCAGGTCCGACAGAAATCTGGTAGGGGCCAATGTGGCCCTGAGTGCAGGTGGGAGCGTGTTCCAGATCATAGGAGCCACCACAGAGAAGGCTCTCCGTCGGGTCTCTGTCAGCCGGGCCTCTCTCACCCCTGGGATGGCTATACAGTCACCGTTTATAGCACGCACAGGTCTTTCGCTGCGTTGGTCTATCAGCCGGTCGCTCAAATAGGCAGGTCCGATTCTTTGCCGTGCTTTAAAGGTTAGCGCCATGAGTTTGTAGATCACTCTGCACTCTGTGGGCAACCAATGAAGGTCTTTCAGGATTGGTGAGATGTGGTTTCGCCGGTGCCCCAGAGATGAGTCTGGCCGCTGCGTTCTGGACGAGTCTCAACCTCCGAGTCGTGGACAATGGTAGGCCCGCATACAGGGCATTGCAGTAGTCAAGTCGGGAGACCACGGTGGCATGTATCACGGTCTTCAGCGCCTCTGATGGTAGGTAGGGGGCCAACCGACGGGCCCTGCGGTGGAAGAAGGCACCCTTGGCTGCGGCCTGGATCTGGGCCTCCATCGTCAGTCTCTCGCCCAGAATCACTCCCAGGCTCTTCACCGCCGGGGCGGGACAGGGGCACGCCTTCAAAGAGTGGTAATGGTGAGTGAGGGGCGGGTCGGCCAGGCCAGAGGATCTCCGTTTTTGTCGGGTTGATTTTTTAGCCTATGTGCTCTGAGCCAGCTAGTCACCGCCCTCAGTCCTTGACTAAAGTTTTCCGGCACTGACGACATCCCTGGATCGAGCTTAAACAGCAGCTGTGTGTCGTCGGCGTATTGGTAGCAGCTGAAACCATGGCTCCTTGCAATGCTGGCCAGGGGCTGGACATAGATGTTAAAAGGGTGGGAGACAAGATAGCACCCTGGGGACCCGCACTCCAACTCGCATTTCCTGAGACCTGGCCCTGCCACTCGACCCGCTGCGAGCGACCCCGCAGGAACGATCCTAGCCAGGTCAGAGCTTTGTCCAGGATCCCAGAAGCAGCCAGGCGGCGGAGTAGCAGGTCATGGTCGACGGTGTCAAGGCCGCATGTTAGATCTAAGAGGACCAGGACAGCCGAGCCCCTCCATCTAACTGGCGGATGTCGTCTGTGATCGCTACCAAGACAGATTCTACCCGTGGCCTGCACGAAATCCTGACTGAACGGGTCCAGGCCCCGGACCGGTGAAGAAATCACGCAGCTGGCTTTCCACCGCCCGCTCCAGAAGCTTACCCAGGAAGGGCAGATTGGCAACAGGGCGGTAGTTCGACAGTTCATCGGGGTCAAGGCTCGCCGCTTTTCAGGAGGGGCCTAACTCCAAGCTTCCTTCAGGGACTCAGGAAGATGCATGTATCCAGGGAAAGGTTCACCAGGTCCCTCAGAGCGTCCGATATGGAGTCCATGCAAGACTTAATTAAGTGCGATGGACAAGGGTCCATGGGGCAGGTCGTCGCCCTTGCCACGGTCACCAACCTTTCCACCTCTTCCAGGGTAAGAGGCCTGAATTCGGTGAGGCAGAGCCCGCTGGTCTGAGTTGGGCATCGGGTCCTCTCACTCTCTTCCTCCGGGATGGGCGGGAGGTCACGCCGGAGTGCCGTGATTTTACCGATGAAGTACTCTTGGAGGTCTTCTGCTGTTACCACAGAGTTTTTAGGGTCACTTCGTGGGGACGCTAGAAGGCTCCGGACTACTTTGAAGATCTGTGCTGAACGGGAGCCGGCAGCTGTAATCTGGGCGGCATTGTAGGATTTCTTCGCCTCCTTGATCTCATGTTCATACAGCCTATGCTGTTCTCTATAAGCCGCTCTGTTTGCCCCCCGCTAGGTTTCCGTCTCCAAATACTCTCCAGTTGTTTCTCCGGCGTTTCGTCTGCTTTAGGTTCGGCGTGAACCACGGTGGCGGGTTTTACGAGGGACGAAGGGGCGCCTTGGTGCCACCTGGTCGATGGCCCTCGAGAGGACGCTGTTCCACCTGTCGACCAGATCTGCCAGCGATCCTCCGTGGACCTCCAAAGGTTCCAGAGCTGCCGCGAATGCCCTCGGGGTCATCAGACTCCTTTGGCGGACTAAGATGGTCTTTGGCTCCGATCTTTCTGTGAGGGGAGTGTCAATATCTGCTCTTACGGTCAGGTGATCTGACCAAGGCACTGCTCTGGACTCACGGTGCTTTATGGCTAGGCCATATGGCTAGGCCACATTATTTTCATTGCTACTTCATCGCTGTCATTTTGCGACTGTTATGGATCGTAATGTAAACATTTGATATGTAGGATGGATTTTCATTCACTGGACCAAATTTGGCACAAATACACAATACACCCAAATTTGAATACTGGTGGAGTTGTGAGGGGGGAGTGATTTTGTCATTTGGGAGTTGTAGTTGCTGGGATTTATAGTTCACCTACAATCAAAGAGCATTCTGAACTCCACCAACAGTGGAATTGAACCAAATCTCATGACCACAGAACTCCCACGACCAGGGGTGGATCTTAGTGGAGGCAAATTAAGCGGCTGCCTCAGGGCGCCACGTGGCCAAAGGGCGCATCCAGAGCCGGGCGCCACGCCCCCAGGGGTGCTGGCAAGGTGGGAGGAAGGCTCACGCAGGGCGAGAGAGAAGAAGGCAGAGGCGCACGCCTTTCCCTTCTCCCTGCCTCGCCCTGCGCCCTACGTGCGTCTCATCCCTTACCCTGCGCATGCCTCCCCCCCCCCCGGCCGAGGATGCCTTGCACAGGGCGAGAGAGAAGGGGGCAGAGGCGCCCGCCTTTCCCGTATCCCTTGCCTCCCACGCGTCTTCTCCCTCTGTTGCTGCTGCCACCGCCGGTGCACATGGGACGAGGGAGGAGGCCACGTGGGCACCCTTACCTGGGGGCCGGGAGCAGGACTGAGCAGCCAGACGAGCCTGTCAGCTAGAGGGCACCTAGCCCAACGCCCGGGCCCTTGCTCCCGAAATTAGCCTAGACCTGATACACACACATATATACATACACACAAAAAGAGAATAGGAATAGGGAGGGAAAAGGGTGAGAAGGGAGGAAGGGGAAGTTAAGAAGGGGAAAGAGAATAGGAAGGGGGCAAGGAAAAGGGTGAGGAGGAAGGAAGGATGGGGAATGTACAGAGCCACACAAAGAATAGGAAGAGGGGAGGGAAAAGGGTGAGGGTCCTAAATCCCACAATATCTGCTTTTAATATCTGAGTCCATACGCAGATAATGTGGGATTTTCTGCCTTGATATTCTGGGGTATAGGGCTGAGAAGGAAGGAAGGGGAATAGATATAGACATACACACACACACACACACACACACACACACTCAAAAGAGAATAGGAATAGAGCAGGGAAAATGGTGGGAAGGAATATATATATATATATATATATATATATATATATATATATATATAAAAGAGATTGGTTGGGGCGCCAAAATACTGTTCGCTTACCATTTAAAATTACCTAGGTCCGGCCCTGCCCATGACTAACAGAAAATATGGGAAGAATTTGGTGGGAGTTGGAGTTGTTGTTCACCCACTTCCAGAGAGCACTGTGGACTCAAACAATGATAGCTCTGGACCAAACTTGGCACAAATTCTCAATATGCCCAAATGTCATCGCTGGTGGAGTTTGGGGAAAATAGATCTTGATATTTGGAAGTTGTAGTTGCTGGGATTTATAGTTCACCTACAATCAAAGAGCATTCTGAACTTCACCAACGATGGAATTGGGCGAAACGTCCCATACAGAAGCCCCATGCCTTGAAGAGACTCTCTGACGTGAGCCTCCCTCCAGACTCACACGCTCTCCCTTGCTTGCATATGCACACCATGCTGTACACAAACTCTTCTTGCCAGGATGCATTATTATTGTTATTGTCATTATTAGAATGTGTTGTTGTTGTTGTTGGGCTTGCGGTCCTCTCCCTATGAGACGCAAGGTTTTAAATGGGAAGGATATCAAAGTACACAGAGAAGGTGACAAAAACTCTCCTTGCCAGAATGCATCATCATCATCATCATCATGTGTTGTTGTTGTTGTTGTTGTTCTCACTGAGCTTGTGGACCTCTCCCTATGAGACCCAAGGCTTTAAATAGGATGGATACAAAAGTACACAGAGGAAGTGACGCAAACTCTCCTTGCCAGAATTCGTTGTTGTTGTTGTTGTTGTTACTACTGAGCTTGTAATGGTCTCCCTATGAGATGCAAGGCTCATATGCAAGGGATATCAAAGAATGCAGAGGGGGTGATACAAACTCTTCTTGCCAGAATGTGTTGTTGTTGTTCATAGAATCATAGAATCCTAAAGTCGAAAGATACCTGGTGAGCCATCCAGTCCAACCCCATTCTGCCAAGAAGCAGGAAAATCGCATTCAAAGCACCCCCGACAGATGGCCATCCATCCTCTGCTTAAAAGCCTCCAAAGAAGGAACCATTATTGTTGTTGTTGTTGTTCATAGAATCATAGAGTTGGAAGAGACCTTTTGGGTCATCCAGTCCAACCCCATTCTGCCAAGAAGCAGGATAATCGCATTCAAAGCACCCTGACAGATGGCCATCCAGCCTCTCTTTCAAAGCCTCCAAAGAAGGAATGGTTGTTGTTGTTGTTGTTGTTATTGTTGTTGTTACTGAGCTTGCGGTTCTCTTCCTTTGAGACACAATGCTTTAAATCAGGGGTAGGGAACCTACGGCTCGGGAGCCAGATGTGGCTCTTTTCATGATTGCATCTGGCTCTCCCATTCCTTCTTTCCTCCATTCTCCCTCTTCCTTCCTTCCTCCCTCTTCCATTCTTTCCTTCTCTCCTTCCTTTTCCCTCCCTCTCTCCCCTTCCTTCTTTTCCCCATTCTCCCTCTTCCTTCCTTTCTTTCTCCCCTTCACCCTTTCCTTCTCTCCTTTCCCTTCTTTCCCTCTCTCCTTTTCTTTCCTCCATTCTCCCTCCTCCCTCTTCTATTCTTTCCCCCCAAGTCTTCCTTTCCTTCTCCTTCCTTTCTTTTCACTCCCCCCTCTCTCCTTCTTTCTTTTCTTCTTTTCCCTTCATTATTTTACTTTTTCCTCACTCCCTTTCCTTTCTTTTCCCCACCCTTTCCTTTCCTCCCTTCCCATTTCCTTCTTTCTTTTCCTCTCCTTGTCTCTCTCCTGCTTTTCTTTCTTCCTTTTCCATAGTTCGTTCTTCTTTTCTGTCTTCTTCTCCCACCTCCCTCCTTTATTTCCTCTCTTTCTTTCTTTCCCCCTTCCTTCCTTCCGCCTTCCCGTCCTTCCCAGAGTCCTGAGCATGCCTTTTGCAGAGCCAGGTCTGAAGTGTCCCGTCATTCTGCCAGGGAATCCTTTTCTCATAGTATGTATGTATATACTCACATTTAGTTGAATTCAGTTTTAAAATATATTATATATATTATATGGCTCTCACTGAAATAAATTTCCAAATATTTTGCTTTCATGGCTCTCTGAGTCAAAAAGGTTCCCGACCACTGCTTTAAATAGAGAGATATCTATTACATGTAATAAAAGTCAGTGTTTGCGGGCGGTGGGCGGGTGGGCGGATGGGCTGAGCAACGGGAGGAATATGTGCCAGCGTTTCTATTGGCTGTCACTCCGGGATTATTTGCATAACGGCTCTGAATGGCCAGCCTCTCAACATTCCAACAATCCTAGGCAGCAGAGAAAGGAAGGGAAAGGGCCTGAGGCAGACACACAGAGCAATGCAAAGACAGAACGGGGTGGTTGCAAAATGACGTGATCAAAGGAGGGATACACACACGTAGTTCAATAGCATTGAAATGTTTATAAGCAAGGAAATAATATCATCCAAAAGCCACACTGGCAAAACGTAAATAATATGCGCCAATGCGCTAATAACAATAAAGTGTCCAAAGGAGAAGGGGGGGGGTGAATACCCCAAGGTTAGTCCATGTCCAATGTTCAATATATCCAAATGGAATACCAAAGATGGAGGTAAGCCCACTGTGTGGAAAAGGGAATTCCGGGCTAAGACACCCAAACCAGGTGTATTTGTAATCCACAGAGTAGGCTGGTATACGGGCCGACGATGAGACGTTTGTAAAGGATCCACCCTTGGAGCCCCACCCTTGGAGAAAAGCCCCACCCTTGGAGCCGATGCCGCGCATGCGCGGCAGTGGCCCCAAGAGTGGGGCCTCCCCTTGGCTCCTCCCTCCCTCCTAAAGCGACATGCCGGGCGGCCTCAGAAGCGGGCGAAATTGCCGCTTCTGAGGCCGGCGTGACGCTTTAGGAGGGAGGGAGGAGCCAAGGGGAGCCCCCCATGGCTTTTCCCTCCCTCCTAAAGCGTCATGCCGGGCGGCCTCAGAAGCGGGCGAAATCTGCTGCCCCCCCCAATCACGCCACCCTAGGCCACGGCCTAGGGTGGCCTTATTAGTAATCTGGGCCTGAGTACCTCCACTCATTTCACAAGACCGCTGCCAACCTCATCCAAAGACTGATCAAGACCAAACTTGGCACACAGAGCCCCCATGACTCATTCTACATCCTGGTATAGTATCCGAGGATGGACCACGGATGATGGGACTTGAAGTACCTCCACTCACTTCCCAAGAATGCTGCAACCCTCATCCAATAACTGAGCAAGACAAAATTTGCCACACATGATCCCCATGACCCACTCTACATCCTGGTGCACTTTGGAGGAGGATGGGCCATGGACGATGGGACTCCCAGCACCTTCCCTCACTTCCCGAGACCACTGCAAGCCACATAAACAACTGACAAGCACCAACCTCGGCACAAAATGCCTTTCTCAAATAACCCGGGCAGTGCCGGGTCCCCAAGCTAATCAAGGAATACAGGTGACCCAACCTCTTCATGCCAGGCCATAGGAAGAATTTGAAAGCAATGCTTTTGGAATTATTTTGGGAGGAAAGGACTGGAGGTTGGCAACCAGCATTGGAGGAGTTCAAAGGCAATGGAGCCGATCCTTTCTTCTCAAGCCATAATGCCATGGAAATAATGCCGAAGACAGCCATCCATTTCACCCTCAAAGACGACCCTAGAAAGAAATGCAATACTTGGGCATTTCTTGGCCGAAAAGGTGCCCCCAGGTGTCACAAAAATCACAAATGATTCTCCGACATTCCTGCAAAAGGAGGAGAGGAATCAAGAACGGGATGCCCTTTGTTCCGGCTATTCTTGGATGCTTTTTTGCCGAGCCTTTTTTTGATGTCGGTTTTTTACAGCGATCTGTTTCCTTCTGCATTTCGAAACATCTGTTCCAAAAAAAAAAGACTTTTTCCGCAGCGAACAAAAAAAAAGGGCCTTGTTAAATTACGGCACGGTTTCCAGACCTGGAGAATGGACTGTTGCTATTCGCATTAAGCTTTGGCCCTTTCTGCGCCCTGTTGCGATGCAATTGGGAATTCTATATTTAGTCTTCAAAAGGTTCTCGTTCCTTTCAAATCCCACTTTGGCCAAGAATAAGAGCAACCTATTTCGCACCCGGCGGTTAAGGGGAAAAATTCGGAATATTTGCACATAGAACTTGGAAGGAGAAGCCGAGATTCACCAAAGTCCCATCAAATACAGTAGATGTTCTCCTGGTTTTAATAGGTTTGGATTTCGTCCGGCATCACCTTTTGTTTCCAATGTAGTTTTAATTTGCCAGACCTGGTCCTTCAAAGGCCTCGCTCTCAAAGGTCAATGGCATGTAAAGGGATGGAATTTTGAATTGAGACGTGGAAAAACAAGAGCTGAAACCTAGTTAACTCCCCATTTTGTTACATGGCCTTCCATTGCATCTAAAGGTGTATCTACACCAGTGTTTCCCAACCGGTGTGCCGTGGCACACTAGTGTGCCATGAGCGATCATCAGGTGTGCCGTGGGAAACTCGAACCTCCAATAGCCTTTCTTCCCCCTCCTGCCGAACACTCTTTCTTCTCCACTCGGGCTCCCTTCTTCCCAGCCTCGCTCTGCTTGCTTTGCCTCGCTTTGCTCACGCTGCCGCTTCTGCGGGAGGTGGGAGGGAGGAAGACGTGACCCGTGCGGGCGCTACTGCGCAGACTCGCCCCATGTCTTCTTCCCTCCCCTCCACAGTGCTCTCTGGATATAGGTCAGTGCTGTCCAACTTCTATAGGCCCAAGGGCCGGACGTCTGGTGGCTGACCACCTGGCGGGCCGGAGTGGGGGGCGGGGCCAATCGCAGGGGCGGGGCCGATCCCGGGGTGACGCTGTAGGAGGGAGGGCGGAGCAAAGAGGGTTCCCCTGCTCCTCCTCCCTTCTGCAGCGTCAACTGGGCAAGAGGCACGGCGATTTCGCAATGCCTCTTGCCCGGTTTGACGCTGTGGAGAAGGAAGGGAGGCACAGAGAGGGCTCCCTTTGCGCCTCTCTTCCTTCTGCAGCGTCAAACTGGGCAAGAGGCACAGCGATTTCTCGCCATGCCTCTTGCCCGGTTTGACGCTGTGGAGAAGGGAATTTCTCCCTCCTCCTCTTTCCGGGCACCGCGGCCTGTCAGCGCCGCCAGGGAAAGGCACGGCGCCCGGGAAAGAGGAGGAGGAGGGAGGCAGAAAGGCGGCGCCAGGGCAGCAGCAGGCCTGGAGTGACGCGCTGCCCTTGGCGCCGCCTACTCTTTTCGGCGCGGAGAGAGGGACGGAGGGGGCGGTGCAGGGAGGAGGAGCTAGCTCTCTTCCTCCTCCCTGCCCCGCCTCCCCCCCCGGCCGCCATTTTTTAAAAAAAAAATTAGATTTTTTTAAAAAAAAATTAAAAATGGCGGCTGGGGGCATAGCTGGGGCCGTGCCCAACAGGCTGGGGGGCCGGATCCGGCCCCAGGGCCGCCAGTTGGACAGCCCTGATATAGGTGAACTACAACTCCAAAACTCAAGGTCAATGCCCACCAAACTCTTATTGTATTTTCTCTTGGTTATGGTAGTTCTGTGTGGGAAGTTTGATTCCATTCCCTCATTGGTGAAGTTCAGAATGCTCTTTGATTGCGGGTGAACTATAACTCCCAGTTGTTGAGCAAGACCTTCGTGTGTGTCTGCCATTCCTGCCAGGATATCTATGTTGTGTTCATCGAAACAGGCCCAGGTTTCACACTGAGTGTATAAAACCATATTAACTATATGTATTACTGTGTTAGAGTGTCATTTTGTGTCATTTTGGTTGGTGGTGTGCCTCAGGATTTTGTAAATGTAAAAAATGTGCCGCGTCTCAAAAAAGGTTGAAAAACACTGATCTACACTGTGAGTTTAATGCAGAAGAGAAGGAGAAGACAAAGAGGAAAAGGAAGGAGAAGATGAAAACAAGAAGAGGAAGAAGCGAAGGAGGAAAGGAGGAGGAGAGGAGCAGAAGAAGAAGAGGAAGAAGGGATGGAGAAGAGAAGAAGGCAAAGAGGAAGACGAGAAAGAGGAATAGGAAGGAGAAGGAGAGGAAAAGAAGGAGAAGAGGAAAAGAAGGAGAAGAGGAAGAAGAAACGAGGAAAGGGAAGGACAAGAGGGGGAGAAGAGAAACAGGAAGAAGAGAAGGAAAGGGAAAGAGGAGGAGGAGAGAAAGTTGAGAAGGAGGAAAGGGAAGTGGAGGAGAGGAGAGGAGGAAGAAGAGAAGGCGGGAAATGAAAGAGAAGAGGAAGATGAGGATAGGAAGATGAGAAGGGAAAAGGGAAGAGGAGAAAGAGAAGAGGGAAAGGGAAAGGGAAGAGGAGAAGAGGAAGACGAGGAAGAAGAGGAAAAGGAAAGGGAAGAGGAGGAGAAGAGAAAGTTGAGAAGGAGGAAAGGGAAGCAGAGGAGAGGAGGAAGAAAAGAAGGAGGGAAGGGATAGAGGAGAAGAGGAAGATGAGGAGGGGAAAGGGAAGAGGAGAAAGAGAAGAGGAAGAGGGAAAGGAAAGAGGAGGAGGAGAGGAAGAAGAGAAGGAGAAAAGGGAAAGAGGAGAGGAGAAGGAGGAGAAGCGAGATTATTGCTATAGAATCTCTAGTGTCCACAACAACAAAAGGGAAAACAACAATGCCAAAAGGACACTCAATTTTGACAGCTATCGGGACAAAAACACAACAGGACAGCCAATGTCAGTTCTAGGGCCAACTATTGTTCTTTTTCATAGAATCATTTTCCCCCCTTTATTCTTTTTTTTTCTCATAATAATGATTAATATTATGGCAACACCCTGCGTTTGAGGGTAAAACAACACAGTCCTTTCCCAAAAGCATGACTCAGCCCTCCCGTTCCCAACTATCTGTGAGATTCCTTGGAAAGGGAATGCGGTCCCAGGCCAACAACAAGGGAGTTGGTGCATCTACACTGTGGAATTAATGCAGTTTGACACCCCATGGCTCAGTGCTATGGAATAATGGGAGTTTGGCGAGAAGATCTTTGGCAGGAAAGCCAAAAATCCCAGGATGGTGTCACACAAAGGTCCCCTCCGAAACACTAATTGTAATGCAGATCAAACTGCATTATATAGTCACAGCGTAGACTCAAATAATGCAGCTTAATTGCACTGAACTGGAATATATTCCTTTTTGGAAACAGATGGTGAATCCTCTCATCAAAGCCCTCCTCCTGTTCTCTGGAAGTAGGTGAACTACAACTCCAAAACTCAAGGTCAATGCCCACCAAACCCTTCCAGTATTTTCTGTTGGTCATGGGAGTTATTTGTGGCAAGATTGGTTCAATTCCATCGTTGGTAGTGTTCAGAATACTCTTTGATTGTAGGTGAACTATAAATCCCAGCAACTACAACTCCCAAACAACATGGTCTGTTTTCCCCAAACTCCACCAGTGTTCACATTGGGACATATTGAGGATTCGCGCCAAGTTTGGTCCAGATCCATCACTGCTTGAGTTCACAGTCCTCTCTAGTTGTAGGTGAACTACAAATCCAAAACTCAAGGTCAATGTCCACCAGACCCTTCCAGTATTTTCTGTTGGTCATGAGAGTTATTTGTGGCAACATTGGTTCAATTCCATCATTGGTAGGGTTCAGAATACTCTTTGATTGTACGTGAACTATAAATCCCAGCAACTACAACTCCCAAACATCACTCCCCTCGCAACCCCACCACAGTGAATGAAAATACATCCTGCATGTCGGATACTTACATGACAAATCATAACAGTAGCAAAATTACAGTTATGAATTATTAACTAAAATAATTGTAGCTCAACTACAACACCAAAACTCAAGGTCAATACCCACCAGTATGTTCTGTCAGTCATGGACAAAACTAATGTTATGGTGGGAGTCACTGTAACATGAAGAATTGTATTAAGGCAGTGTTTCTCAACCTGGGGGTCGGGACCCCTGGGGGGTCGTGAGGTGGTGTCAGAGGGGTCGCCAAAGACCATCAGACAACACAATATTTTCAGTTGGTCATGGGGATTCTATGTGGGAAGTTTGGCTCAATTCTATAATTGGTGGGTTTCAGAATGCTCTTTGATTGTAGGTGAACTACAAATCCCAGCAACTACAACTCCCGGATGTCAAAGTCTATTTTCCCAACTCCACCAGTGTTCACATTGGGCATATTGAGTATTCGTGCAATGTTTGGTCCAGATCAATCATGCTTTGAGTCCACAGTGCTCTCTGGTTGTGGGTGAACGACAAATCCAAAACTCAAGGTCAATGCCCACCAGACCCTTCCAGTATTTTCTGTTGGTCATAGGAGTTCTGTGATCATGGAAATTTGGTTCAATTCCATTGTTGGTGGAGTTCAGAATGCTCTTTGATTGTAGGTGAACTATAAATCCCAGCAACTACAACTCCCAAATGACGAAATCAATCCCCTCCACCCAACCCCACCAAATTTGAATGTGGGCTTATCGGGTATTTGTGCCAAATTTGGTCCAGTGAATGAAAATACATCCTGCATATCAGATATTCACATTACAAATCATAACAGTAGTAAAATTACAGTAATGTTATTAACAACAAAATAATTTTATGTTTGGGGTCACCAAAACTCAACATACCCAGGATGTTCTGTCAGTCATGGACAAAAATAATGTTATGGTGGGAGTCACCGTAACATGAAGAATTGTATTAAGGGGTTGCGGCATTTCAAGGGCGGAGAAACACTGGATTATATAAGACTTCCAAAGAAGGATAGCCCATGAACCTCCAAAGCAAACCTCAATCCTCTAGATTTGAAGAGGAACCCAAAGGTCATCTAGTCCGGCCCTATTTGGGCCATGCATCAAGACACACCTGAAAGATGCCCGTCCAACCTCTCTTTGAAGACTTCCAAAGAAGAGCCCATCAACCTCCAAAGCAAACCTCAATTCATTAAATTTGGATGGAACCTCAAAGGTCATCTTGTCCAGCCCTCTTTGGCCATGTATTAAGACCTCCAAAGGAGGCAAGCAATCATCCACTGGATTTTGAAGGGACCCCAAAGGTCATCTAGTCCAACCCCATTCTACCATGCCAGAAGACACAACTAAGGAACTCCTGAAAGTTGTCCATCCAACCTCTTTAAAGACTTTCAAAAACGGAGTCCGATTCATCTGGGGCAATCTCGTTCCCTTCTGATCGTAAAAGGTTCTTCCTAATTTATAGGTGTGATCTGTTTCTATGAATCCGTGCTTCCATCAGGAGACCAAGAGTGTACAGCCCTTTCGCATGGCATAGGGTTATAGAGCCATAACTTTAACTAGGATTCATAGTTTCATCGAGGGAGAGTTCAGGATTCTCGGTTGGCTTTAACGCTTCAGATCACCAAACTACAAATCCCAGGATGTTGCCAGGGCAGTTCAAAGTGGGATTCCTAGCGCTAGAAATGCGTAAATCAGTGTTTCCCAACCAGTGTGCCGTGAGCGATCGTCAGGTGTGCCGTGGGAAATTGGAACCCCCAATACCCTTTTTCCCCCTCCTGCCCATAGTGCTTTCTGGGTGTAGGTGAACTACAACTTCCAAACTCAAGGTCAATTCCCAAGCAAACCCTTTCAGTACTTTCAGTAATGAGAGTTCAATATGCCAAGTTTGGATCAATTCCATTGTTGCAAGAGTTCAGGATGCTCTTTGATTGTGTGTTAACTATAAATCCCAGAAACTGTAACTCCCAAATGTCAAGGTTTGTTTTCCCCAAACTCCATCTGTGTTCACATTTGGGCATATTGAGTATTCATGCCAAGTTTGGTTCTGATCCAACATTGTTTGAGTCCATAGTGCTCTCTGGATATAGGTGAACTACAACTCCGAAACCCAAGGTCAATGCCCACCAAACTCTTATAGTATTTTTCTCTTAGTTATGGGAGTTCTGTGTGGGAAGTTTGTGTCTTTCTGCCATTCCTGCCAGGATATCTATGTTGTGTTCATCGAATCAGGTCCAGGTTTCACACTGAGTGTATAAATACATTTAAAAAACATATTAACTATATGTATTACTGTGTTAGAGTGTCATTTTGTGTCATTTTGGTTGGTGGTGTGCCCCAGGGTTTTGCAAATGTAAAAAATGTGCTGCGGCTCAAAAAAGGTTGAAAAACACTGGCGTAAATAACCATAGAAGGATGGATCGATCGATTGGGACAGAAGAACAAGGAAGGGGACATTCTCTGTTGTGTTCCTCGCAAACACTGAAGACCTTAGGAAACTACAACACCCAGAACTCTATAGCAGTGAGCAATGGCAGGTAAAGTGGTGTCAAACTGTATCCATTCTACACTGTAGACACATCCCACGACTCTTTTAATTCCATTGCGAGCCATTGGGGCTCGATACCATTTTGTCAATATTTTACGTTGCCTTTCCTTAATCCTTAAATGTTTAACTTCCCTAATTGCTCTTATCCAACTCTCAATCTCATTCTGCTTACAGTTCAATTTGTCTTTCCATACCTTGAACCAAGGGTCTTTCCTTTGAATCATGCTCAGTACAAAGAATAACACGCCGCCGCCTTCCTCTCTCTGCGGATCCCTTTGAACGAAAGTGGAGTTCGAAGGCTAAGCCATCCTTCTCCTTCCCTGTCTATGTTTTTGTTAAAACACCTGTGGCACATCATTCAGCCGCCTGGCACGAGGTGGAACTTGTTGTATATATGGAAGACCCATTGGTACACGCAACTCTTCTTCTTTCTAAGCTATGTTCCCAATGGAGGGGTGAGCATTGTGACTGTCATTTCCTCAGGGCTTTGTTGTGGGCATTCTCAGGTTGGCAGCACACATGTCTTTGTTGATGGTGTCCATCCATCTTTTCTTTGGCCTTTGTTGACATGGTCGTTGCCCTGCAATATCCAAACATAGTGCTGTAGTATACATCCATCCATCTCCTGCTTTCTAAGCTTTCTAGGCCCCTTCTCCCCAGGGGCGGCCCGACCTAATTTGGGGGACGCGAGAAGAAATTTTGTCGCCCCCCGCCGCCCGCGTCACTCACCGCCACCGCCACGCCCACACCGCCGCCACGCCGCCGCCGCCACGCCGCCGCCGCCGGCCCCATCGGCCGCGGCACACCTCCGCGGCGCACCTTTCTGCCGGCCGCGCATGCACAGAAGCACCTACAGGCGCTATAGCGCCTGTAGATGTTTCTGCGCGCAGTAATGTACGAGGATGCGCACTTGCTCCCAAGCGCCTGCCACTTTGGAGCCAGTGCGCACGCGTGCAGTGCAGGTTTTGCGCATGCGCGCTGGCGCCAAAGCGGCAGGCGCACTTGGGAGAAAGTGCGCATGCTTAAACGTTCGCGCATGCGCAGAAGCACCTACAGGCGCTATAGCGCCTGTAGGTGCTTCTGCGCACGTGCAGACGGTGGCGCAGGGCAGTGCTGCGGCAGTGGGGGCGCGGAGTCGGCACGGCGGCGCCCCTCCCAGCCGGTGGTGCCCCTCCCAGCCGATGGCGCTCTACGCAACCGCGTGGGTCGCGGAATCGCTGCGGCCGCCCTGCTTCTCCCCTTTGGGGCCCTTCCTCCCCGAGGTGCTTCGGGGGGGGGGGGGCAAGGGAAAGGGCGCCCCGGGGCCTCACTTGGAACGCAGCAGGGCCGAGGCAAGGTGCCTCCGGAAGCAGCTGGCTCCTTCGCTTCCTTCACTGCCGCAGGAGGAAGGGGATTGCGTCTGCCACCCCCTGGACCTAGTGCGCATGCGTCCAGACTTCCACTTCCATTCCCCGCCCTTCCTCGATTGGAGGCTGGCTGGCTGGGGAAACGGCCGAAGGAGGCGGCGCCCCAGCCCCTTCTTCACCGCCGCCCGGCCCTTCGGCAGGAGGGGGAAGAAAGGAGGGGAAAGAGGTTTTCCCGCAGCACACCAGGCGATTGCTCACTGCACACTAGTGTGCCGCAGAATAGCGGTTGGGAAACACTGATCTAAGCAATGTCCCCTGGGCAGCGTCCTTGCAGATGACCAATTCTCTTACACCAGAAGCGACTTGCAGTTTCTCAAGTTGCTCCTGACACACACACACACATACAAATGATTTGAGTGTACTGCAAAGCCCATCTGGGTGGGATTCACAGTCCGAAAAGCCTCTTACTGGAGAGCCTTGGGGCGCAGAAGGAAGCCTGCAGAGTTATGGCAGCCCAAATGAGGAATGTCTTGGGATGTTTTATCGGTCCGAAGTGGGAGGCCCTAAGGCCATAAATCACGGCTGTTCAGGAAAGGGAAAGCCAAGCGTTTGCCTGATAGATGGGAAGCAGGAGCCAAGTGCAACCGGGAAAGAAAGCCAGGGATCCCTAATTGCACCAAGGAGAAACAAGCCCCAAAAACAGGGACCGGCACCCTCTAAATAACCCCGGCTGACAGTTTTACTACAGTAGCAAAGTTTAACACTTTGGGTGGTACGCACGCCAGCACTTGGGGAATACATTCTTTGGGATGCGACAGAGAAAAGGTGGTGCTTTTCCAATGTGCGCATCAATAGGTGTCTTCCCTCTGAAACGAAATGTGCAAATACGTTTCCTCGCGGCGTCTCCCAGTTTCGTATATCCACAGGCCATCGGCATCTGGACTTTGGATGGCAATGTAACCCAACCCTTCGAAAAAAGGAAACAAACCCCATGGATTTGGGTCTAATGCAAGGGGAGAGTGCAAAAGAAGCAAATAACCCATTAGGAGATAGACGCACGCGACTCTGTTGTGTCTTAAGGACAATCTGGTTCGATTTGGGGGAAAGGAAGGGCGCGAAGGAGCAAAAGACCTCCCGCAAGAACTGACCTCGGTGTCCAGGAGGTTTGGATAATCTAATTTGCGATAAAATGGGGTTCGTTATCAGACACAAGCGGAGCGGTGTAAAGTTAAACAGCATATAATGTGATTATATCCAGGCCGACCGTGGCATCGTTCAGCGTCTCTGGACTTTCCCAATGGAGCAAAGAAGGCCTTGGCAAACATGGGGGGTCTCTCCGCGAGCCAACTGCGAGGGGCTCCCCACAGTTTGAAGTGTGGAAAAAAAAGACAGGAAAGAGGTCAGATGGGATCGTAAGGTCATAAGCGTAAGCACCTTTATCTAATTGCCCATCAAGCAACAAAATAATGGCACGCATCATCACAGCCAAGGTGTCCAGAGGGAGACTCAAAGGATCAAAGATCTGGACACTATGAATAATCCCTCTGAGGAGCGTCTTAAGGAACTGGGCATGTTTAGCTTGCAGAAGAGATGGCCGAGAAGAGACATGATAGCCGTGTATAAATATGTGAAAGGGTGTCATAAGGAAGAGGGAGCAGGCTTGTTTTCTCTGCCCTGGAAACTAGGACTCAGTGGAGCCATGGCTTCAAATGACAGGAGAGGAGATTCCACTGAACAATAGGAAGGACTTCCTGACTGTAAGAAGAGCTGTTCAGCAGTGGAACTCTCGGCGTCCGAGTCCAGTGGACGGCCATCTGTCAGGGATAATTTGATTGTGCTTTTCCTGCATAAGGTTGGCCTCATGCCCGGATTACCCATACGGCTAACATGGCCATGGCCTAGGGGCGCAAGCCGGGGGGCACAGATCACGGACCAAAACCCAAAACTGGTCTGCGCCCCTCTTTCCCCTCTCATCATGCCCCTCCTTGCTCTTTCTCCCAGCAAAGTCTCTGCTCTGTCCCCTCCGTCTCTCGCTCTCTCTCACGCTCTCGTGGGCTCTCTCTTTCTCGCACGCTCTCCCTCTCTCGTGCGCGCGTGCACTTTCGCTCTCACGCGCTCTTTCTCCCGCTCGCTCTCTTGTTCTCTCTCTCTCTCGCGCGCGCTCTCTCACTCTCTTGTTCACGCTCTCTCTCTTGGTCTCGCGCGCTCTCTCTCTCGCGCTCTCTCTCTCAAACACACACACTAAGTACCGCTGAGATTTTGAGCTTGTTGACCGAACGATCGCAGGTTTGAAACTGGGGAGCGGCGTGAGCTTCCACTGTCAGCGCCAGCTTCTGCCAACCTAGCAGTTCGAAAACATACAAATGTGAGTAGATGAATAGGTGATGCTCAGGAGGGAATGGTGAGCATCATGTAGTCATGCCAGCCACGTGACCTTGGAGGTGTCTACGGACAGTGCCGGCTCTTCGGCTTGGGAATGAAAATGAGCACCAACCCCCAGAGTCGGACACCATGCTCATTATATCCCAACTTAATATCAGAGAAAAAACCTTTTACCTGTACCTCTGCCTTTACCATGCCCGGATTACCCATAAGGCCAACGAGGCCATGGCCTAGGGGCACAAGCCGAGGGGGGGGGGCGCAGATCACGGACCAAAAAAACCCAAAACTGGTCTGCTCCCCTCTTTACCCCTTTCTCATGTCCCTCCTCACTCCCTCTCCCGGCAAAGTCTCTGCTCCGTCCCCTCTGTCTCTCGTTCTCTCGCGCGCGTACTCTCTCTCTCGCGCGCGCGCTCTCTCTCGTGCGCACATGCGCTCTCTCTCTCTCTCTCCTTCTCGCTCGCGCTCTCTCTTGCGCTCTCTTGCGCATGCGCTCTCTCGCTCTCTCGTGTGTGCCTTTGGAGCGGGTTTGCACCCGCTGCGTTCTCCCCAAGCCTCCTGACTCCCGAGGAAGCCTTCAGAGCTTTTCAGCCGGTGAGAATGGGGACCTTGGAGGTAGTGGGAGGTTGGCTTAAAGGGGGCGTAATTTCAAAGTGTGGCCTAGGGCGCAAAAAAGTGTTAATCCGGGCCTGGCCTTTACCGAGAATCATTTTAGAAAATGGAAATCTCCATAACCTTTTGGAGATGTTATGATCCCTGCGGCATCACATCATTGACTCATGTTCAGCTTGAGGTCTCTTAGTTCCCTTTCGCATGGGTTGCTTTTAAGCCAAGTGTTCTTGAATCCGATATCTGTGCATTTCTCCCCCCCCCGCCCCCTGGACAAGGACTGCTTTTGGCCTCCCAAACAAGAGCAGACATGGGATATCTCCAAATATGCCACAAGGCCTAGTGCCATCTAGTGGCAAAGCCATATTGTGGCATTATCCACCTGCTCTACAAATCCGTTTCTCATAGCACACGTTGTGTCCTGAGCTCTGTCAGAATGGAGCTTTTTTTTTAAAAAAAAAGTATATATTATATGTTGTACTACGATGATGATATTTATTGATATCCTGATTTTTCTCTCCGTACGGAGGCTCAAAGCAGCTCTATCGCCATCCCACTTTCCTCCTGGTTTGGAGAGTGAGGCGAAGGGGCAAACTGCATGCCCCTACCCTGTGTATGTGTTGTTTTTGTGTGGTTCCCCCCTATCCTTGATGGAGCCCGCCCATCGAGGCTTCTTTGGCGAAGGAAGGGGAGCTCTGGAGTAACTTGAGAATCCTGGGAGCAGATGGGAGAAGCGGGAGGGGGCTCCGAGGGGGGCGGGAGGGTCGGAATCGCACTTAATTCCTACCAGAAATTGTTTTACACGGCCGCCATGGCAACGTGGCCCCTGGGAATCCATAAAATATAAACAGGTCTTTACTGTAATTTGAGTTAGGCACCTCCGCTCTATGGCAACAGCAGGCCGGGGCTGTGCTTCTATTATTCTATTATTCAGCTCTCTCTCTCTCTCTCTCTCTCTCTCTCTCTTCTCCAGACCCAGGTTGAGCCTCGCGACACCTGCCCCAGGTAGGCTCAGGTGAAGAGGCCATATTGTTGGTATATTTGGGTATTTTAAATGGTTGTGATGATGCTTTTATGTTAAGCCGCTTCGAGTACTCTTCGAGGGAGATAAGCTTAAAACTTTCCCCCTGACATGAAGTCTAGTTGTGTCCGACACTGGTGATCATCTCCATTTCTAAGCTGAAGAGCCGGCGTTTTCCATAGACACTTCCGAGGTCATGTGGTCAGCATGACAGCATGTAGGGCTGTTACCTTCCTGCCAGAGCGGTACCTATTGGTCTACTCACATTTCCATGTTTTCAAAACTGCTAGGTTGGCAGAAGCTGGGACTAACAGCGGAAGCTCACCCCACTCCCCAGATTAGAACCTGCGCTCTTTCGGGAAGCAAGTTCAGCAGCTCAGCAGCACCACCGGGAGCTCCTTAGAAAGCTAAAGCGGGGTACAAATAAATATAATGATATTATTACTCTCTCAGCATTACTTCGCGAACGAAGATTCTTTAGGAAGGACTCATCCCACGGTTTTTACAAGCGCGTTGATGACTAAAAAGGCCAATCTGAGATAGGCAAGTTCGGTTGCAGAAAACACAGCAGAAAGTCTCCTTGGGTGATGTTGTTTCCAAGTTGCGGTTCTTTCTGCGATGTCGTTTCTCTTTGAGACCCGTTCGGCGTGTCTTCTCAAAAGAGGCCGCAGCATTGTGGATAGTGCGACTCCATGCCTCCCGATGTGAGGCCAGGGTGGACCATTGTTGGTGATCAATCTGGCCGAGCCTGAGATGTTGTTTCAGGGAGTCCTTATATCTCTTTTTGGGCGCGCCTCTCTTCTCAATAGCATGGCCTCAATGCTGGTGATCCCTGCTTGCTCAAGGACAGCAACATTTGTCACATAGTCGGATAAATTGAGTTGTGGCCAATTTTATCCAACCAACTGTGTCTGCATGCAGTTCTTGACGCGAGGTGTGTCACGCTTGCACACGCAATAGTACTGATAATATTGTGTGTCCCAATACCTAGGCTGGGTATCAGGACACAGCATGGTTTGGGACACACAATATTACCACCTTTGGAACTCCCTGCTGAGATGAGGCCTGCTCTGCATCTTCCTCTGAGCAGCCAGCAAAGCTGGCAGTTGAAACTGCTCTGGCTGCATGGCATTGCATCTGGAGACTGAAGGGGACTGAAGTCTAGGACAGTGTTTCCCAACCTTCTTTGAGCCGCGGCACATTTTTTACATTTACAAAATCCTGGGGCACACCACCAACCAAAATGACACAAAATGACACTCTAACCCAGTAATACATAGAGTTAAAATGTTTTTAAATGAATTTATACACTCTGAAACCTGGGCCTGTTTCGATGAACACAACATAGATATCCTGGCAGCAATGGTAGAAAGGCACAAACTTCCCACACGGAACTCCCATAACCAAGAGAAAATGCTATAAGAGTTTGGTGGGCATTGTCCTTGAATTTTGGAGTTGTAGTTCACCTATATCCAGAGAGCACTGTGGACTCAAACAATGTTGGATCTGGGCCAAACTTGGCATGAATACTCAATATGCCCAAATGTGAACACAGATGGAGTTTGGGAAAAATAGACCTTGACATTTGGGAGTTACAGTTTCTGGCATTTATAGTTAACACACAATCAAAGAGCATCCTGAACTCTTGCAACAATGGAACTGAACCAAACTTGGCATATTGAACTCTCATTACCAACAGAAAGTACTGAAAGGGTATTGGAGGTTCCAATTTCCCACGGTACACCTGATGATCGCTCACGGCACACTAGTGTGCCACGGCACACTGGTTGGGAAACACTGGTCTAGGAAGACTAATGTAATGCCTCTCTCTGCGTTAGTCTCCAAGTTGCTACCAGATCCCTTGCATGTTGGCTTGCCACATGCAGGGAGCTGTGCAGCCGGAGGTGGCTCCGTCCAAGGTCTGACACACACCTTTCACCTGCAGAGGAAGGCGGGGAAGTGTCCTTCGAGGTCCATTGTGGAGAGAAATCTGATAATGAAGGAGGAGGAGGAAGAAGAAGATGAAGGTGGGAGGAGGAACAAGAAGGAGAAATAGCAGGAGGAAAAGATGATGATGAAGCGGAGGTGGAAGTGAAGGAATAAGAAGGAGATGAAGAAGAAGAAGGGAGGAGGAGGAAGACAGGATGAGAAAGAGCAGGAGGAAAAGATGGTGATGAAGGAGGAGGGAGAAAGGAAAAGGAAGAGGAAGAAGGAGAAGGAGGAGGAGAAGGAGCAAGAAGAATATGAGGAAAAGGAACAAGAAGAAGACAAGAGGAGAAAGATCAGGAGGAGGAGATGGTGACGAAGGAGGAAGAGGGGGAACGAGAAGAAGAGGAATAAGGAGAAGATGAAGAAGAGCAGGAGGAAGATGAGGAGGAAGAAGATGATGAATAAGAAGAGGAGGAATGAGAAGAAGACAAGAAGAGAAAGAGCAGGAGGAGGAAGATGGTGATGAAGGAGGAAGAGGGGGAACGAGAAGAAGAGGAATAAGGAGAAGATGAAGAAGAGCAGGAGGAAGATGAGGAGGAAGAAGATGATGAATAATAAGAGGAGGAATGAGAAGAAGACAAGAAGAGAAAGAGCAGGAGGAGAAGATGGTGATAAAGCAGGAGGAGAGAGGAGATGGAGGAGCAAGACGAAGAAGAAGAAGAACAAGAACAAGAAGAACTCAAGAGGAGAAAGAGCAGGAGGAAAAGGTGATGAAGAAGAAGAGGAGGAGGAAGAAGAGGAAGGAAGAAGAGGAGGAGGAAGAAGAGGAAGGAAGAGGAGGAGGAAAACAAGATGAGCAAGAGGAAAAGATGGCGATGAAGCAGGAGGGAGAGGGGGAGAGGAGGAGCAAGAAGAATATGATGATAATGAGGAGGAGGAACAAGAAGATGTAATGAAGAGAAATAGCAAGAGGAAAAGGTGATAAAGACGAAGAGGAAGAAGATGATGAAGAAGAGGAGGAGGAGGAATGAGAAGAAGAAGAAGTGGAAAAAGATGATGAATAAAAAGAGAGAACAAGAAGACAGGAGAAAGAGCAAGAGGAAAAGATGATGAGGAAGAAGAAGAAGAAAGGAGGAGGAGGAACAAGAAGACTTGGAGGGAAAAGTCAAGAGGAAAAAGAGGTAGAAGGGGAGGACCCCAACCCACAAGCAACAGCGCCGCCTGGCGTCCCGGCACGCAAAGGCAGCCTTCCTCCCCCCCCCCATTCCTCCTCTTCCCTGGGAGTGTCATTCCCTGGGAGGAAAGATGGGGAAGTGGGGGGAGGAAATCTCAATTTTAGGCCTCAAAACTGGCTTCCATAATTCACCCCCACTTTCCTTCTTCCCCTCACCCCCAACCAGGGCCGTAGCCAGGATTGTGATTTGGGGGGGGGGGCTGGGTGTGGTTCGGGGGGCTGAGACTGGGTGGAAGAGGGTCTACCCTAGCAAACCTTTTGTATTGTTATCCCAATACCCCCAGGAATGTGGGATATAATGAGCATGGTGATCAGATCATGATTTAAATGCACGTAACAGTTTAAATAATATACCAGTAAGGCCTTTTCGCGGACCACCCTGAGAATTTCGGGGGCTGAAGCCCCTAGCCCCCTGGCTACATGCCTGCCCCCAACCCAACCCCCCCCCCCCCAAAAAGGCCCTCCGTCTGGGCGTCTGTCTGCAAGCAGCTGCTGCCAGAGATACAGTGTCAGGGCAGAGGAGGAGGGGGAGCAAAGGGAACATGCCAAAAGAAAGAAAGAGAAGAAAGAAAAAAAAGAAAGAAAGCGAGGAAACACCTGTTCTCAAGAAAGTGGGGAGGGGGAGAGACACAGAGAAAGTAGTCGAAAAGTCTCTCCAAAGGCGAGATATGAAAAGCCAAACCCGGCCGCATCTCTAGTGTCCTTCCGCCGCGTGGTCTTCATATCATAGGGTTCACCATTTGGGGCCCAACGTGTCCCCTTCCTCCCCATCTCCATCACGGGTTTCCACCTTCCAAGCTTACTTGCCCACCCCCAAGGACAGCCAAAGCGCTTCTGACCCCAAGGATTCAGGGAAAGTGCAAGGGAAACTTTGAGGCAAATATACTATTTTCCAGCGACTTCCCAAATTTGCATAGCATTCTGCACTACGAGACTACATTCCGGAGGCCGAGGGCGTCATCACACCAGAGAATTAATCCACTTTAAATCTGGTTGCTGCCTCCTGCAGAATTCTAGGGTTTGTAGTTTAAGGAGGAGCCTTTAACAGCCTCGCTAAACTACAAACCCCAGAGTTCTGCAAGGTTTGAGCCGCGGCACATTTTTTACATTTACAAAATCCTGGGGCACACCACCAACCAAAATGACACAAAATGACCCTCTAACACAGTAATACATATAGTTAATATGTTTTTTTAATGTATTTATACACTCAGTGTGAAACCTGGGCCTGTTTCGATGAACACAACATAGATATCCTGGCGGCAGGCATGTAGCCAGGGGGGGGGGGGGCTAAGGGGGCTTCACCCCCCCCCCGAAATTCTCAGGGTGGTCCGCGAAAAGGCCTTACTGGTACATTATTTAAACTGTTATGTTTATTCATATCATGATCTGATCACCATGCTCATTATATCCCACATTAATGGGGTTATTGGGATAACAATACAAAAGGTTTGCTAGAGTAGACCCTCTTCCACCCAGTCTCAGCCCCCCCCCCCCCCCCGAACCAAAATCCTGGCTACGGCCCTGCCTGGCGGGAATGGCAGAAAGACACACACGAAGGTCTTGCTCAACAGCTGGGAGTTATAGTTCACCCGCAATCAAAGGGCATTCTGAACTCCACCAATGATGGAATGGAATCAAACTTCCCACACAGAACTACCATAACCAAGAGAAAATACTATAAGAGTTTGGTGGGCATTGACCTTGAGTTTTGGAGTTGTTGATTACCTATATGCAGAGAGCACTGTGGAGGGAAGGGAGGAAGACGTGGGGCGAGTCTGTGCAGTAACACCCACACGGGTCACGTTTTCCCCCCTCCCGCAGAAGCGGCAGCATGAGCATAGTGAGGCAAAGTGAGCAGAGCGAGGCTGGGAAGAAGGGAGCCCGAGTGGAGAAGAAAAAGTGTTCGGCAGGAGGGGAAAGAAAGGGTATTGGAGGTTCCAATTTCCCACGGCACACCTGATGATCGCTCACGGCACACTAGTGTGCCACGGCTCTCTGGTTGGGAAACACTGCCCTACTGCAGTGTTTTTCAACCTTTTTTGAGCCGCAACACATTTTTTACATTTACAAAATCCTGGGGCACACCACCGACCAAAATGACACAAAGTGACACTCTAACACAGTAATACATATAGTTAATATGTTTTTAAATGTATTTTATACACTCAGTGTGAAACCTGGGCCTGTTTCGGTGAACACAACATAGATATCCTGGCAGGAATGGCGGAAAGACACAAACTTCCCACACAGAACTCCCATAACCAAGAGAAAATACTATAAGAGCCTGGTGGGCATTGACCGTAGGTTTTGGAGTTGTAGTTCACCTGTATCCAGAGAGCACTGTGGACTCAAACAATGTTGGATCAGCATGAATATTCAATATGCCCAAATGTGAACACAGATGGAGTTTGGGGAAAATAGACCTTGACATTTGGGAGTTACAGTTTCTGGGGTTTATAGTTAACACACAATCAAAGAGCATCCTGAACTCTTGCAACAATGGAATTGAACCAAACTTGGCATATTGAACTCTCATTACCAACAGAAAGTACTGAAATGGTTTGCTTGGGAATTGACCTTGAGTTTGGAAGTTGTAGTTCACCTACACCCAGAGAGCATTGTGGACTCAACAATGTTATATTATGTTGTTGTTTGTTTTCTATCCAGAATCACAATGTTGGAAGGAGGCTCACCACTTTAAGGTCCCTAAAACAGGCATGGGAAAACCTTGGCCCTCTGGGTGCTTTGGACTCCAACTCCCACTATCCCTAACAGCCTGAGGCCCTTTCCTGCTTAAATGGCCGAGGGGTGGTATTTTCCCACTTCAGTCCACTTAAAATGTTGTTACTGCCTCTTGCAGAATTCTGGGCCTTGTAGTTTAGGGAAAGGCCTTTGAACTGCTCATCCAAAGAAGCCCTGGGCCTCCCTAAACTACAACCCCCAGAATCCGCATTTAAAGCGGATTGGTGGGGAAATGCTCAAGTGTAATGTGGCAGGAACGTGGCGCAGCTGGCTGGGTGTAAGCTGCATAAGGTCTCTACTGACCAGAAGGTCATGAGTTTGAGGCCTGCCTGGGTCGGGGTGAGCTGTCGACCAATTTGTGTGGCTTGTTGTCGACCTTTGCAACCCGAAATACAGTTGCATCTGTCAAGTAGGAAATGTAGGGACCACTTTGTGGGGAGGCTAAATTTAACTGATTTCTGGAATGTTAAATTGCCTCTATGTCTGTCTATATATGTTGTATGTCAATGGCAATGAATGTTTGCCTGTATATGCACATTGTGATCCGCTCTGAGTCCCCTGCGGGGTGAGAAGGGCGGAATATAAATGTCATAAATAAATGAATAAATAATAAATAAATAAATAAAATAAGTGTGATGAGGCCGTTAGAGAACATTAGAAAACATGTCGGATGTTGACAAGCTGGAATGTGTCCAGAGGAGGGCGACTAAAATGATCAAGGGTCTGGAGAACAAACCCTATGAGGAGTGGCTTAAAGAGCTGGGCATGTTTAGCCTGAAGAAGAGAAGGCTGAGAGGAGACATGATAGCCACGTGAGAGAAAGTCCTAGGGAGGGGGGAGCAAGCTTCTTTTCTGCTGCCCTGGAGACTAGGACGCAATGGACCAATGGCTTCAAACTACAAGAAAGGAGATTCCATCTGAACGTTGGGAAGAACTTCCTGACTGTGAGAGCCGTTCAGCAGTGGAACTCTCTGCCCCGGAGTGTGGTGGAGACTCCTTCTTTGGAGGGTTTGAAACAGAGGCTGGATGGCTATCTGTAGGGGGTGCTTTGAATGTAATTTTCCTGCATCTTGGCAGAATGGGGTTGGACTGGATGGCCCACGAGGTCTCTTCCAACTCTATGATTCTATGATACTGGCACTTACCACCTTATCACATGGAGAAATTTCCCAGTTGTAGGATACTTCCAACTCTTTTCAAGCAGGGAGAGGCACGGAGCTCATCACATGAGTTAAACATCTTCCGGCCCGTCATGCATGGTCCTCCATGGTTGGAAAGAGGCAGAAGTGTCCTGAAAGGAGGGAACTCCACAATCGATATCATCACATTGAGACATTTCCCCTGGCAGGACACTTCAGCCTCTTTTCAAGCTTGAAGAGGCATGGAGCTCATCACATGAGTTAAATTACTTCCAGCTATCATGCATAGCCCTCCGTGGAAGGGAAGAGGCAGGAGTGTCCTGAAAGGAGGGAACTCCACAATTGACCTCATCACATTGAGAGATTTCCCTTGCTAGGACACTTCGGCCTCTTTTCAAGCAGGGGGAGGCACGGACAGGCCCAGATTAACACTTTTTTGCACCCTAGGCCACAGTTTGGAATTACGCCCCCTTTAAGCCAACCTCCCACCACCTCCAAGATCCCCATTCCCACCGGCCGGAAAGCTCCGCTGTGCTCTGAAGGTCTCCTCGGGAGTCGGGAGGCTTGGGGAGAGCGCAGCGGGTGCAAACTCGCTCCAAAGGCATGCACGAGAGAGAGAGAGCGAAAGAGAGAGAGCGTGAGCGAGAGAGAGAAAGCAAGCGAGAGAGTGCGAGAGAGAGAGAGTGCGAGAGAGAGAGCGTGTGCACGAGAGAGAGAGCGAAAGAGAGAGAGAGCATGAGGGAGCAAGAGAGAGAGCAAGAGAGAGAGGGAGCGTGTGCACGAGAGAGAGAGAGCAAGAGAGAGAGGGAGCGTGTGCACGAGAGAGAGAGAGCGAAAGAGAGAGATAGCGTGAGCGAGCAAGAGAGAGAGCGAGAGAGAGAGAGCGTGTGCGCGAGAGAGTGCGAGAGAAAGAGCGAGAGAGAGAGAGAGTGAAAGAGAGAGAGAGTGAGCGAGAGAGAGCAAGCGAGAGAGAGTGCGAGAGAGAGAGAGAGAGAGAGAGCGAGTGCGAGAGAGAGAGTGCGAGAGAGAGAGAGCGTGTGCGTGAGACAGAGAGCGAAAGAGAGAGAGATAGCGTGAGCAAGCCTGAGAGAGAGAGCAAGAGAGAGAGGGAGCGAGAGAGAGAGTGCGAGAGAGTGAGAGAGTGAGAGAGAGTGAAAGAGAGCGAGAGAGAGGAAGCGAGAGAGAGAGTGCGAGAGAGAGAGCAAGAGAGTGCGAGAGAGCGAGAGAGAGTGCGAGAGATACCGTGTGCGTGAGACCGAGAGCGAAAGAGAGAGAGAGAGCGTGAGCAAGCCTGAGAGAGAGCAAGAGAGAGGGAGCATGTGCACGAGAGAGTGAGAGAGAAAGAGAGAGAGAGAGAGAGTGAAAGAGAGAGAGCGTGAGCGAGAGAGTGCGAGAGAGAGAGAGAGAGAGAGCGAGAGAGAGAGTGCGAGAGAGAGAGTGCGAGAGAGAGAGTGCGAGAGAGAGAGCGTGTGTGAGAGAGAGAGCAAGAGAGAGAGATAGCGTGAGCAAGCAAGAGAGAGAGAGCAAGAGAGAGAGGGAGCGTGTGCATGAGAGAGAGTGTGTGTGTGTGAGAGAGAGCATGTGCGCGAGAGAGAGAGCGAAAGCGAGAGAGCATGAGCAAGCAAGAGAGAGAGCGCAAGAGAGAGAAAAAGAGAAAGCGAGAGAGAGCGTGCGCGAGAAAGCGAGAGAGAGAGCGCGCACGAGAGAGGGGGGGAGGAGAGGGAGGAGAGACTTTGCCGGGAGAAGGAGCGAGGAGGGGCACGAGAAAAAGGGAAAGAGGGACGTAGACCAGGTTTTTTTTGGTCCGTAATCTCCCCGGCTTGCGCCCTAGGCCATGGCCTCGTTGGCCTTATGGGTAATCCGGGCATGGGCATGGAGCTCATCACATGAGATAAAGTACTTCCGACTGTCATGCATGACCCTCCATGGTTGGAAAGAGGGAGAAGTGTCCTGAAAGGAGGGAACTCCACAATCGACCTCATCCCATGGAGACATTTCCCCCTCGAAGGACACTTCAGCCTGTTTTCAAGCAGGAAGAGGCACGGAGTTCATCACATGGTCCAGGACTGAAAAGAGGCAGAAACGCCCTCAAAGGAGGGAACTCTGGACACGGGACAGCAATTCTTAACCATAGGATCGCATAGAAAGTAATGGTTTTAACCTTGTGTCGATCTCCTTTAATATAGGGGGGTTTGGGCAGGGCAAAGGATCTCTTGGTTTTTGGATAGGGGTGGGGTGGGGATGCAGGAAAGGCTGGGAAAACGTTTGCGCAAAGGAAGTTCTGTGCATAAAGAAGGGGTACGTAAAAGTGAAGAGGATCAAGCTGTGCGTGTTTGTGGGTGCCTGTGTCCTCAAATAATGAGATAAAGGGGTGAAGGGAAGGGGGAGGTGTTTCCCCGACTGCCTCCTTTTCTCTCCTTATGAGGCCCAAGAGCCCAAAAGAGGCAGCAAAAAGAGCAAGGACACAAACAAGCTCTGCTCTCCAAAATTCACAATAGTTTGGAGAAGTGTTTAGAGAAGTTTGGAGAGGTTTTGGGGAGGTTTGGAGAAAGTTCGGAGATGTTTGGAGAGGTGTTTGGAAAGACGTTCTGGATATGTGTTTGGAGAGGTTTTGGAGAGGTTTGGGGAGTTTTGGGGAGGTCTGGAGAGATGTTTGGAAACGTTTGGGGAGGTTTGGAAGTGTTTGGAGACCTTTGGAGATGTCTGGGGAGCTTTGGAACTTTGGGGAGGTTTGGAGAGCGTTAGAGAGATGTTTGGAGACATTTGGGGAGATTTGGAGACATTTGGAAAGGTTTGGAGTCTTGGAGGGGTTTGGAGACGGCTGGAGAGGTTTGGGGAGGTGTTTGGAGAGGTTTGTGAAGTTTTGGAGATGTGTTTGGAGACATTTGGAGACTTTGGAGAGGTTTGGAGACATTTGGAGTTTTGGAGAGGTGTTTGGAGACATTTGGGGAGGCTTGTGGAGTTTTGGAGATGTGTTTGGAGAGGTTTGGAGTTTTGGAAGGTTTGGAGTTTTGGAGAAGTTTGGAGAGGTGTTTGGAGAGATTTGGGAAGGTTTGTGGAGTTTGGGAGAGGTGTTTGGAGAGGTTTGGAGTTTTGGAGAAGTTTGGAGAGGTGTTTGGGAAGGTTTGTGGAGTTTTGGAGATGTGTTTGGAGAGGTTTGGAGTCTTTGGGGAGGTTTGGGGAGGTTTGGAGTTTTGGAGAGGGGGTTGGAGACATTTGGGAAGGTTTGTGGAGTTTTGGAGATGTTTTTGGAGAGGTTTGGAGTTTTGGAGAAGCTTGGAGAGGTGTTTGGAGACGTTTGGGAAAGTTAGTGGAGTTTTGGAGATGTGTTTGGAGTTCCGAGAAGCCTGGAGAGGTTTGGGAGTTTTGGAGAAGTTTTGGAGATGTGTTTGGAGAGGTTTGGAGTTCTGGAAAAGTTTGGAGAGGTGTTTGGGAAGGTTTGTGGAGTTTTGGAGATGTGTTTGGAGAGGTTTGGAGTTTTGGAGAAGTTTGGAGAGGTGTTTGGAGAGGTTTGGGAAGGTATGTGGAGTTTTGGAGATAGGTTTGGAGAAGTTTGGAGAGGTGTTTGGGAAGGTTTGTGGAGTTTTGGAGAGGTTTGGAGTTTTGGAGAAGTTTGGAGAGGTGTTTGGAGAGGTTTGGAGTTTTTGGGAAGGTTTGGAGACGCTTGGGAAAGTGTAGTTTGGAGAGGTTTGTTTGGAGGTTTGGAGGTTTGGAGACTTTGGAGAGGTTTGGGTAGGTTTGGAGTTTTGGAGAAGTTTGGAGAGATGTTTAGAGACGTTTGGGGAGCTCCGACGAGTTTTGGAGAGGTTTGGGAAGGTTTGTGAAGTTCCGAAGAGCCTCGGAGAGTGAGGTGCGTTGTAGGCGGATGCTGTCCGAAGGGCGGCGGGGCGGGGCCTGGGCGGATGCTGGGCGAGGAGGGGCCTGGTGGCTTTCCATCTCCTTGGCTCCCACGCCGCGCCTGCTGCAGAACTATATAAAGCGGCCTCGGCGGCGTCGGGGCGCAGAGCGAGACCCAGCGGCGATGAAAGGCGTCCGGAGGCGCAAAAGGCGAAGGCGAGGAAGGCCACGGCGGGCCCGCGGAGGAGGGAGAGGGAGATTGAGAGGAGGCGGCGGCGGAGGAGAAGAAGGCGACTGAGCAGGGGAGCACGCCTTGGCCGGGGCTGCCTCTCTCTCTCGTTCTCCTGGATGGCGGAGGTGGGTCTCGCCGGGGGCCCCTTGCCGGGCGCGCCCTCCTCGTCGTCCTCGTCGTCGCCCTCCTCTCCGGACTGGGACCCGCTGCCGGGCTTCTCGGCCTCGTTGGCGGGCGAGGCTCCGGCGCTGCTGCTGAGCGAGCGGCTGGGGCAGATCGAGGGTCGGCTGCAGCGGGGCTCGCCCACCGACTTCGCCCACCTGAAGGGCATCCTCCGGCGGAGGCAGCTCTACTGCCGCACCGGATTCCACCTGGAGCTCTTCCCCAACGGCACCGTCCACGGCACACGGCAGGACCACGGGCGCTTCGGTGAGAGGCTGCGGGGAGGAGCGGGAGGGACCCCGGGGACACACACCCAGCCAGGAAGAACACAACCCGACCCCTCCCGACAGATGGCCGCCCAGGGGGTTCATGAAGGAACAGGGCTATAGATTCAGGCTCCCAGTGGTGGGAGGGACCCCCAAGGGCCATTCAGCCCAACTCTCTCTATTCTGCCAAGGCAGGAAGAGCACAGTCAAAGCACCCCCGACAGATGGACATCCAGCCCCATAGACATTAGCAGGTTCATGGAGAAATATGACTGGCTATAGAGTTTCTAGGGTTGCAAAGCATCCCAAGGACCCACTTCTGCCAGGCAGGAAAAGCACAATCCGATCCCTCCCGACAGATGGCCATCCAGCCTCATAGGATGGAGAAACAGCGCTATAGAATCAAAGTCTCAGAGTTGGGAGGACCCCCCAGAGCCCTTTGACCAGGCAGGAAAAGCACAATCCGATCCCTCCCAGGCAGGAAAAGCACAATCCGACAGATGGCCATCCAGCCCCATAGGATGGAGAAACAGGGCTATAGAATCAAACTCCCAGAGTTGGGAGGGACCCCCCAGGGCCCTTTGACCAGGCAGGAAAAGCACAATCCGATCCCTCCCGACAGATGGCCATCCAGCCTCATAGGATGGAGAAACAGGGCTATAGAATCAAACTCCCAGAGTTGGGAGGGACCCCCCAGGGCCCTTTGACCAGGCAGGAAAAGCACAATCCGATCCCTCCCGACAGATGGCCATCCAGCCCCATAGGATGGAGAAACAGGGCTATAGAATCAAACTCCCAGAGTTGGGAGGGACCCCCAGGGCCCTTTGACCAGGCAGGAAGAAAATCCAATCCCTCCCGCAGATGGCCAAGCCCCAGGATGGAGAAACAGGGCTATAGAATCCTCCCAGAGTCCCCCAGGGCCCTTTGACAGATGGGCCATCCAGCCCCATAGGATGGAGAAACAGGGCTATAGAATCAAACTCCCAGAGTTGGGAGGGACCCCCAGGGCCCTTTGACCAGGCAGGAAAAGCACAATCCGATCCCTCCCGACAGATGGCCATCCAGCCCCATAGGATGGAGAAACAGGGCTATAGAATCAAACTCCCAGAGTTGGGAGGGACCCCCCAGGGCCCATTGACCAGGCAGAAAAAGCACAATCCGATCCCTCCCGACAGATGGCCATCCAGCCTCATAGGATGGAGAAACAGGGCTATAGAATCAAACTCCCAGAGTTGGGAGGGACCCCCAGGGCCCTTTGACCAGGCAGGAAGAGTTGGGAGGCACAATCCGATCCCTCCCGACAGATGGCCATCCAGCCCCATAGGATGGAGAAACAGGGCTATAGAATCAAACTCTCAGAGTTGGGAGGGACCCCCCAGGGCCCTTTGACCAGGCAGGAAAAGCACAATCCGATCCCTCCTGACAGATGGCCATCCAGCCCCATAGGATGGAGAAACAGGGCTATAGAATCAAACTCCCAGAGTTGGGAGGGACCCCCCAGGGCCCTTTGACCAGGCAGGAAGAGCACAATCCGATCCCTCCCGACAGATGGCCATCCAGCCTCATAGGATGGAGAAACAGGGCTATAGAATCGAACTCTCAGAGTTGGGAGGGACCCCCCAGGGCCCTTTGACCAGGCAGGAAAAGCACAATCCGATCCCTCCCGACAGATGGCCATCCAGCCTCATAGGATGAAGAAACAGGGCTATAGAGCCAGAAGGGACCACCAAAGGCCATTCAGTCCAATCCCCTTCTGCCAGGTGGGGAAAACCCAATCAAACCTCTCCTGACAGATGGCCATCCAGCCTCATAGCCATTAGCAGGTTCATGGAGAAATATGACAGCCTGTCAAATTGAAAGTTTCTAGAGTTGCAAAGGATCCCAAGGGTCATCTCGTCCGACCCCCTTCTGCCAGGCGGGAACAGCACAACCCGATCCCTCCCAACAGATGGCCATCCAGCAGGTTCATGGAGAAATCAGATGCTCCTAGAGTTGCAAGGGTCATCCAGTCCAACCCCTTCTGCCAGGCAGGAACAGCACAACCCAAGCACTCCTGTCAGATGGACATCCAACCTCATAGACGTGAGTGGGTTCGTGGAGAAACAGGGCTATAGAATCAGGTTCCTAGAGTCGGCAGGGACTCCCAAAGGCCATCCAGCCCAGGCAGGAAACACAATCTGATTCATTAGCAGATTTATGGGGAAATCAAAGGCTCTTAGAGTTGGAAGGGACCCCCAAGGGACATCTAGTCCATGCAGGAAAAGCACAATCAAAGCACTCCTGACAGATGGCCACCCAGCCTCATAGGCATTAGCAGGTTCATTGGGAAATAGGGCTATGGAATCAAAGGCTCCTAGAGTCAGAAGGGACCCCCAAGGGCCATCCAGTCCAAAACTCTTCATTCTTCCATGCAAGAAAAGCACAATCAAAGCACTCGCGACAGATGGCCACACAGCCTCATAGGCATTAGCAAGTTCATTGGGAAATAGGGCTATGGAATCAAAGGCTCCTAGAGTCAGAAGGGACCCCCAAGGGCCATCCAGTCCAAAACTCTTCATTCTTCCATGCAGGAAAGGCACAATCAAAGCACTCCCGACAGATGGCTATCCAGCCTCATAGGCATTAACAGGTTCATTGAGAAATAGGACTATGGAATCATAGGCTCCTAGAGTCAGAAGGGACACCCAAGGGCCATCCAGTCCAACCCCCTTCATTCTGCCATACAGAAAAAGCACAATCAAAGCACCCCCAACCGATGGCCACTCAGCCTTTGTTATAAGAAGAGGAGGAGGAGGAGGAAGGGAAGGAGGAGAAAGAGAAAGAAGAGCAACCAGGGGCGGTCCTACCAGTAGGCAAAGGACGCTGCTGCGTGGGCCGCCATCTGGGTAAAGGGCGCATTCCCCCGCCCGCCAGATAGTGTCCGGCCGATGTTCCGCTTTTGGGCCTTGTGCGCTCCGAGGCCGCGTCGTAGCAAACCTCTCTGCGTGCCGAATGGGGAGTGCTGTGTTTACAGGCTCCTGTGCCTGCGCACAGGCTTCTGTGCCTGGCATGCACAGGAGGCTTCTGTGCCTGCGCACAGGCATGAGAGGGGGGCACGTGCCGAATAGGGAGTGGTGTTTACAGGGGGCACCAAAAAAAAATGTTTTTTTGGGGGCAAAAAATAATGTTTACTTACCATTTAAAATTACCTTAGACTGTCCCTGAGAGCAACCCCAGGGGCCATTCAGTCTGACCCCCTTCTGCCAGGCAGGAATACCCAATCTGATCCCTCCCAATAGATGGGCATCTAGTGGGTTCGGCGAGAAATAGAGCTATAGAATCAAAGGCTCCTAGAGTCAGAAGGGACCCCCAGCGTCCATCCAGTTCATCCCCCTTCTGCCAGACAGGAAAAGCTCAACCCAAGCACCCCCCACAGATGGCCATCCAGCCTCATAGGCATTAGCTTGATCATGGAGAAATACGGCTATAGAATCAAAGGCTCCTAGAGTCAGAAGGGACCGCCAAAGTCCATCCAGCCCAACCCTTTTCTGCCAGGTAGGAAGACACAACCCGATTCCTCCCAACAGATGGCCGTCCAGCAGCTTCACTGGACTCCTATTTGGCATAGTTTTCAACAAAACAGCTCTAACAGTTGGGAAGTTAGTGCTAACATTCAGGTGGCATTTCTAGGCTGGAAAGGTTCCCCCTCTCCTGTTGTGGGTTGCGTGTGCTCCCCCAAAGGCTCCGGTTTCTCTCCCTTCAGCCCATGGATCATGCATTTGGGGGTCCAAAGTCTCCGCTCTTCATTCCCTGCTGGAGTACGCGTCAGCCCTGGCAGTGTCTGTTCCTCCAGCTGCTAAAGCCATTCTGCAGGTGCACACACACACACACACACACACACACACACACACATATATATATATATATTCCAAAATCACAAGCAAAGTAAGACTGGGTTTTCTCCTGTCCCACAAAAAGGGGGAGAAGCAGACTGCAATCGTACTCTTTGGGGCTGCAATCTGGCTGAGAAGACAAATAAGTCCCACCCGGAAACCTTTGAATTAGGACGTTGCTGTGTGTGTGTGTGTGTGTGTCAGGAGCGACTTGAGAAACTGCCAGTCGCTTCTGGTGTGAGAGAATTGGCCGTTGCAAGTATGTTTTGATGTTTTGCCATCCTTGTGGGAGGCTTCTTTCAAGTCCCCCTACATGGGAAGCTAGAGCTGACAGAGGGAGCTCATCCACGCTCTCCCCGGATTTGAAGCGCTGACCTATCGGTCAGCAATCCTGCTGACAAAAGGGCGTAACCACATTGCGCCAAAGGGGGCTCCAGGACGTTGCTGGAGCTGTGGTGTGCTTTCAAGTAAGCCATTGGCTCATAAAGCCAATGGGATTCTGGGCTGTGTCCAAAGAAGTCTAGTGTCTGTACTGTGGGAATAATAATAATATTTATTTATACCCCGCCACCATCTCCCCAACGGAGACTCAGGGCGACTTTTATTTATTTATTTATTTATTTACTATTGATTTCTTCATACTTGTGAGTTGCCACATCAGGCATGGCTCGGGGAGACCTAAAGCAATGGACTAAAAGTTTAAAAACACAATGAGGCCAAGCCCAACAGTGCATTACCATAAAATAATAATAAAAAACAAACACACACACACACAAAGCAACACAATAAGGTAAATAAATCATAAAATACACTATACCTGCCACCATCTCCCCAATGGGGACTCAGGTTGGCTTACATGAGGCCAAGCCCAACAGTGCATTACCATAAAACAGTGTTTTTCAACCATTTTTGAGCCGCGGCACGTTTTTTACATTTACAAAATCCTGGGGCACACCACCAACCCAAATGACACAAAGTGACACTCCAACACAGTAATACATAGAGTTAATATGTTTTTATATGTATTTATACACTCAGTGTGAAACCTGGGCCTGTTTCGATGAACACAACAGAGATATCCTGGCAGGAATGGCAGAAAGACACACACGAAGCTCTTGCTCAAAAACTTTTCCATCACTGTCTTGTCTTGCTGTGATCTCAGGAATGTCAGAAAAACACAAACTTCCCACACAGAACTCCCATAACCAAGAGAAAATACTATAAGAGTTTGGTGGGCATTGACCTTGGGTTTTGGAGTTGTAGTTCACCTATATCCAGAGAGCACTGTGGACTGAAACAATGTTGGATCAGGACCAAACTTGGCATGAATACTCAATATGCCCAAATGTGAACACAGATGGAGTTTGGGGAAAATAGACCTTGACATTTGGGAGTTACAGCTTCTGGGATTTATAGTTAACACACAATCAAAGAGCATCCTGAACTCTTGCAACAATGGAATTGAACCAAACTTGGCATATTGAACTCTCATTACCAACAGAAAGTACTGAAAGAGTTTGCTTGGGAATTGAGCTTGAGTTTGGATGTTGTAGTTCACCTACACCCAGAGAGCACTGTGGACTCAAACAATGTTACGTTATGTTGTTGTTTGTTTTCTATCCAGAATCACAATGTTGGAAGGAGGCTCACCACTTTCCGGTCCCTAAAACAGGCATGGGGAAACTTCGGCACTCTGGGTGCTTTGGACTTCAACTCCCACCATTCCTAACAGCCTGAGGCTCTTTCCTGCTTAAGTGGATGAGGGGGGGGGGGGAAGGAAAAGGGCCTGAGGCTGCTGGGAATGGTGGGAGTTGGAGTTCAAAACACCTGGAAGGTCCAAGTTTGCCCATGCCAGCTTTCGACAGAGACCTCTTCCTCCCCCTCCCCCTTCGCGCCCTTTCTTCCCCCTCCTGCCGAACACTTACTTTTTCTTCTACACTGCCGCTTCTGCCGCCATTTTGATCCGAGGGGGCAGCGTGAGCGTGTTCAAGAGGGGAGGGGGGAGGGAGGAAGGCGTGACCCATGCGAGCGCTACTGCGCAGACTCGCCCCAGAGCAAAACGAGGCAAAGCGAGCAGAGCGAGGCTGGGAAGAAGGGAGCCCGAGTGGAGAAGAAAAAGTGTTCGGCAGGAGGGGGAAGAAAGGGTATTGGAGGTTCCAATTTCCCACGGCACACCTGATGATCGCTCACGGCACACTAGTGTACCACGGAACACTGGTTGGGAAACACTGCCATAAAATAATACCAAAACACACACACAGCAACACAATAAGGTAAATAAATCCTAAAATATACTATACCCACCACCATCTCCCCAACGGGGACTCGGGGCGGCTTACATGAGGCCAAGCCCAACACTGCATTACCATAAAAGAATAACACCCCCCCCCCACACACACACACAAAGCAACACAATAAGGTAAATAAATCCTAAAATATACTATACCCGCCACCATCTCCCCAACGGGGACTCAGGGCGGCCTAAAGGCCAAGCCCAAAACACACACACACACACACACAAAGCAACACAATAAGGTAAATAAATCATAAAATACACTAAACAATAAAAAATAATGCAACAAGATAAAATCATTCATCATAATAACAATGAGTGGGCCATATGTAAAGGATAAAATATTTAAAAAGGTCATGGTGCTTCTCTCTTCTCTTTATGATCCTATAGTTATATTTCTCCATAAACCCACTGGATGGCCATCTGTCGGTAGGGATCGTATTGTGCTTTCCCTGCCTGGCAGAAGTGGGTTGGACTGGATGGTCCCTGGGGGTCCCTTCAAACTCTGAGAGTCTGATTCTATAGCCCTGTTTCTCCATGAACCCACTCATGTCTATGAGGCTGGATGTCCATCTGTCGGGAGGCTTTTGATTGTGCTTTTCCTGTCTGGCAGAAGGGGGTTGGAATCACACTGTGTCCAATTCTGAGCATATCAGTTCAAGAGAGAGATTCCACATGAACATGAAGAAGAACTTCCCAGTAGTAAGAAGAGCTGTTCAGCAGTGGAACTCTCTGCTTTAGTGTCCAGTGGAAGCTTTTAAACCAGCGTTTCTCAACTTGGAGTGGGGTCGGAGGGGGGTGTCAGTGGGGTCGCCAAAGACCATCAGAAAACAGTTTTTTCTGTTTATCCCGGGGGTTCTGTGTGGAAAGTTTGGCCCAATTCTATCGTTGGTGCGGTTCAGAGCGTTATTTGATTGTAGGCATTAGGCAAACTAAAAATCACAGCAACTACAACTCCCAAATGACAAAGTCTATTTCCCCCAAACTCCACCCGTGTTCACATTTGGGCATATTGAGGATTTGTGCCAAGTTTGGTCCAGATCCATCATTGATTGAGTCCACAGTTCTCTCTGAGTATAAGTGAACTACAACTCCCAAACTCAAGGTCAATGCCCACCAAACCCTTCCAGTATTTTCTGTTTATCATGGGGGTTCTGTGTGGAAAGTTTGGCCCAATTGTATCATTGGTGCAGTTCAGAGCATTCTTTGATTGTAGGTGAACTATAAATCCCAGCAACTACAACTCCTAAATGTCAAGATCTATTTCCCCCAAACTCCACCAGTGTTTAGATGTGGGCATATTGAATATTTGTGCCAAGTTTGATCCACCATTGTTTGAGTCCACAATGCTCTCTAGATGTAGGTGAACTACAACTCCCAAACAGAAAGTCAATGTCCACCAAACCCTTCCAGAATTTTCTGTTTATCACTCTAACTCAACTTCCAACAGGCCTATTTACACAGAAGTAAACAGAACGGGCTCCTTTCCCCAGGAAGTGTATTTAGGCCTGGCGCCTAACATAACAGAACGGTGCACGAAACATAATGGGATTTCCCACCCTTTTGGATCCGAATCCATGCCTATCTGACCCACCAGCATCCTGTTTTCAAGTGCGGACAGAGAGATGAGGAATAAGGGAAACACAATTCGTCCCTGAGGTTCACCTGACCGGTTCGTCTTGATGAAGAAGCCAGTGTAGCCCTGAAAACTTGCATAATTTTGGGCTTTGAGGTATCACACTTAGGGCTTCGGTTAAATCAGAAATACTTGCATCCACACTGCAGAATGGATGCAGTTTGGCACGGGGAATTCCAGACAGGAAACAATTGGAGCCAGCTAACACCTCCCAACAAAGGATTGCCCCAGGCAGCAACCAGCTGCAAAGCCATTCAATGCTAATCAAGCTGGACAATTGCAACATTGCTTCAAACAAGAGTTTTTTCTCCCACCCTGGACATTATTCCTCATATAGATGAGGGTTGAATGAAAAGTAATGCCTCCACCTTCGTAACTCCTCAACAGATGGCAGTACTGGTATCAGGCCCGGAGAAACACCTTTTTGCGCCCTAGGCCAAGCAAGCTTAGGACGGTGGCAGCGAGGTCCTCAGGTCGTAGGTTTGGTTTGAGTTTCCTTCTCTTAGATGGTTGACCTCACAGGGTTAGACGATCACCATCTGCCCGGGTTTGAAATTAGAGTTTACTTTCTCTTAGGATGGTTGCCAAAAGGCTAGAGAGCCCATCCTGCCCGTTGACGCTTTTTGTCAGGCCCTTCGGTTGTGACCTGTCTGGCATGGGAGGCCCTACCGGTGGCTATTATGCCACCGCCAGCGTAGCTCACAACTTCATTAGGGTATGCAAGCCTCTCCCCCACAACAAGGGGGAGCCAATGGAGAGGACCAGATTTGGCACAAATACCCAATACGGCCACATTTGAATACTGATAGGATTGGGGGGGGGGGGGGGGTGATTTTGTCATTTGGGAGTTGATACTAATCAGCAGCACAGTGAATCCACTCTGATGTTTAGTCCGAACTTTAAAGGAGCTCCCTAACATGTCGAACTCTTATCGTCCCCAACACCCTCAAACACTTTTCACAAAAAGTCGGACTAAAACCAGGGGTGGGCTCTATATTACCCTTGCCATGGAAAGCAGCATCCTCCACTCTTTTTAGCCAAGGAAAGTGCCTTGTGGACATTACTGCCCAGCAGCTGGCTAGTCCTAAGTTTGGGTCTTTGCGGCCCATTGCACACAGATGTATAAAGTCCTCATTGAACTGGATTATATGGCAGTGTAGACTGAGATAACCCAATTCAAGAAAGGCATTGCGTAGTATCTGCCTTGGGTCATATGGCTTTGTGGAAGGGCCCTGAAATAAGATCTGCTATATATTTTGTGCATTGGCACATCTTTGTTCCTAGCAGTTCAAAGAGATAGCCAGGTTTATAGGTCTAACAACTGAGAAGCCTGTATGGCTGTGCAGAAAGGCCCTGAGTCTGCCCAGTAAAGAGCAGAACGGGCTGCTCTGCAGTTATCCACCTCCTTGTGGAGGTGGCACCTGAAAAGCCTTGGATATGGTGTGACTTTTGCAAAACGGCCATTCCCAGCGCTGTCCAAAGGCCCCGAGGTCAAAGATTCAGCACCTCGGTGATCCCTTTCTAGAAGCAAAGCCCTGGCCCAACCCTGTGCCATCTAAAGCCTCTTGAAATGCGAGAATGGCAGAGAGAGTGAATACAGGGAAGCAAATCTGGCCTCCTGAATCCGTCCTCGCAAAAGCCGGGAGTGGTTTTTGGGCCTGGGTCAAGAATTCCCTTTCTGCGGCCAAATGTGATTTGTTTTTCCAGCTTTTGCTTCCATGGCAGAGAGTGAGGGAAAGAGAGCGGGAAAGGGTGGTTGGCTCCGTCCCTCGGCTCGCTCTCCAGAATGTCGGAAGCTTGCAGAAGCCCAGGTCTCCTGAAAGAGCCAGGCCGCCTGCCAGTCATTGGGATCTTCTTGCAGGCCATTGTTTGGAGGTCCCTCCAGCTGCCGCACCTGTCAAAAGGGGAACAAAGGGGGATTTTGTCCAGATTGCTGCAAATCTCAGGTTTTCAGCTCCCTCCGGCAACTGCTTGGGAACAGGTGCCTGGCCTGGGCCAGCCTCTCCAGGCCTTTCGGAGAAATGCCTTCTGTTCAATAGGCTCAGGAGATATGAGGGGCGTTCATTAAAGATTTCCCCTGACCCACTTCTATTTATCACAGGATGCCGAAACTGCACATGTGTCGTGATATAAGTCTCTCTAGGTTACGTGCCAATGTACAACTCAGAACTGAGAACGGTCTTAACGTTACAGGTGCTGAAGTGTTGTGAGGTTTGAGAACGGTCCCAGTGGAATAGAGAGCAGTCCTCAAGTTCTTTTCCTTGTTTTTTTTTAAAGTTTTTCTAAGCCTGACTACTCTGGGAAAGGGTAGTAGTGTAGGTGTGTAGACTGCTAAGGAAGCAGTGGCTGTTAATGACCAGCAGAGTGTGTGTAAACTGCTGAGTTATTAGTTTTAGGAGTGCAGTAGCTTAGTGTTAGACTGTATCTCCACAGTTAGCATATTGTAACCTTAAGAAGTACCTCTGAGTAGATTGTAACCACCCAAGCTCTTGAACTCTTGAAACCTCCAAGCTCGAAACACTGTTTAAATAAACTTGACAGTTCTTTGATAAAAAAGTTCTTTTCCTTGAAAGGCTGCTCACCAAAGGAGACGTTCGATGAGATGAAAAAGGTTTGTGGTGAGGATTCCCCATCATATGATGGAGTCAAGAACTGGCATCGTCCGTTCCAATATGGTAGGACTTCGGTGCAAACAGTTCCAGGGCGACCCCATTCTGCAGTTGATGAACACACCATCCAGCCAGTAGAGGTCGCCATTTTGGAAAATCACCGCATAACCATTCTCCACCGAGCCCAAAATGTCAAGATGTGTTTGAGGTTCGTGGGAAAATCACCCAAGACCATATTCCCATGCATAAGGTATCCGCTCACTGGGTTCCCCGGCTGCTCACACCTTTCCAGAAGCAGGAACTAGGCAAATGCTCTCAGGCTCTCTTGACAATGATATGCCATGGAAACCAGGAGGACTTTTTCCACAGACTGATCACACAGGGTGAAAGCTGGGCCCATCACTCTGATCCTGAGACTCAAGTCCAATCGATGCAATGGAAGCATCCTGACTCACCACCTCCAAAGAAGGCACATGCCCAACTCTTGGCAGGCAAGGTCCTGCTCACAGTATTTTGGGACCAGCACGGAGTAGGATGGATGGATTTCCTAGCAAAGGGGACCATGATCACTGGGGCAGACTAGGCTTCACTGCTGCAGACATTGTGGGAGGCCATCAAAACCAAGAGACCTTTGTTGATACGCGCCCCAAAGGTGTCCGTCTGCCTTCTGCAAGGCCATGCACCAGTTCACAACTCACATACTGCCCAAATGGAAGAAGCATGGCCCTGTGGCTTTGGCATTCTGCCACATTCCCCTATTCCCTCAACCTTGTACCATTGGACTTGCACCTCTTTCCAACAAGGTTATTTTTGAAGGGCAAGCATTTCTCAAGTGATGGGACTCTGATTCCCGAAGCCACAACTGCTTTTGGAGCAGCCTGTCAATTTCTACATGCGAGGTGTTTACAGTGGGAAAGGTGTGTGTCCCTAGAGGGCACTGACGGAGACCTAATACCAAATGAGAGACTCCCTCCTGGGCAGGCCTGGATTACCCATAAGGCCAACCTAGGCCATGGCCTAGGGGCACAAGCCGAGGGGGGCGCAATTCACAGACCAAAAAAAAGTTAATTAAAAAAAATCTCAGTGGCCAGCACTTGGGAAGCACAAAGGCCCCGGAGGGAGAGAGGGAGGGAGGGAGACAGGGCCGAGCCTGGTCTCAAGGCAGGACACGCAGGGCGGGGAGCAGCAGCAGCGGCTCTCCTCCCTGCTACTCAGCCGGGGGCGGAGCCTGCCAGGGTGACATCACTCCCTCCCTTCTCCACCAGGCCCGCCTTCCTTGTTTGCTCCATCACCTCCCAGGGTGACGTCACTCCTTCCTTCCCTCCCCCTGGGAGGGGAGGCGGGAGTGGGTGGGCCAGGAGTGAGTCCTCCGAGCTCGCCTCCTGGCCCCGCCTCCGCCTTGTGACACCCATCAATCAAAGCTGAAGGGCAGCATCCGGCTCCCTCTTCCCTCCCAGGCTGGCATGGCTCCAGACTCTGCCAATAGGAAGGCGAGGGCCTGCTTGGAGATGGAAGTCCACGGAGGGGGGTTCTCCCTGAGCCACGGATTGCAACCGAGGAGGAGCAGTGGCCCTGAAGAAGACGGAGATGGTTGGGTGTCTCCCTCTCTATCTCCAGGGAGCTCTCCCCCCCCCCCCCCGAAGGAAAGCCACCCAGGCCTCTCCCCACTACTCTCCCTCCCTGGGGCACGGAGATCCTAATCAGCCCCGGCAGATGGCCACCCTGCCACGGCCCCCGAGCCCCCCGGGCGAGGAAGGAAGGAAGGAAAGGCAGGCGCGGCTTGGGCCCCACCCTCTCTTCCCGGATCCCAAACAACAACTTTCCGTGCCGGTAGTAGAGGGGGCGTAATTCCAATGTGTGGCCTAGGGCACAAAAAGTTGTTGATCCGGGCCTGCTCCTGGGCACAAAGAAGATGGGGCAACTTGGAAGGTGCTGAACAGACTGCACTCTGGCACCACAAGATGCAGAGCCCAGCCTTAGTGGAGTCCACAACATGCATGTGTGGAGAAGAGCAAACCATAGACAACCTATGCAACCTGAGCCCTGCCACATGCACAAGGGAGAACCTTCTTATAGCAACACCAGAGGCACTCCGAGTGGCCAGCTACTGGTCAAAGTACATTTAGTACAATGCCAAGTTTGTAAACTTTGTGTGTTTTTAAAAAATAGATTACAACTGTACTTTTGGTTCTCTCCCGATACGATAAATAAATAGCCTATGGAGAGAAGGACTCATAACTGTGTCAAATTTCATTGCTCTCAGTCCACAGGAAGTGGGTCAGGGGAAATCTTTAATGAACGCCCCTCGTAAAATTATGATCATGCTGATAAAATCCGCTTTGCCTCTTAGCCAAGAGACATTAACTTACCCTATGTGCTGCCTTTCTCCAAGAGCAGGGCCCAACTCTTTTTCCACTCATGGAAACAAAGGGCTTGCAAAGAAAAAGTGGACCTTGTTGTTGTTGTTAGTATTATTATTAGCCCCACTTTTGATGAAGATGCCAAGAAAGGCTTCATTCTGTTGTGGCTGGAATCACTGGGCTGCTGTGAGTTTTCCAGGCTGTATGGCCATATTCCAGAAGCATTCTCTCCTGACATTTCTTCCACATCTATGGCAGGCATCCTCAGAGGTTATGAGGTTTGCTGGAAACTAAGCAAGTGGGGTTTATATATCTGTGGAATGATGTCCAAGGTGGGAGAAACAACTCTTGTCTGTTTGAGACAGGCGTGAATGTTGCCAGTGCTACCTTGATTAGCACTTAATGGCCTTGCAGCTTCAAAGCCTGGCTGGTTTCTGCCTGGGGCAATCATTTATTGTGAGGTGTTAGCTGGCCCTGATTTTTTCCCCATTTTTTGAGTGTTCCTCATTATTTACTGTACTAATTTTAGAGTTTTTTTTAATACTGGTAGCCAGATTCTGTTCATTTTCATGGTTTCCTCCTTTCTGTTGAAACTGTCCACGTGCTTCTTGTGGATTTCAGTGGCTTCTCTGTGTAGTCTGAGATGGTGGTTGTGAGAGTGGTCCAGCATATCTGTGTTCTCAAATAATATGCGGTGTCCAGGTTGGTTCATCAAGTGAAAACCTGGAAATGAATAAAATCTGGGAATGTGTGACTCTCTCTAAAGCTCAGCCATGGAACAGCAAGAGCCAAATCTGCTTGATATTATTAGATCATCTTACCATAACACTATACAGTTTGGGTGAGATGTTGCTCAGCAGGATGATGCCCACCGTGATGCTCCTCCTTGACATAACTTTCCTCTCTCTCCATTTATGTCTCTTTGAAGGGATTCTGGAGTTCATCAGTTTGGCTGTGGGACTGGTCAGCATCCGAGGAGTGGACTCCGGGCTTTATCTGGGGATGAACGAAAGAGGGGAGCTCTACGGATCGGTAAGCATGACCCTGGACAAGATCTACCACTTTGCATGGAATACGCCTAGCTGTGTTGTGCACATCGATACCTTAAAGTAGGGGTGGGCAATTATTTTTTCCAAGGGGCCACACGAGAGCCAATAAATATTATGGAGGGCCGCACCTAAAGGCTAAACTACATTCCAATCTACATAATTTATTTATTTATTAAGCCCCTACAAATCACAGACCAGGCCCAAACTTGGCACACAGAGTACCCATGACCCACTGGTGCAGTTTTGAGTGGGACGGACCATGGATGATGGGAGTTGAAGTACCTTCCCTCACTTTCAGAGACCACTGCAACCCTCATCCAGAGAATGACCAAGACCAAATGTGACACACACAGCCCCCATGACCCACTCTACATCCTGGTGCTGTTTGGAGGGGGATGGACCATGGCCAATGGGACTTGCAGTACCTTCACTAAGTTCCTGAGACCACTGCAAGCCACATAAACATCTAATAGGAACCAACCTTGGCACACAATGTCTTCCTCAAATAACCCGGGCACCGCCGGGTCCTCAGCTAGTGGGATATAAATGGGGGTGATGGATGGTGTTTGACGTGTTTTTTTATTCCTTCTTTTGCAGAAGAAGCTCACCAGGGAGTGTGTCTTCCGGGAACAGTTTGAGGAGAACTGGTACAACACTTACGCCTCGACGCTGTACAAACACTCCGACTCCGAGCGGCAATATTACGTGGCCTTGAACCGGGATGGCTCCCCTAGAGAAGGATATAGGACTAAGCGGCACCAGAAGTTCACCCACTTCTTGCCCCGACCGGTGGACCCCAGTAAGACGCCCATCATGTATAGGGACCTTTACCACTATAGGTGATCCAGACTCTGGGTTTCCTGTGTGCGTATGTGTATACATATATATAAATATATAGGGAACAGAGGGATGCTTTCGGTGCTCCTTGCCAAACGGAGAAGGACCTGCTATGACTTTCTCAAGTCTTGAAGGCAACTCTGTTTACATCAAAGCGACTTTTTTTTGTGGCCGGAGATGGATGCAGGTCTTGGAAGGGAAATAAATAGACCAAAGATACTTTTTTTGGAAGTGGAAACGGATGCAGAACCTGGAAGGAAAATAAGCAAATCCAAGTTCCTTCTTTGAGGGAGGAGATGGATACTTCGACCACCACTGGTGCCTTCTTTATTTGATAAGGAAAAGGACCAAAGAAACCCTAAGATAATTGTATTATTATGTTCTGAAATGACAGTTACCACCAGCATCAATTGCTGGACATACAATTGAGACAAAGGGTGGTGTATTTTGAGGGAAAGCCTTTGGATGGATTGGGTTTGCTCTTTGGATGTATCCAAATGGACTTCTTGCTAGATGAAACACCCTGATGTATCCAAATGGACTTCTTCTGAAAATCCTGACATATCCAAGTCCATTTTAAATCATGATCCCGATGGATTTATTCGAACGGACCTGCTGGGAGAAATATCCTGACGTATCCAAATGGACTTCTTGCGGGATTGAACACCTTGATGTACCCAAATGGGCATCTCCAACTTCTGGACTTCTTTTAGGACAAATGACCAGTGGATTCAAATGGAATTGGATATCTGGACTTCTTAGGAACTGGACGATGAATGTGCTTTTGTGTGTTCCTATTGTGCAAGTTTCCAATCTTTGGGAAACGAGCGCAGGAAATACCGTATGCGTGATTTCACAGCGACCACGGTGGAGAAAAGGGCGCAACGGGGCATCAAGCGTTGCCCAATGTAAATACGGCCCTGTCTCCGAGGACAAACTCTATTTATATAAAGTGTATATGGGTATTTATTTTATATATTTATTTATTTCAGCAAAAAGAAATAATAATTATTTTATTTTTTAACAAAGGAAATAAGAGAAAGATTATGGCCTAAACTTTTGCCGATTGAAAGAGAGGAGCGGGTGGGAGTATGCGGGGGAATAGAGTTTGAAGAGCTTAACCAGCAATAAAATTGTCTTTATATCTATCCTATCTATATGACGGGGTGGTTTGCTGATTTGTTCCAATGGAATATATGAAAGAGAAGAAATGAGTAAGAAACACAAGATATTGTCATTTCAGGGAACTGGGAAGTTTCTAAACTGATGAATACCTGCTCAATGGTAAACACAAAAAGGCAGATTAATATATAATTTCTTGATACAGTAGTTTCGCTTATCCGACATAAGCAGGCCGGCAGAACTTCAGATCATCTATCTATCTATAATAAAAGTCGGTGTTTGCGGCGGGAGGTGCGGAGGGCGGGAGGTGCGGAGGAATATGTGGCAGCTTTTCGATTGGTTGCCACTGTGGGATTATTTGCATAAAGGACTCTCATTGGCCAGCCTCAGAACTCCAACACTCTTAAGGCACCAGATTATTTGCATAAACGACTCTCATTGGCCAGCCACAAAACTCCAAAGCTCTAAGGCACCAGACAGTTTTTCCGTTGGAAATGGAATGTTCATTTCCTAATAGGATTTCACTGCAGAGAGAGGGTTTGATGATGTACTGTGAAAGCTAGGCCCCAGATTTCACTACAGAGAGAGAGTTTCCTGATGTACTGAGAGCACTACTAGCATTACAAGCTAGGCCCAAAAATAGGCATACATCCTTCCAGCCAACGGTGAAAAAACCACTTTTCCCAACAGGGCTCAGCCTGAATTGACAGTAAGGCTTCCTAGGCCTCAGCCTGAATTGACAGTAAGGCTTCCTAGGCCACAGCCTGCATTGACAGTACGGCTTCCTAGGCCTCAGCCTGCATTGACAGTAAGGTTTCCTAGACTTCAGCCTGAATTGACAGTAAGGGTTCCTAGGCCTCAGCCTGAGTGGACAGTAAGGTTTCCTAGGCCTCAGCCTGCATTGACAGTAAGGCTTCCTAGGCATCAGCCTGAATTGACAGTAAGGCTTCCTATGCCTCAGCCTCAATTGACAGTAAGGGTTCCTAGGCTTCAGCCTGTATTGACAGTAAGGGTTCCTAGGCCTCAGCCTGAATTGACAGTAAGGCTTCCTAGGCCTCAGCCTGAATTGACAGCCTCAGCCTCAATTGACAGAAAGGATTCCTATGCCTCAGCCTCAATTGACAGTAAGGGTTCATAGGCCTCAGCCTGAATGAACAGTAAGGCTTCCTAGGCCTCAGCCTGAATGAACAGTAAGGCTTCCTAGGCCTCAGCCTGAATGGACATTAAGGCTTCCTAGGCCTCAGCCTGCATTGACAGTAAGGATTCCTATGCCTCAGCCTCAATTGACAGTAAGGGTTCATAGGCCTCAGCCTGAATGAACAGTAAGGCTTCCTAGGCCTCAGCCTGAATGAACAGTAAGGCTTCCTAGGCCTCAGCCTGAATGGACATTAAGGCTTCCTAGGCCTCAGACCATTTCAAATAACCCGGGCACCGCCGAGGCCCAAAGCTAGTAGAATCATAAAATCCCAGAGTTGGAAGAGACCTCGTGGGCCATCCAGTCCAACCCTATTCTGCCAAGAAGCATTAAAATCGCATTTGAAGCACCCCCGACAGATGGCCCTCCATCCTCTCCTTCAATGTCTCCAAAGAAGGAGCCTTCCTCCACCACACTCTACTGAAGGCAGAGAGTTTCACTGCTGAACAGCTCTCTCTCGCCGTAGGAAGCTCTTCCTCATGTTCAGGTGGAATTTCCTACCTTTCCTGTAGTTTGAAGCCATTTTTCCATTGTGTCCTAGTCTTCAGGGCAGCAGAAAACAAGCCTGCTCCTTATGATTTCCCCTCACCTCTTGATCCATGGCCCTGATCGTGTCTCCTCTCAGTCTTCTCTTCTGCAGGCAAAACATGCCCAGCTCTATAAGCCACTCCTCATAGGGCTTGTTCTCCAGGCCCTTGATCATTTTAGTCACCCTTCTCTAGACACATTCCAGCTTAGAGACAACATCTCCATTCAATTGTGGTGCCCAGAATTGGACACAATGTGATTCCAGATGTGGTTTGACCAAGGATAGAATATGGGTAGCATGACTTCCCTGGATCTAAACACTAGACTCCTATTTATGCAGGACAACATCCCATTGGCTTTTTTGCAGCTGCATGACATTGTTGGCTCATATTTAACTTGTTGTCCACGAGGACTCCAAGATCTTTTTCCCAGGTAGGACTGTCGAGCTAGACATCCCCCATTCTGTATCTTTGCATTTTTTCCGGATAAGCCAAAATGTCAAATAATAGGGAGTCTCCTACTGTTACTCGTCCGACGTGGCACTAGACACCTAGAATATGTACTAACCACAGGGAGCCAAAGTTAAAGCAAGGCAAAGCCTCGGGGCTAGAGCGGCCCAACAGGAGGAGTGTGGAAATCACAGAGGAAAGAAGGACACTTCCGCTTCCAGTCCTGTCTCTTTCCCCCTTTCCTCCCTCCTCATCTTGCCTTGTTCACTTATTGGGAATGGAGAGAGAGTTGGGGAGCGCTCCTTTAATTGAAAAGGTCGGATAAGAGCATCGGATAAGATGGAATGTCGGAGAAGTGAAGGTTGGATAAGCGAGACTCTACTATATTAAGAATATGGAGTTATAAGGGTACTTCCTACACATTGAGTTTGGGAAATGATCTCCCTCCCTTTTTTCTTGCATTACTACTACGGTACTACTACTACTACTACTACTAATAATAATAATGCAATATTCAAAAACACCTTGACGTACCATGGAGGAACTCTTCTGCAGACGAAATCCTGAAGGTCTAGTATCATAGTTCAGGCAGATGCACTAGGGCAGCGTTTCCCAACCTTTTTTGAGCCACGGCACACTTTTAACATTAAAAAACTCCGGGGGCACACCACCAAATCAAAATGACACAAAATGACACTCTAACACAGTAAAGAACGGCTGGGGAATGGTGGCCTGCTGGGAGTACCGAAGCTGGGGGAGGGGGCGGAGCTAGGCCGCACCATGCCCCTCCCCCCCCGGCTTCAGCTCTCCCACAGCTTCTCCAGCCTTGAGGGGGCAGTGCCAATCCAGTGGCGGCAGAGCCAGCACAATGCTGGCTTGGCACTGTCCCCTCACGGCTGGAGAAGCTGTGGGAGAGCTGAAGCCGGGGGAGGGGGCGGAGCCAGGCCGCACATGCCCCTCCCCCTGGCTTCAGCTCTCCCACAGCTTCTCCAGCCTTGAGGGGGAAGTGCGAGCGAGGGGCAGGAGTCATGGCCTCCGTCTGTGGCGCCACTCTCCGCCATGACTCCCGTTCCTCGCTCGCTGAAGCCACGCGGAGGAACAGGAGCATGAGCGGTGCCGGGGCAATATTCATGGCGGGAGTCATGGCAGATTGGAGGCTGGCTGGGAAAATGGCCGAAGGAGGCGGCGCCCTGGCCCCTTCTTCTTTGCCGTCACCCGGCCCTTCCTCCTCCTCCCCCAAGCAGCAGGAGTTCGGCAGGAGGAGGGGGGAAGGAAGGGGGGCAGAGAGCTTTTCTCGCGGCACAGCAGGAGGTTCATCACGGCACACTACTGTGCCGCGTCACACCGGTTGGGAAACACTGCAATAGGTCTTCCCCCAAACGACTCTAAGTCCCATTCGCAACTACAAATCTCAGGACTCTATAGGATTGAGCCAGAACACTTTGAAACAGAAGCAAGAGCCTCAAAGCCTAATAAATACGGCAACAAGGTAAAGGTGTGTCGCTCTACATACATGGACAAAACGATTTGGGCAAAATTGTTTATTTTCTTGTTGCTAAAAATGCTGGTTACGGTTTACTGATGCTCCTGAAAAGTCGCCTCGGACATTAGCAAGACAGGAAAGAGACTCAAACCCCTCTGATTCGATGAATTACAGGGCCAAAACAAGAGCTATTTATTTTCCCCTTGCTTGACAATGTATTCTCAATATAGAAGTCCTCCATTTCCACCTTGAAGTCCCTCTTCCACAAGGCAGCGGCACCCAAGAACGAACCCCTTTGCTCCCTTATTTTGGTTTTGAAAGGATAATCCCCCCTTTTTCTTTGTCTTCATTACACAGCCAATACTATAAACTAGTGTTTCTCAAACTTCCAAATGCCGTGACCCCCTTAATACAGTTCCTCATGTTGTGGTGACCCCCAACCATAACATTATTTTCGTTGCTACTTCATAACTCTTAATTTTGCTACTGTTATAAATTGTAATGTAAATATCTGATATGCAGAATGTGTTTTCAATCACTGGACCAAATGTAGCCAAAACACCCGATATGCACAAATTTGAATACTGTAGGGGTTGGGGGGGGGATTGATTTTGTCATTTGGGAGTTGTAGTTTTAAGGCTTTTAAGGAGAAGCTGGATAGTCATCTGTCAGGGGTGCTTCGAATGAGATTTTCCTGCTTCTTGGGGTTGGACTGGATGGCCCACGAGGTCTCTTCCACCTCTAGGATTCTGCGATTCTATAGGCTAGATGGCTGTCTGTTGAGAAGGCTTGGATTGTGGATTCCTACATGGCACAATAAGCTTGGACTGGATGGCCTTTGGCCGAATCTGACCAGATACAAAGGACATGTTTCCCAACCTTCTGGCTAAGTGTTAAAGGTTTCCCCTGAGAACTCTGGAAGGTGGTGCTCATCTCCATTTCTAAGCCAAAGAGCCAGTCTTGTCCATAGACACCTCCAAGATCATGTGGCCAGCATGACTGCATGGAGCACCGTTACCTTCCTGCCAAAGCGGTACCTATTGATCTACTCACATTTATTGATTTATTTACTTTGCTTCTATACCGCCCCTCTCAGCCCGAAGGCGACTCGAGGCGGTGTACATATGGCAAGGACCGTCCAAGATAAACGCATCAACAGTTACCAACCCAATCACATCATATACAAATTAGCAATTAAAATTAAACACAATATCAGCGTCTTGTTATTAAATCGATTTCCAATTGCATCGTCGTCGTTCCTTAGGTCTCAATTAATAATCATATTACATCTGCAAATGCCCGGTCAAACAGCCAGGTCTTGACCTTGTTGCGAAATGTTAGGAGGGAGGAGGCTGATCTGATGTCACTAGGAAGGGCGTTCCAAAGCCAAGGAGCCACCACTGAAAAGGCCCTGTCTCTCGTCCCCACCAATCGGGACCAAGAGCAGGGCCTCTCTGGATGATCTTAAACATCTTGATGGTTCATAGGGGGACCTATGTTTGCATGTTTTCAAACTGCTAGGTTGGAAGAAGCTGGGGCTAACAGCGGGATCTCACCCCACTCCCCAGATTCGAACCACCAACCTTTCGGTCAGCAAGTTCAGCAGCTCAGTGGTTTAACCCGCTGTGCCAGCAGGGGGCCCACTAATTCAGATTTACTATATTATATATGTATGTTTTGGTATGCAGCTTTTCTTAACTGTATGTTGTTTGAAGTTGTGGGCGGGGCTGCAGACCATGTGATCAGATCTGGGACTATTAATAATACACTTTATTTATATTCCGCTCTTCTCACCCCGAAGGGGACTCAAGAGCGGATTACAGGTACACATACTTAGCAGACAATCCCTGCGGTTCTCCACATACACACATATAGACGAACAGAGGCAAACTCTGGCCACCAGGGGGAGCTAACACACTCATCTCTCAGCGTTCCCAGCGTCCCTTCTTGTTCCTTCCACATTCCTCAGCGTTCCTGGAGTTCTTTAATGACCTCATAATTCAGTCAAAATTTGCCTCCCCACTTAATGTGGTACCTTTATCTCCTACTTGACAGATGCAACTGTCTTTCGGGCTGCAAAGGTCGACAGCAGGCTACACTTAAAGGTCGAGCACCCACCTCGACCCAGGCAGGCCTCAAACTCATGACCTAATGGTCAGAGAGATCTTATGCAGCTGGCACTTAGCCAGCTGTGCCACATTCCCGGTGTTATTCAGACTGAGACTCCATTTCAGAAGTGAGTGTTGCACTGTGCAGTGTACTGTATAGTCCAGTGTTTCCCAACCAGTGTGCCGGGGCACACTAGTGTGCCATGAGCGATCATCAGGTGTGCCGTGGGAAATTGGAACCTCCAGGAGGGGGGGGGGGGGAGTCTAGTGTGTTGAAGTATAAAAACCTTAAGAAAACTACCTCGATAAAGGCACAAAATTACAAACAGCCCCCCTCCCCACCCGTTGTCTACTTGGTCTCTCCCTCTCCATGCATTGGGAAGGCCCGCCTCCCTTTCCCCAAGTAGAAACCTCCTCTTGCCTCCTGGGGGTTCTGTTTGGGAAGTTTGGCCCAGTTCTATCATTGGTGGAGTTCAGAATGCTCTTTGATTGTAGGGGAACTATAAATCCCAGCAACTACAACTCCCAAATGTCAAGGTCTATTTCCCCTGAACTCCATCTGTGTTCATATTTGGGCATATTTAGTATTCATGCCAAGTTTGGTCCTGATCCAACATTGTTTTGAGTCCACAGTGCTCTCTGGATTTAGGTGAACTACAACTTCAAAACTCAAGGTCAATGCCCACCAAACTCTTATAGTATTTTCTCTTGGTTATGGGAGTTCTGTGTGGGAAGTTTGTCTTTCTGCCATTCCTGCCAGGATATCTATGTTGAGTTCACTGAAACAGGCCCAGGTTTCACACTGAGTGTATAAATACATTTTAAAAACATATTAACTATATGTATTACTGTGTTAGAGTGTCAGTTTGGTTGGTGGTGTGCCCCAGGATTTTGCAAATGTAAAAAGTGCCGCGGCTCAAAAAAGGTTGGGAAACACTGGTATAGTCAATGTTTGTTATGCATTAGACATAATACAGAGAAGAGAATGCAACAGAATGCTGCCGATCTTTCGGTCACAAGTTCACCAGCTCAGCGGTTTAACCCACTGCACCACCCAGGGGGCTACAAAACGCTTTCCAAGTTATTAAATAATGCAGCACGACACACACCTTTATGCATTTTGGTCACTTTATTAAATGAGATATTAAATAGTATTTTTAAAGTTCCAACTACCAAACAGCACTTTGAATGGTGAAAACACAGATAGCGAATCGTCATACTTGAATGCGTCCTCTTGTTTAAAAACACGTTTCCAGTCCTTAATATATATTTTACAAAACAGCCTCAGAGGAAGCAGTGACACCTTTTCTCTACAGTACTTTTTATGATATTTAATACATAGAATGAAGGGGAAAAGAAAAAGAAGCCGCCTAAGCAGTAACAGAGGCCAAGTCTTCACAGCTGTATGGTTTCGGGCAGCAAAAGCTGGTTCGGGAAGGGACGGGAACAGGGACTGAAACGGTACTATACAACTGGGACAAAAAACATGTACAGTATCACAATACTAAGCCCAAAACGCTTTACATCCAAAGAAAGAAACAGGTTACAAAAAGGTGGAGAATTTAGCAGGCAAAAACTGTATTACAAGCAACATCTTTTTTGTTTTGTTTTTTTTCCATTTCGTCATCTTATATAATCCGTTTCAACTAGGCAAAACATCTAAAACAAATATAAAAAATATGAAGTTTGTGGGTATGTTACGGATATGCTGCCGCTCTTCTGTCTTTAAATGTCGGTTAAAGCTCCATGTTATACTAAAAAAAGCACACGGTTATGCAGCTATAAGGTTACACCGAGAGAGACGTGTATGCAAAATGGTCCAAGGTTTATTATTACTCCAATGCTTCTCGTGCTCCAAGGCGTCAGTGAGAAGAAAAGAAATATATGTCTTTGAAAATGTTGCCTAAAACTTCCACACTTTTAAGTCTCTGGAGTTGGGAAAATGCCACTCGAAATCCCAGCTCTGTTCGGAAAACATAGGAATGTCCTGGGAGCTGCGTCGGCCTCCAGGCCTTGGTCTCGGGAAGACTCCCTTTTCAAATGTCCTTTTGCAGCAAACACAATCCATTTGGGAGTCCGTCCCTTGCTTCGCCCCAAAAAATAAAGAAATAGAGCTTGTTTCATCACAGAAAACATCCAAAAGAAAAGAGGAAAGAAATTACTCATGATTACATATCACACTACACTCCTCTCCATCCTTAACCAAAGAGTTTCAAAATGAACTGCTTCCCAACATTATCATTGTCTGGATGCCGACATTCATTAGAAAGAGAAGGAACACCCCCCCGGTTCCTCTTTGGGAATCACTTTGCCTGGAATCGGTCCCTCCGTCCAGCTTTGGTTTTCAGATCCCCCAAATTCTTTTGCTGCTGCTTCCTTGCGCCTAACTTGAAGACCTCAAAGGCACCTGTCGTTTTCCTTTTCCGCCCACATTCAGAAAAAAAATAATCCAAAAGCAGCAAAAAAATAAAATATTCCGGAGACATCACATCAAAATTGCCAACTCACAGCAAGAAATAGGCGACTACCCCACTTTTAACTTTGCAAAATACAATTACTTCGGGAGTTTGGGCTGAATCAGAAAGGAAAACTTGAATGGGGGAAAAAAATCAGGATACGGGGTAACAACAATCTGTCAAAGGAGGGACCTTTTCCTAATGGCGGCCAAGGTGAAAGCGCGTTCCTTTCTACTTCGATGAGAACGTTTGCGCTGCCTCGCGCTTCCCTCGCAAGGGTCCCATCCAAACAATTACCGCTGTTCTAAGTCTGAAGGGGCCGTGGATCGCCCACTGGGAAAAGGAAGAAACGCTATAGCACCAGGAGAGAGGAAGTCCACAAGGAGCGGGATGAAAGGGCTGAGGGTGACTTGGGGCCGGTCCCGTCGCGAAGATAAAACACGGGAAACGGCCAGAGGGAATGGCGTCTTCTTCGGTGGAGACTTTTAAGGCTGCCGGCACGGCCCCCCAGGGAACCGCGCAACTCCAAAGTCGCAGAGTGGTAGGAGGAACGAATATTGCACTCCGCTCGTAGTCCAAGCTCTCTTCCCAGTTCTGACGGGTTTTATTTGGTTCCATCGCAAACAAACAAACCTCCCCATCAGCCCGGCCCAGACCCACTTCGCATTTACGTGAAAGAAGCTCCACAATTTGAGGAATCAACTCTAACCAAGAACTCGGCTGTGTCACATTCAAGGCGAAGTGACTTGAAATATACAGACCTGTGTAACTTCCCTAAGCGCCTTCTCCCATTTGGTGTGTGTCTTCTTTATTTATGGCTATTCATCGCAGGCCTAGTACGTATTCGTTGAAGAGGAAGCCTGCGCAGCCCCAAAGGTTATAATAGGAGGGCCTGTTTTCACTGAAAACAACTGGATGATCTCCTGTATGCAACTCATGTAAGAAGATTCTAGGCAACGGCGCCAACAAAGGGCTGGGGACGGAGGCTGGGCGGAAAGGGGGGCGGAAAGGGGGACGTGACATCTTACCCAAACAATCATCAACAATAGAATAGAACGTGGAAGGGGGGGAAATCAACCATATGGTTTATACAGTTGAGTTCTGTGAAGCCATTGATTCTTAAAAAAATAAAAAAGTCATTTCTCTCTCTCCCCTGCCCGCCCCCGTTTTCTGATTCAGAGCTCCTCTAGTGCAAAAGGGCGCCCGCCCGTTCACTTCCCTTGGGAGGTCCCGGGGTTCTTGCCGTCCAGTGAAGGGGAGCCCTGGAGCAACGGAGGCGGTGGGTGCATGCCCCCCGCGGCCGCCGCATGGTACATCCCCCGCATGTCGATCTGCTGGTAGTTGGAAGGGTTCATCATCAGCCCCGGGGACTTCTGCATCATCAGGTGGCTCATGGCAGCCTGCTGGGCCACCTGCTGGAAGGAGAGCTGCTGCTGCTGCTGGCTGTACTGCTGCTGCAGCCGCCGGTTCATCAGGATCCGCTGGACGCAGCCGATGAGCTGGGAAGGAGGGAGCGCCAACAATTAGGTCTCTGGGCCCTTCTGAGCCCCAGGTTCTGCTGTGTTGGACACTGTGGTATAACATATCACACTCATGTCTAGAGAATCATAGAATCCTGGAGTTGGAAGAGACCTGGTGGGCCATCCAGCCCAACCCCCTTCTGCCAAGAAGCTGGAAAATCAGATTCAAAGCACTCCTGACATATGGGCTATCCAGCCTCTGTTTCAAAGCCTCTAAAGATGGAGGCTCCCACCACACTCCGGGCCACTGACTCTAACAGGCTTTGGCCTACTCACTCTCTCAGGATGACACTAGCTTTGGCCCAATGACTCTAACAGGCTTCGGCCTACTCACTCTCCTCAGGGCGACACTGGTCCACTGATTCTAACAGGCTTTGGCCTACTCCCTCTCCTCAGGGTGACATTAGCTTTGGCCCACTGGCTCAAACAGACTCTTAACAAGTAGTGTAGTAATTCTCCCTCTCTTTTCTCTTTTTTCCCTCCCTCCCCTTCATCCGCCTGTTATCTAGCAGCAGCCAATCCACTGTGTTCTCTTTCTTTGCCAGTGACATCACAGAGGGACACTTCACTTAACAGCCGCCAATCCTCTTCATTCCTTTTCTTTCCCTCAGCACTGGGCCTGAAAGGAGTGGGGGGTGTTTTTCAGTCAAAATCCCACTGGGAATTACCCGCTGGGTAATGAAGGTTCTGTGTACCAAACTTGGTTCAGATCCATCAAGCAGTGGAGTTTCCTTCTCTGGAGGCTTTTAAGGAAGGGGTGGGTGGCTATCTGTCGGGAGGGTTTTGATTGTGTCCTCCTGGTTGTCAGAAGGGGGTTGGACTGGATGGCCTTTGCAGGCCCTTCCAACTCTAGGATGCTGTGATTCTATAGGAGGCTGTGGCATTACGCCCTACAAACCCCCGAAAAGCTCTTCTAAAAGACTGCCCCACTTGCAGGTGCCCAACTGATCCATGCAAACCAATGCGGTTCTGGGGCTCGCTTACCATCTGCTGCTTGGTCAAGACGTCGTTGTAGATGGCCTCCCGGCGCTTGACGTCCAGCTCCTGGCTGGCTTGACGGCCGAGGGCCAAAGCCTGGACCTGGGCCTCTGACAGGGTCAAGTTCTTTTTCCACTGAAAAGGGGGGAAATCACACACAGAAAACGATCATCAGCGAGAGGCACCTTGTGTCATTCACAGGCTTCCCTCTTTAAGACAATGCAGTTTCCGAAGAAAGAGAGGGGGGAGTGTACCTAAATTAATTGTATTTTAGGCAATTAATTAAGTGGCAGTTTCAATCCTGCTGCAGAAAGGAATGGAAGCAGACTAACTATAGTTCAGAATCATGAGCCAGTCCTTGACGTGGACTCATGAAATGGAAATTAGATCCTGCACGGTCCATCAGTTGACTTACTATACTGGAAATGATGTCTTCAAGGGGCTGGATTCTGGCTCCAGTCACGTTGTTTGTGGCTTCCACGACTTTCTCCCGGCCTTGATTGATGAGATCCTAGAGAGAGAGAGAGAGAGAGAGAGAGAGAGAGAGAGAGAGAGAGAGAGAGAGAGAGAGAGAGAGGTTGAATAAATGAAGGATCAAGAAACCACCGTCTGAGCTGACTGCTGGGACAACAAAATCCCATTTCCCTCTTGAATCCAATGCAGCTGGGCCACAGAATGGAAAGACAGACACACCACTAGATTGGGAAGAGAGCTCCAACGACAGATATTTTAGCTGAGTGACTGCTCTGCCTTAAGTAGTGCGATAATCCAGCCATAAACATTGCATTTGATGCTACTTGGTGGCCCTCCCTCTTACCTCCAGCTGCTGGTTGCTCATGGCAGACAAAGCGGCCAGGTTGAAGGGGATGTACGACTGGGAGTTGAAGTTGCCATGGAAGGCATTCGCCCCGGGCGGCACGTTGAAGCGCATCGTCAGGCCCTGAAAAAAGCCAAGAGCGTTCTTGTTGGTCGAGTGGGCTTATTAACAAAAGGCCCTCCTCATAAATGCACAGCAGAGTAACTTATCAGCAGCAACAAGGTCTCCACAACACAAATAAACAAATACACAGCAGCTTTACACACTGGAGCTTTCTCGCACGAGGCTTTTTTCATACCAGACCTCTCACACTGAGGCCTACCTCAGACTCAGGTCTACCTAACACCGTGAGGCCTTCTCGCAGTCTAAAGCCTATCTCACTGTGAAGCCTTCTCACAGACTAAGACCTTTCTCCCACTGAGGTTTACCTCAGATTGACGCCTCCTCATACTGAGGGCAACTAACACGGAGGGGAACTAAGCTATAGGCACACTTGCTTATGTTGAATGAAGATTTTGATGAGTCATTATTTCTTTATTTATTTCCACCATTTCTACCTCGCTCTTCTCAACCCCCGAGGGGGGACTCAGAGCGGCCTAACAACGGCAACAATTCGATGCCAAAAACACAGTATACATATAATAGAAAACCAAAAACAGTCAGAATTAAAATACATTAAAATACATCATATACATTCACATAAGTTAAAACCAGTATTCTGTCCATAATAGAAGCATTGGTCCATGTCCACCAGTTTGCCATTTCAATCCAATCTAAAGTGCCGTATCGTGCTAATGTGCAAACGCCTGGTCCCATAGGATTTCACATTTTTCCTGAATGCCAGGAGGGATGGGGTTGATCGTATATCAATTGGGAGTGCGTTCCACAGACGGGGAGCCACCACCGAGAAGGCCCTATCACTCATCCCCACCAACCGCATTTGAGAAGTAGGCGGGAGCGAGAGCAGGGCCTCCCCGGATGATCTTAAATTACGAGGTGGGGCGTAGCGGCTGATGCGTTCGGACAAGTAAGCTGGGCCAGAATCATATAGAGCTTTAAAGGTCAAAACCAGCACTTTGAATTGAGCTCGGAAATGGACAGGCAGCCAGTGGAGCTGACACAACAGGGGGTGGTATGCTCCCTGTATGTAGCTCCAGTTAGTAATCTGGCTGCTGCCCGTTGGACTAATTGCAGTTTCCGAACTGTCTTGAAAGGCAGCACCACGTAGAGTGTGTTGCAGTAATCTATTCGGGATGTGACCAGAGCGTGGACAACCGTAGCCAGATCAGACTTCCCAAGGTACGGGCGCAGCTGGCGCACGAGTCTTAACTGTGCAAAAGCTCCCCTGGCACCGCCGAGACCTGGGGTTCCAGGCTCAGCGATGAGTCCAGGATCACTCCCAAGCTGCGAAGCTGCATCTTCATTGCATCCATTTAAGCCTTCCAGAGCTTGACTCATATTTTTGTAATTAAAAATACCTAGTTAATTTTAATATTTTTGACAATTCTGAGCACCAGCCCTAAACATGGCAGCCATGTTTACATATTGAGGAGGAGGACCGAAGAAAGAGGGAGCAGGCTTGTTCCCTGCTGTCTTGGAGACCAGGACTTGATTTGAGCCATGGGTTCAAATGACAATAAAGGAGCTTCCACTTGAACACAAAGAACCGTAAGGAGAGCTATCAACAGTGGAACTCACTGCCTTAGAGTCTGGGGGAGGTCTGTCCTTTGGAGGCTTTTGTACCGAGACTGGATGGTCACCTGCTGGGAGTGATTTAGTCTTTAGTACAGTCTTGTACTGGACTAGATAACCCTTTGAGGTTCCCCTTCTCTACTCTTTAATGGATTACAGACTTCTACTGAAAGTAATGTTGGAAATGTCCGATAGGCTATGGATTTTCCAATAGCCATGCGCTCTCTTTCTTTTGGAGGCTGTGAGGTCATCTGTCAGGGGTGCTTTGATTGTGCTTCCCTGCCTGGCAGAAGGGGGTTGGTCTGGATGCCCCTTTGGGGTCCCTTCCAACTCTACTAGCCTTTGATTCTATAGCCCTATTTCTCCATGAATCTTCTAATGTCTATGAGGCTGTGGCCATCTGTCCGGAGGGCTTTGATGGTGTCTTCCAGCCTGGTGGAATGGGATTGGACTGGATGGCCCATGTGGTCCTTTCCAACTCTAGGATTGTATGAAAAGCACGGAAGCAGCAGTCGGGGAACACTGGGAAAGACTGCCAGGCTTGGGATAGAGAGGACGTGCCCACATGTCGTGCCCCAAAAAATGCTCTTTTCTGACTTCCCCATAGTTCCTGGATTCAATTCAAGGGGATATTGGGGGCCTAAATAGTCTGAGACCCTGTTATTTGAAAGACTGCCTTCTCCTCTATGAGTCAACTCAAGAGTTAAGGCCCAGATTTGGGAAACCTTGCTCTATTGCCTATTGCCAAAGAGTTGTATGTCAGCCTGTTCAGCCTGCGATTGTGTCCGATGTTCATGATGGGAATGGGGATGATGTTCCTGATGGTGGGCCTGGATCTGTTGGCAATGGGGATGAGGGTTTGCCTGGGCCTGAGTTAAGCTCAAAGGAGAGGCCCAGGCTGTCTCAGGAAGATTCATAAGGTCACATCCCTGGGAGAGGCCCTTTATAGTCTTTCTCAAAACAACTGCCTGGTGGTAAAGTCAAGAGAAATGCTTTCCTTTTGGTTTTGGGATCTGGAAAAGCCTTATATTGATATGTGGGAAAGAGTTGCCTCAGTTGGGTCAACACTGGAATTTCATGATGGTCTTGCTTTGAAGTGTTCTGGGTTTCATGTATCAAGTTTTTGCCAAGCTCCTGATTTGTGTATTGGATTAATCATGCTGCCTTGTCTCATGGATAGTTGCTCCAATGATAGCTTATTTTGCCTTGAAGCTCATGGACTAACCTTTGTTTTGGAACTTTACTGTTTTTGCTAATTTTACTGCTTTGCTTACATATATTCTTCAATAAACGGCATGCTGATTTTACCAAGCTGGTGTGGTGTTTCGGTGTACAACACAAAGTGGCTTAGGGCCATGTCCCTTTAGCAGGTGCAGCATCGGCTCCCCAAAGCCAGGAAAGGATAAGTGGAGCCATTTTCCTCCTTCGCAAGTGTCAGTGCAAAACACTCCCACTGGTCTTTTTGGTCCGCTTCCACTCATCCTTCGCACGCTTAGTTTAATGTGCCAGAATGAGCCTTTTTTTGTTTTGTTTCTGGCAGAGAGCAAGGAGTTCTTTGGTGTCTTACAGATGTGAAACCCATTAAATGTGCGAAATCACAGTAACTGACTCAACATGGCATATCCACAGAAAGACGATGTAAACATTCCCTGCTTTTTTCTTCTTCTTTTTGATTGGGATTTTGTTCCAAAATGCTGCCTATGGAGCAAGAATTTCTCAGCCAACTTTCTGACAAGTGGGACAAGAGTATGGATTTGAAATCATGGTGGAAACAGTCAAGAGTTCCTCGCGTTGGACTGAATTCCACAAATATGTTTTTTTAATAAAGACCTTTTTTTTATAAATTCCATGCCGTCTGCAAACGCCTGCCAAGGAGAAGTGCTTCTCTGCCCACAAACCCTGAGCATAAACAGGAGGGAACAGTGTTCCTCCATGCACCTTTCGACTGCAACACCCATCAGCCACAGCCAGCACGGCCCAATATTTTGGAGGATGGGAGGGGCCTGTCCCGGTTCATTTTAACTTGTGCATGTTATCAGTGAATTTTAACTCATCTGCGTTTGACCTTGCAGATTTGTTATTGTTCTAAAAAAGATCTATTTTTGTATACTTTTAGGTTCTGAATTGTATTGCGCTGGTTTTACAGTAAACCCTTTTGATTCTTTTTTTGGAGAGAAAAAGCCGGGTGTAAATAATAATAATAATTGCAAAGACTCTGGCACAAGCCAGTAAAGGTGGTCCCAGTGGCGATCGGCACACTGGGTGCACTGCCTAAAGACATTGGCCTGCACTCAAACACAAAATTACCAGCTGCATCTGCAAAAGGCCTCCTTACTGGGATCTGCATACATTATTCTCCGATACAACCCACGTGTGTCCAACGTGTAATCCAATACAACAGCAGGTAGAGTGATCTTGTTTGTTGTGGACTCATCTTGTTGTGTTTCAAATAATAATAATAATAATAATCATCATCATCATCATCATCCACACAGTTGGATCATCAAGTGCCTAGACACCATCGGGATTTGGCACTTTTATTGAAAATATGATGAAGCACTGGAAAACTGAATTGTTTGTACGAAATGAAAACCACAGACTTGTCAACATCAGGAGAGAAATTTTCCAGGGAGACTCATTGTCCCCACTGCTTTTCATCATTGCCATGATCCCTCTGTCAACAACCTTACAAAAAACAAACCTTGGCTATCAAACGTCTAAGAAATCACACAAAATTTCACATCTGCTGTACATGGATGACCTGAAGCTGTATGGGAAAACAAAAACTGAAATCCAGTCTCTGACTAAACATTGTCCAAATCTTTAGCACTGATATCAGCATGGAGTTTAGTTTGGACAAATGTTCGACAGTGGCACTGAAGAAGGGAAAAATAATTGAAAGTGAGGGCATAAATATGGCCAATAAAGTGTCACCAGCCAGAGGCCTATAAATATCTGAGCATACTACAGCTGGACAATATCGAACATGAACATGTGAAAACTGTGGTCAGCAAAGAATACATTCAAAGGGTCAGAAAAATTATCAAAAGCAAGCTTAATGGAGGCAATACCATCAAGGCCATAAACACCTGGGCTATTCATGTCATAAGATACACTGCTGACATCATAAACTGGACGCTGGCAGAACTGGACAATTTGGACAGAAAAACAAGAAAACCCATGACCATTCATAATTCACTACATCCTCACAGTGATGTTGACCAGCTATATCTGCCTAGACGGTCTGGTGGCGGAGGACTTTTACAAGTACAACAAGCAGTTGAAGAAGAAAAACACGCCCTGGCAGAATATGTCAAGGAAAGCCAAGAACCTGCTTTAATTGCAGTCAGTAATCGGAAACTTCTCAATGCACAGCAGACAAGAAAACTGCACTGCAAACCAGAGCTGATAGCTGGCACAACAAAGCATTGCATGGGCAGTTCCTTGACAAAATTGAAGGGAACGTTGATAAGGAGACGACCTGGTGATGGCTCACGAATGGAACCCTGAAGAAGGAGACAGAAGAAGGCCTGGTTCTTGCAGCCCAGGAGCAAGCCATCAGAACAAAGGCCATTAAGGCCAGGATTGAAAAATCAGCTGATGACCCAAAATGGAGACTGTGCAAGGAAGCTGAGGAAGCCATGGATCATATCCTCAGCTGCTGCAAGAAAATCGCACAAACAGACTACAAAAAGAGGCACAACTCTGTGGCCCAAATGATTCATTGGAACTTATGTCACAAGTACCACCTGCCAGTAGTCAAGAACTGGTGGGATCATAAATCTGCAAAGGTAGTGGAAAATGAACATGCAAAATGAACTGTGGGACTTTCGAATCCAGACTGACAAATTTTGGACCACAATACACCAGACATCACGATTGTGGAAAAGAAAAGAAAATTGGATTATTGATGTCGCCATACCAGGTGTCAGTCACATTGAAGAAAAACAACAGGAAAAACTCAGCCGCTACCAAGACCTCAAAATCGAACTGCAAAGGCTCTGGCATAAACCAGTACAGGTGGTCCCAGTGGTCATTGGCACACTGGGTGCTGTACCACAAGGTCTCAGCTGGCATTTGGAAACAATAAACATTGACAAAATCCCAATCTGTCAACTGCAAAAGGCCACCTTACTTGGATCTGCGTGCATCATTCGAAAATACATCACATAGTCATATACGCTCGGGAAGCCATGAGAGTAGTCAAGGGAGTCCGGGACAAAGAGCCAGAAGGGTACCTCAGCCAGATCCGTGTTCAGCGCAAGAGAGATGAGAGAGTCCAGAAAACAAGCCGAATCAAACCAGTGGGTCAATCAGAAAAGCAATAGAAGGTCAGAGAGCTCACACAAAGGTTCTCTGACTGCTGCAATTTTGCACGGATCAAGAGAACTGAGGGCTAGCCCCGCCCAGGAGCCATATATACAAACTCGGGTGAGGGTGGGCGGGGCTCAGCCATGCTTTGATTTTTCTATTCTAGAAGGTTCCGTACTGTCTGCGCAAGTGCAGTAAATATCATATGTGTGATCCACAGTTGACCACGACAGGGAAGTGTTTGACTTGTGATTTTGTGATACGAAATCCAGCATATAGATCTCGTTTGCTGTGACATACTGTGTCAACAACAACAACACCACAACTGAAGGGAGATGTTGACTCTAAGCTGGAATGTGTCCGGAGAAGGGCGAATAAAATGATCAAGGGTCTGAACAAGCCCTATGAGGAGCGGCTTCAAGAACTGGGCATGTTTAGCCTGAAGAAGAGAAGGCTGAGAGGAGACATGAGGAGGGCCATGTATAAATATGTGAGGGGAAGTCACAGGGTGGAAGAAGCAAACTTATTTTCTGCTAGGACGTGGAACAATAGCTTCAAACTACGGGAAAGGAGATTCCATCTGAACATTAGGAAGAATTTCCTGACTGAGAGAGCTGTTCAGCAGTGGAACTCTCTGCCCTGGGGTGTGGTGGAGGCTCCTTTTTTGGAGGCTTTAAATAGAGGCTGGATGGCCACCTGTCAAGGGTGCTTTGAGCCACAGGTAACAAATTTCAATCATGATTACAATCATGATTTTATTATGATGATCTATTTTTATCTATGTATTTTGCTGTATGTATTTTATGTTCGTATGTTCTGACTCTGTTGTACCCTGCCTCGAGCCCCAAGAAGAGGCGGGTAATAAATTATATTATTATTAATGTGTTTATATCTATGTGTTATGCGTCCCACACTATGTATTTTATGTTAGTGTATTATTATTATGTGTTTATATTTATATATTTTATGTTCATGCATTCTGACGCCATTGTATTGTGCCTCAAGTCGCAAGGAGAGATGGATAATAAATTATTATTATTATTATTACTATTCCTACTGTATTGGGATGGCCTTGGTCTCTTGGCTAAAATGAAGAGTAACAGCTTCATTTTGGGGGTGCTGCTGTGGCAAAGCTGTGCCCCTCTATCCCCGAAAGGGCCCCTACCTTCTTTTCGGCTTCATACTCAGCCCAGGCGGCCTTCCGCTCCTCTTCGGTTAGCTCCTCCTCCTCTTTGTGGTCCAGGAGCGAGTCGTGTTCATGGTAGCCCACTATGTGTTCCTTGTGGATCTGGAGCAGCTCCGCCAGAATCGTGTCCTGAGGAACAAGAACAGGAGTGCTCCATGAGAAGCCACCCGAGCTCTCTTAAGGCAAACCATTGAAATCACCATGTTTCCCAAGGTATATAGCTCATCATGGAAGGTATATGGAAAACAGAGACAGGAAGGCCATTTGTTCCCTTAACACTCCCATTTCCTGGATCACGATTTTGGTGAGCATATTACTATAAGACATTCCTGGGCAGACCTGAGCTCACATCTCTTTATCAGGGCAATATATAATATAAGCGGAGGCACCTAATTTTACCACAAAAAACTGGAAAAATGTATTGACTCGAGTATAAGCCGAGGGTGGGAAATGCAGCAGCTACGGATAAATTTCAAAATAAAAATAGATACCAATAAAATTACATTAATGGAGGTATCAGCAGGTTAAATGTTTTTGAATATTTAAATAAAACTGTAATTTAAGATAAGACTGTTCAATTCTGATTGAACCATTATCCTAACTTTCTTCAATGTAAATGTGCTTACGTATCAATCCAATAATAGAGTAAAATAATACATGTGATAAAAATAATGAAATAATAACAATAATAGAGTAAAATAATGTAAATGAAATAATAACAATAATAGAGTAAAATAATGTAACTGTAATAATAATAATAATAATAAATAGAGTAAAATAATGTAATAATAATATTACAATGCAGTTTGCAGTCAATCAAGTCTCTTGAAAGGTCAAACTTTGGTGAATTGCTACTTCAGCCTGCCTCAGAATCAAACATTTCTGGAAGCAGACTGAAACAGAAGAGAATTTAGAAAGCTTGAGTCAAGGCAGTATAAAACCTCATCTCCATACACAGGAGGCGGTTATGAGGCTCCACAGACAAATATTGAGGCAAGACAGCTGCGTAAGCATCACTCACTTTGGGCAGCATCGGTGTGTCCCTCTTCTTTTTCTTCTCCTCGGAGTTGGGGTCGTCCAGCAAGTCTGGCTCAAAGGCGTAGAGCTCAGTGAGTTCGTTCATGGTGAAGTGCCGCTCCACCTGCTGCTGGTCCACCACCCGGAAAGAAAGTGACTGCTTGGTCACCTGCCGGTCGTAGATCTTGTCCTCCATCGTTCCCTGAGAAGCAACACACACAGCTCGGGTTTGGGGATGTCCCTTGTCAAGACGGGTACTGTCCCAGGGGATTCCCTCTACCTTTTGCTAGAAGTAAAAATTATAAATACGACAGAGCAATATACGAGCAGGCTAACAACTCTTTACATCTCATGACGTCCTAGACCAGGGGTGCTCACACCTTTTCAGCATGGGAGCTACTGATTAAAAAACCGAGTCCCAAAGATCACCTACCCAGAAATGTAAAACGTATAACTATTTTCTTATTTATTTATTTATATTATTCATTATTATGTATCGCTCCTTCCAGCAGGCTCGGGGCAGTTTACATAAAATGAAGTTATAAAACATCAACATTTCAATGTAATAACAACAATATAAAACATAAAAATGCATCCAACCACCCCATTTCTCCCACACTGCCATATTACCACACATATTATCAGCCAGAAAGTAAGAAGAGAGGCTGTTGAACTGCAAGGCCATTTAATACGCAGCAAGGTAAACAAAGGGACATGCATAAATACATCCAACCACCCCATTTCTCCCACACTGTCATATTACCACACATATTATCAGCCAGAAAGTAAGAAGGAAGCCTTTGAACTGCAAGGCCATTTAATACTCAGCAAGGTAAACAAAGGGACATGCATAAATACATCCAACCACCCCATTTCTCCCACACTATCATATTACCACACATATTATCAGCCAGAAAGTAAGAAGAGAGGCTGTTGATCCTTTTTTTGCCGTTTGCTTCGGCCAATCTGGTTGTTTTTTCGGGTGCCCATAACAGCAATTACCCAGCCATCATGGATTCCTGTCCATAATGGGACGACATTGCAGTTTATCTCTGTTTCTCCTCTCCTATTCGGCATCACTGTTGAATCTTTTTGATTTTTCTTTATTTTCTTGATTATTTTTATTTAGTGGGACTGACTGAGAATTGAGAATGTGCAGGGACGGATGAGTGGGGGGGGGCTTGGGAGAGTCACCCTTTTAGGGTTTTTTTCCTCTTTCCCTTCCTCTCCTTCAAATACTTCTTAACGATAATAATAATAATCCCAGCAACCCAAAAGAAAAGCCTCCTTCTCATAAAACTTCTACCACCTAGTTTCCTCTTAGAGTAGAAAGTAGAAACAGGAAGCATTAAATCCAAAGCAGAAAGGAGATTGGCACACTCCAGTCAGGGGCTGCAGTAGGGAAAGAAGAGGGTTTTTTTAAAAAAGGAAGTCCAGGGAGGATTACTCTAGGTCAGTGTTTCCCAACCACTGTTCCGCAGCACACTAGTGTGCCGTGAGCGATCACCTGGTGTGCCGCGGAAAACCTCTCTTTCCCCCTTTCTTCCCCCTCCTGCCAAACTCTTGCTGCTGCTGCTTGGGGGAGGAGGAGGAAGGGCCGGGCGGCGGCAAAGAAGAAGGGGCCGGGGCACCGCCTCCTTCGGCCGTTTCCCCAGCCAGCCAGCCTCCAATCGAGGGAGGGCGGGGAACGGAAGCAGAAGTGGAAGTGCGCTTGTCTGGGCGCATGCGCACTAGGTCCCGGGATGGCAGGTGCTTTCACCTTCCTCCTGCGGTGGTGAAGGAAGCGAAGGAGCCAGCTGCTTCCGAAGGTGCCCCGGCTTGGCCCTGCTGCGTCCCAGGTGAGGCCCCGGGGCGCCCTTCCCCTCGGCCCGGCCCGCCCAAAGCCCCTCGGGGAGGAAGGGCCCCAAAGGGGAGAAGGGTCCTTCTTTCACGGGGCGAAAGGGTCGGGGCGTGGTCGGGGCCCTCGGAGGAAGGAAAGGCAGGTCTATTTCCCCCAAACTCTATCTGTGTTCACATTTGGGCATACTGAGTATTCATGCAAAGTTTGGTCCTGATCCAACATTGTTTGAGTCCACAGTGCTCTCTGGATATAGGTGAACTACAACTCCAAAACTCAAGGTCAATGCCTACCAAACTCTTATAGTATTTTCTCTTGGTTATGGGAGTTCTGTGTGGGAAGTTTGTGTCTTTCTACCATTCCTGCCAGTATATCTATGTTGTGTTCATCGAAACAGGCCCAGGTTTCACACTGAGTGTATAAATACATTTAAAAACATATTAACTATATGTATTACTGTGTTAGAGTGTCATTTTGTGTCATTTTGGTTGGTGGTGTGCCCCAGGATTTTGTAAATGTAAAAAATGTGCCGCGGCTCAAAAAAGGTTGGGAAACACTGCTCTAGGTAATTGCTCTTCCTTCCCTGGGCCTTCTTAAAAATGCATTGGAAAGCTGTGTGATGTGCTGCAGGGAGAGAAAGTGTGTGCTTGTCTGCAGCGCTTCTCCTCTAGAATAGAAAGAGCTTTATCAAAGCATTAAACCCGGTCTCCCCTACAAACAGAAGGGAAAGGATTGCAGAAAGAGTGGTATCTTAACTCGGATGCTTTTAATCCAGGCCTTAATGACAAATAAGGTCAAAAATGGGGAGCCTGGGAAGTCCCGTCCATAATGGGATGGATAGGGTGGTTTTTGTTTTTTTTTTTAGTTTAATAGTTTTTTATTAGATAATTTTACAATAACAAGTTAAGAACACAAATAGTCAGGAAAAAAGGTGTGTTGGGAAAGTGAGATTGTGCAGGAACAGTAAAATCAAGAAGGGAACGGGGGAGACGGGACTAGAGGAGTACGGGAGGGAGGGGAAAGATTGTGATAGAGTGAAAAGAAAGAAAGGAAATGAATTTGCTTCCAGTCCGGTGACTAGGGGGTCCTTTTTTCTTTCCTTGAACTTTAGTGACTTTTAGTTGGGCTGCTACGCCCTGTTCCTAGTATTTACCACACTGTTAACTTTGCTTAATCCTTTTTAAGTAGCTAAGTACTGGCTGCCAGTCCGTGCCTTTCTCGGGACCTCTGTCGTTTACAACACTATTCAGGATATCCATATCTGAAAGTTCTGCAAGTTTTGTGGCCCATTCAGATATTTCTGGTACACCATCTTGTTTCCACTTTCTTGCGAGAACTACCCTCGCCGCCGCCGTTATAAAATAAAATATTTTATCTTCGTTTCGACTCAATTTTGAATTTGTCAAGTTAAGTAAAAAAAAAGCAGGTTTGAAGTCTATTTCCGACTCTAAAATCCTTTGTGAGTGACTATGTATTTTCTTCCAAAATTTTTTGACCTTGGTACAGCTCCACCAGCAGTGTAGCAGTGTGCCTATTTGTCTTTTACACTTCCAGCAGCTCTTATTTACATTTTTGTAAAACTTGGCTAATTTGAGAGGGGTCAGATGCCAACGGTAAAAAAATTTTAACCAGTTTTCCATTATGGCTGTTGTTCCCGAATACCTAATATTTTTTCTCCAGATTATCTCCCATTCACTTAATAGAATAGTTTGCTCCAAGTCTTGCGCCCATTTAATCATGTTATCTTTTATATGCTCAGTTTCCATCTCCCATCCAAGTAAGGTATGATACAATAATCTTATAAGTTTTTTTTCCTTTTTCATCAGCATATCCCAGGTCGAATCCTGCTGAGCAAAACCTTTCCTCTTATCGACTTTATAGCATCCTTGTATTTGTGCATACTGGAACCAAGATATTTGGAGTCCTGATGATCTGAGAGTTTCTAATGATTTGAGGTTCCAGTCCTTGCCCTCTCTTACTAGTAAATTTTTGTAGAGGAACCATTCTTCTGGTGGTAATTCTCTATTATGTTGAGCTTCAATTGGTGAAATCCATCTGGGAGTCATCTGATAAAATCTATTTTTGTATTTATTCCAGGTTCTCAACAGCGCTGCACGAATGTAATGATTTGTAAAGCTCTTTTCAATCTTTGCTTTCTCGTGCCATAAATATGAATGCCATCCCCTTCTGGCATCATGCCCGATAGGGTGCTTTCTTGACCCAGTTGCTGACACTCAGCTCCCTTGAAGAAAAAAGGAATGGCTCCCAGGAATGGAAAGGGGAGCCTCGTAAGTTCCCCATTACCGCTAATGGGCTGGATCTAGCAGCATTTTTCGGCTACAGACCGAAAACGGCTATCCACTTGTTTTCAGGAGGTGCATGAAAAAGAATACTGGGGTCTACAGATATCTGGCCAGAAGAAACTGATCAAGGTTTGGCCAAAATGCACAAGCCCAGTGTCCTAGAACATCTCATGGCTGGAAAATGGTGGTTCTGACCTACCTGAGCCAAGAAGCGGTACACAAACACGGCTTTGTTCTGCCCAAAGCGATAAACCCGGAAAATGCTCTGGATGTCGTAGGAGGGATTCCAGGAAGCATCAAAAATGATTACTCTGTTGGCAGCCACCAGGTTTATCCCAAGGGACCCTGCTTTTGTGGAGATAATAAACAAGCGGCCTCTGCAAAAAGCAACAAGAAATGTCCTTCAGCTTAGGCTTTGTTGCACATCTATGTGAAAAATCCACTTCTTAATCCACCAAATTAAATAAGTTACAAATAAACTTTGAAAAGTTCACACATTCATTTGTCAGGGTAGTAAAGGGACGCCATCATCATGATCATCACCACCATGATCATCATCACCCTGTATTGTTATTTTGCATAGAATTACGGGAAAAATAGACCCATGTATGATTCCATAGCAAGCTGGTTTCAGGAAAGGGAAAAGCTGCATATCACAAGTGTTGAACCTGGCTCTGCACATACAAGATGGTTTTGAAAGGCAGATTACAGGACCCAACTTCATAGACCTATCAGCAGCTTATGACACTATAAGTCATCACCTCCTCCTGAGAAAAAATTATAATATCACAAAGGACAACCACCTTACCCACTTCATAGGAAAACTGATACAAAACAGGAGCTTTTTTATTGAGTTCCAGAGTCAGAGAACGGCCTGCCTCAGGGAAGCATGCTTGCTCCATCAGTGTTTAACATTTACACAAATGATTAGCCACTGCCAGAAGGGACAGAAAGTTTCATCTATGCTGACAATCGTGCCATCACTGCTCAAGCAGGGAGCTTTGAGATGGTTGAACAGAAGCTCTCCAAAGCTTTAGGCACTCTTACTGCCTATTACAGGGGAAACCAGCTGATTCCTAATCCATCTAAAACACAGACATGTGCTTTTCACCTTAAGAACAGACCAGCATCTCCAGCTCTGAGGATTACCTGGAAAGAAATCACACTGGAGCATTGCAGCACACCCAAATACCTGGGAGTTACCCTGGACCATGTTCTGACTTACAAGAAACCCTGATTCAATATCAAGCAAAAAGTGGGCGCTTGAAACAATATCGTACTAAAACTGTCTGGAACAACTTGGAGATCACAACCAGTTACAGTGAAGACATCTGCCCTTGCGCTTTGCTACTCTGCTGTGTACGCATGCCCAGTGTGGAACACATATCACTACATTAAAACAGTAGACGTAGCTCTTAATGAGACATGCCACATTATCACAGGATGTCTATTCCCTACACCACTGGAGAAATTTACACTTTTTAGCTCAGGGCTGCCCAGGAAGTCAATCGCAGGACCGAAGGAGGTTGATCGCAGCCAGATGGGGCGCTTCTCAGAGGGGGGAAGAGCCAGGCCGCACCAAGCCCCGCCGCCTCCCCGGCTTCAGCACTCCCAGCAGCTGCTCCAGCCTTGAGGAGGGCAGGGCCAAGCCAGTCTCGTGCAAGCTATGCCACCACTGGCTTGGCACTGCCATCGTGAAGTCTGGAGAAGCTGCTGGGAGCTCAAGCCAGAGGAGAGGGAGGGGCTTGTTGTGGCCTGGCTCCGCCCCCTCTGGCTTCAGCTCTACCAGCAGCTTCTCCAGGCTTGAGGATGACAGTGCCAAGCCAGTGGTGGCATAGCTAGCACAAGGCTGGCTTGGCACTGCCATCGTCAAGCCTGGAGAAGCTGCTGGTCGAGCTGAAGCCAGAGGGGGGCAGAGCCAGGCCGCACCAAGCCCCTCCCCCGCCCCTCCCCTCCCCAGCCTTGAGAAGGTAGGTAGATCTTTCTGACTTGGTTTTATTATAAGTAGCTCACATGCTGAAAAAGTGTGGGCAATCCTGGATTAGCTGGTATTGCACCTCCTGAGATTCGCCGGGAAGTAGCAGCCAATAATGAAACAACCAAGGCAGTGACATCTCCGACTCATCCTCTGTTCGGATATCAGCCAGCACGACAACGCCTTGAATCAAGAAACAGCTTCCTAAGATCTACAGAGCAAGCGAGAGTCCAAAAGTGGCAGGCTAAAACCTGGAACTTCAATCAGTGGCTGATACCAAATGAGAGACTCCCTCCTGGGCACACAGAAGACTGGGTGACTTGGAAGGCACTGAACAAACTGCACCATGCAGCACAAGATGCAGAGCCAACCTTAAGAAATGGGGCCACAAAGTGGAGTCCACGGCACACGAGTGCGGAGAAGAGCAAACCACATACCACCTACTGTACTTACTACAATGCAACCTGAGCCCTGCCAAATGCACAATGGAGGACCTTCTCACAGCGACACCAATAGCCTCAGGCCTTTTCCTTTTTCACTTAACTGGTTGAGGGGGGAAAGATAAGGGCCTGAGGGTGTTAGGAATTCTTGGAGTTGAAGTCCAAAACACCTGGAGGGCCCAGATTTGCCCATGCCTGTTCTAAAACAACACCCGGTACAATATGTTATGAAAACCTTCCAAAAAGCCAGCAACAGTTTCTATCATATTCATCATTCAGACATCGAAATCATCAATATTAAGAGATAGGCAAAGCTTGCTTCAAGAAACTTGCTTTGCTTCTTTGCGAATGACATTACACAGCGTGAAAGAGAACAATATGAAAGGCTGTAGGGTCTTGCCGCTCATGGATCACCAAAAAAAGGTCTTTTACCTGACGTTTGTCACGTCGTTAAACTCCTCGGCCCACTTCTTTCTGGACTGAGCTGTCGTGGAGCCATCCAAGCGGTAGTAATCGATGTTCCTGAACCACTTCCCGTCCCCTAGGAGGGCAAAAGGCAAGCGGATGAGCGGTTTCCACTCCTCGTTTTAAAAGATCGCATCTCAAAACAGATTTCAAATAGAGTAACACTACAAAGGGGCCTCCTGGTGGCACAGTGGGTTAAAACGCTGAGCTGCTGAACTTGCTGACTGAAAGGTCGGTGGTTCGAATCCGGGGTGAGCTCCCGCTGTTAGCCCCAGTTTTTGCCAACCTAGCAGTTTGAAAGCATGCAAATGTGAGTAGATCAATAGGTACCGCTTATTCAATAGTAGTGTATTGATACAAGTATGTTTGGCATCAAATTTCTGCCTGTTGTAAGGCCGCCTTGAGTCTCTCCGGGTTGAGAAAAGCGGGATACAAATAGAGTAAATAATAAATATTATTACATATTACTATATTATATATTAGTGTTTGTTGTATTCTTATATAGTTATATTACTGTATTATATTAGTAGCATATATTATAATACATTATATTACTATATTATTATTTGATATTAGTTTTGTATGTATTGTTATATTTATATTATTATATTATATTTTATTATATTGTTTTACAGTATAATTCATATTATACGTACATGCAATATATTATATTATTAGCATAGCACAATATTCGCATTATATATTACTATATTGTACTATATCACTATACTGCAGTATTATCCGTAATATTACATATAATATGTAATATACAATTATTATATTGTATCATTATATTACTATCAATATTATATGTATATACAATATTATTAGCATATCACAGTATTAGTATTATATATTACTATATCGTTTATACCACTATATTGCAATATTATTAGTTATATTACATGTAACATATAGTTATTATATTGTATTATTATTAGTATTATATTGCATTTCATTATAATATCATTATCAATATTACAATTTAATATTACGGTACAATTTAGAACCTGAAAAACATACAAAGATGAAAATAGAATTAAATGTTATGCTATTAAACCCTTAAACCCGATTTTAAAACCTATTCCTATAGCGAAAACTACAGCGCCTCCTGGTTTGGTCTTAAAAGCCTCCTTTTCTAAAGCTTGACTGAGACCAATTCTGGTCCTTTAAAGACAAATGGGCTTCATTTTGGTATCACCTTCCACAGACTTCTGCCCTCTTCTTTGGAATCAACCCACAAAAGAGTCTTCCAGACAAAACCCGCTTAGTCTTTTGAGTGGTTCCGAACTCTGCTCTTGCGGTGGTCAGAGCTCAGAGCATCATATAGCATTAAAGTGAGTGAGTGGAAAAGGCAGGGCTTTAAATGGGAGGAAAGACCTCAAGATCTCTAACTTATGCTGACCTTTATATATTACGGGTTTGCCTTCTTCTTTGTCCTGACTGGCGAGCTCCAGGAAGTCCTCTATCAGGTCCAGGGAGATGAGGGACTGGCTGAAGACTAAACTGGAAGTGAGGGGGAAAGGAAAGCGGCGTCAGAGGAGGGCAGGCTCAACATAGGCAGGGCTATGGGAAACAGTGGGACTTAAGAGTCCTCCCATTCATACAGCTGCCAGAAGTTGAAGCTGACCTGGCAGTTATTAACCACGACAGCAATAAGACCATAAGCCTGAACCAGTGTATCAAAGCAAGCAATGCATTACGCGCTTGGATGGCTTTGGAGCCTTTCCCGATAGGAAGAAGGGCTTACACTTTGTCCCCAAGCTCCTCTGCCATGCGGAGGATTTCAAAGAGCAGCACCATCTTCCCAGAATGCTCCAGCACCTCTGCATCCGCTTCAGTCACAAAATCCTTGTACCAATCCGCTGCAGGGCTCCCTGGGTTGGAAGACGGAGTGGCTTTACCTAAAGTAAGCATTTCAAAAGAGAGAGAGAGAGAGAAAAAACCCGAATTTAATCAGAATGTATTGTACTCCCTCTCATTGAGGGTGTAATATCACACTAAAATATTGTGTAATTTGGCTTGTGAGTTTTCCGGGCTGTATGGCCATGTTTCAGAAGCATTCTCTCTTGACGTCTTGCCCACATTTATGGCAGGCATCCTCAAAGGTTGCAAGGTATATTGGAATTTAAGCAAGGGAGGTTTATATAACTGTGGAATAATGTCCAGGGTGAGAGAAAGAACTCTTGCCTGTTGGAGGCAAGTGTGTATGTTGCAATTAATCACCTTGATTAGCATTTTTACCTTTTCAATAAGGTTATGATGCAGTGAATCCCAATAGGTCAGTGTTTTTCAACCTTTTTTGAGCCTGTTTCGATGAACACAACATAGATATCCTGGCAGGAATGGCAGAAAGACACACACGAAGGTCTTGCTCAACAGCTGTCAGACTCTCTCTGTGTTCTTATGCATCAATAAGGAAGGGAGGGAGGGAGGGAGGGAGGGAAGAGATAAGGAAGAATGGAACCAATGAGCAAAGAAAGGGAGGAAAGAAACAGGTAGAGAAGGAAGAAAGAAAAAAAGAAGAAGAAGGAAGAAGAAAAAAAGGAAAAAAAGGAGGGAAGGAGAGAAAGAGGGAGGAAGGCTGGCCACAGCAATAAATTTATACAGCTTATATACATATATAATAAATTTATACAGCTTATATATATATGAATGAATGGTGGGAGTTGTAGGCCAAAACACTTGAAGGGAGGGCCCAAGTTGGTCCACGCCTGGCTTAAGTGAGCAAACCCTGTTATTTTTCGGCGCCTGCTTAAAGGTGTCTCAACCCTGTGTCCCGAACGCCCCTTGACCCACCTTGGCTGAGTGCGAGGAAATCACGGGAGTGGTAGTTTGACACCATCCCGAGCTTCCCCAAACTATAAATCCCAGGATTCCCCAGCCTTGAGCCCTGGAAGACCAAGGGGTGCCTCACTGCATGAATACTACGGTGTAGATCCGCCCCCAGCCGCCGGGGACCCAGGGAAGTCCCATCCCAGGATCTTCTCTCTCTCCGCGCGGCTCTTTCCACCTGACGCAGTCCCCGCCTTTCGGCTCAAACCCTTCCAAGGCTGAGGAAGGAGCGGAGGGGAGGAGGAAGCCCAAGAAGGCAAGTGGTGAGTCCGGCGGCACAAGGCTTCCCAAAAGGAGGCTGTGTTTGTGGGACTCAGGCAAGGGATCGAGCCCTGGCTAGGGCTTCCTGGTAGGACAGGAAGGCTCTCTCTCTCTCTCTTCTATCTCCAATTTGCCACGGCACACCTAATGATCGCTCACAGCACACTGGTTGGGAAACACTACAATAGGTTATGGAATTTCCAATATAAGATGGCTTCCTTGGCTGAGCTTTGAAGATTTAGATAAGCCACACTTATTACCTTCCTCTGGCTTGGCAGCAGCTGGAGGGGGCTCTTCTGTGTTCCCTTCCCCGCCTCCGCGAGACCTCGAGTTCCAGACCTTAATCACTTCCACATCGTTATCGCTGCCACTATCGCTGGAGCTGCTGTCTTTCTTGGACTTTTTGCCTTTGTTTTTTTTCTTCCTGTAGGCATAACATTTACCAACTGTCATGACAGATCTGGCTGGACTGTTACCGTAATTATTGCAGTCATCACAATGAGCACCGTCACCATGACTGTTCCACTTACTTAGCACATTCATCAGAGCTTAAGCTCACTGAGGATTCCTCAGAGTCGGATGTTATGAACTCATCGAGACTGTCTTCATCAAAGTAGCCCTGGAAAACCAAATAAAAGCTAGCTTAATGAGAGGCTTTTAAAAATCTGAGTCACAGCATCATCAGGACCGTATCACCTTTGCAACAGCTGCCCCAGACTCCCCAATATCTAGCAATCATTGGCCACTGGAAGAGCTTCACCAGAGAAAGGGAAGGCAAGAAAAAAGGAAGTTGTGGCCTACCTTGTTCTCTTTGCTGATATAGTCCAGCTGCAAGCACCAAGGATGGGTCCAGATCCGACTCAACATCTGGAAGTCCTGGAAGAGCTTGGCTCCTGCTTTGCCTCTTCCTCCACCTTCGCTGCTGACGCCTGGCAATAAAGGAGCAGAGTGAAATGGAGACACCTTGCCCAAGCAACATATGTCTTGGTGCAAAACAATGCAAGAGAAAGCAGACGTCTACAGAAACAAAGCCAAGAAAGCAGAGTATCGCAAGGGACCGCGCAATGTCCACCTTACCTGTTAAATGATCCAGGTAGTACTGATACAGTTTACACTGGATAGGAGTCATCCTAACAGCGAGAACATACTCATGCTTGGGGGGCAGGAACTTGGTTAGTGCAGTATAATCCTTTCTCTGTAAAAGAAGCATTAAGGAGTAGCCAGTTATAGAACGTATTTTCGAAGCACATCAAGTACACTGGCCAGTTTTGAAAACTCAGGCCACCAATCAAAGAATTCACATGATACTGAATATAGATAGCAGAGCAAATTGCAATCTGGGAATCAAAATTTAAAAGTTCTGCTCCTCCTTAGGAAGTTGGGAGAAAGTTTTCAGAACATTTTCTTTCTGGTTAACAGGAATAACAGATTTTGGGGGAAAGTAGCTTCTACCAACAGCAACAAGTCTATGAGGGGGTGTTCATGAAAGATTTCCCTTAACCCCCTTCCTGTGGACGGAGAGCAAAGAAACTTGGCCCAGTTCTGGATCCTTCTCTCCATGGGTGCCACCCAGGGAAACACACTTCTGCCATTTTTTGAAGCAACTGTAAACAACTCGCTTGGAGAAGTGGCGCAGCTGGCTAAGTGTCAGCTGCATAAGATCTCTCTGACCAGTAAGTCATGAGTTTGAAGCCTGCCCGGGTCGAGTTGGGTGCTCGACCTTAAGTGTAGCCTGCTGTTGACTGTTGCAGCCCGAAAGACAGTTGCATCTGTCAAGTAGGAGATTAAGGTACCACATTAAGTGGGGAGGCAAATTTTGACTGAATTATGAGGCCATTAAAAAGAACTCCAGAAATGCTGAGGAATGCGGAAGGAACAACAAGGGATGCTGAGAGATGAGGAGTGCGTCAGCTCCCCCTGGTGGCCAGAGTTGCCTCTGTTCGTCTATATGTTTGTATGTGAAAAACAGCAGAAATTGTCTGCTAGTATGTGTACCTGTAATCTGCTCTGAGTCCCCTTCAGGGTGAGAAGAGTGGAATATAAATAAAGTAAATAAATAAATAAGTTGACAGGTTGCTCCAAAAACTACATTGTAACTTCAGAAATTAGAGTCTCCTCGCCTGAAAAAGGTCAGGTGAATAACGGGGATGCGGTAGAATTTCAAAGCCACAGGAGCATGCTTCTTCCATTTGGGCAACAGGTGAACTGGCAAACTGTCTTGCAGAAGGTGGACAGACACCTTTGGGGAGCATGCCACAGTGTCTCTTGGTTTGGATGGCCTCCTGCAATTTCCGCAGCAGAGAATCCTAGTCTGCCCCAGTGATCATGGTCCCCTTTGCTAGGAAATCCATCAATCTTACTCCGTGCTGTTCCCAAAATCCTGTGAGCACGACCTTGCCTGCTGAGAGTTGGGAACGTGCCTTCTTTGGAGGCAGTGAGTCATGCTTCCATTGCATCGACTGGACTTGAGTCTCAGGATCAGAGTGATGGGCCCAGTTTTCATCCTGTGTAATATAGTTCTCCTGGTTTCCGTGGCACACCATTGTCAATAGAGCCTGAGAGCATTCGACTCATTCTTGCTTCTGGAAAGGTGTGAGGAGCCGGGGTACCCAGCGATCAGATACCTTATGCATATGAAGATGGTCTTGGATTAGGTTTTCCACGAACCCCACACTCATCTTGACATTTTGAGCTTGGTGGAGAATAGTTACGCGGTGATTTTCCAAAATGGCAACCTCCACTTGCTAAATGGTGTGTTCATCAAGAGCAGAGTGGGGTTGTCCTGGAATGGGAGCTGTTTGCACCAAAGTCCGGCCACACTGGAATTGATGATGCCGGTTCTTGACTCCATCATACGATGGGGAATCCTCACCATGAACCTCTTTCATCTCATTGAACATCTTGAAAGGTGTGCGATCTTTCAAGAAAAGGAACTGGAGGACTGCTCTGTATTCCACTGGGTCCATTCTCAAACCTCACAACACTTCAGCACCTGTACAATCAAGACCGTTATCCGTTCTGAGCTGTAAACGGGCACGTAGCCTATAGAGACTTATACCATCACACACGTGCAGTTTCAGCATCCTGTGATAAATGGAAGTGGGTCAAGGGAAATCTTTAATGAACGCCCCTCATATCAAAACTCCAAAACTGCTACAGCTTAAGGGTCAGAATGACACAAAATACGAGAAACAACAAAAGCGCGTACCTGAACACAGCCAGCCAGCATTTCATAGAGGATGTGCGCACGCTTCTTCATCACTCGGACATCGACCATAGTGGAATCGGCGCACTGACCATTCTGGATCGGGTTGATAAATCGGTTTCGGAACTCTTTGACGGACCCCAGCAAATTCTCCTTGATGAAGTTGACCATGCAGTGATCTGAGGAGTCGCAAAGAAAAAGCCCACGCTTTTTTAGTCTGGTATGGCAAGAGGAGCCCTGGGATCACAATGGAGAATCTGGCGGTGCCTCGACAGCTGAAGGGTTCCATTCGGCACAAGCTTTTGTGAGCTGACTAAGTCCAGAGTCCATGACAGCTTAGTGCCAAAGGAAGCCTGGTGGCTTTCCAGGGAAAACAAGCAGGCTCGGATTAACTGATTTTGGCGCCCTAGGCCACACTTGGGAAGCCCCGCCCCCGGGGCGCTGCTGGGCATGCGCGGCAGCGGCCCCAGGAGCGGGGCTTCCCTCCGCGTCATACTCGCCCCGCCCTCCTTCCTTGGGCACCTAGGGACACGGCGGTGGAGACAGAAGCACCCTCCTGCCGCACGCGCATGTCTGCCAGGCGCCAGTGGCCCTGGGGCGGGGCTTCCCTCCGCGTCATCCTCCTTGCGCCCTCCTTCCTTCGGCACGAGGAGGATGACGAGGCGGAGGGAAGCCCCGCCCTGGAGCCGCTGGCGCCTGGCGGGCATGCGTGCGTGGCAGGAGAGTGCCTCTGCCTCCTGCTCCGCCGTGTCCCTGGGTGCCGCACATGGCCGGAAGCGGCACCGGGGGATTCCCTTCGTTCCTCCTCCACTTGGGCCCCACCCCCAGAGGGAGTGGCGTCGCTCGGGCTGCACTCCTCCTCCCTCCCTCATTCGGAGACCACGGCGAGTTGTTCCAAAGGCAGCGGCAGCTGCGCTGCGTGAATAGGGTGCCGCGTGGAAGGGCGCTGAGCAGCTGCCGCTGGGACAACCCGGAGTGAGTCATCGCCATTTTTTTTTGGCCCTGATCTGACGCTCCCCTCGGCTTACGCCCATAGGCCACGGCCTTGCTGCCCTAAATGATAATCCGGGCCTGGAAACAAGCCCCTTTGTAGAGGGGGAAAGAAGGGTGGGTTTGTATTCTCAAGTATTTTGCAAAAGACAGTGACCCTTGGTCTGGACAGGCCCTCAGGTCACGATCCTGTGCACCATGGATCCGTTAATGCTTCCAAGGCCTGGTAGAATACAACATGCCAGACAAGCAATGTCTCCCGATATTGAACAATAAACCCAAACTGTTTGGCATCTGGCTCCACCCTCCCCCTCTTGAAATGCACTCACATTCAATGAGGTTGTTCTGCAGAGGGGTCCCGGTGAGGATGATCCTCCTCCTCGATCTGATGGAATTCATCGCTTTGGACACAGCAGAAGCCTCGTTTTTCAATACATGTCCTTCATCGCAGATCACAAAATCAGGGCCTGGTTTTTAAAGGAAGGAAAGAAGACTCCAATAATTATCCTTTATTGCCTCTGCAAAAAAGATGTCCTTTGTGGATTTCCACCCAGTACATCACAACTATGTGTGGCCTGCTGTAGAAATAACTCTACTCTCTTCTTTGTCAACAGAGGGGAAAAGCATTGCGTTCTGCTCCCATTTAGTGCAAGATGCAAAGGGAAACATTTGTTTTGAGATGTTATGTAGTAAGCAAGTGAGCAATAGTCATAAAGTCATTCATGATAGATCAGGTCATGTTCATGTCAGAAATGTTATTTATTTTACTTATTTATTTCCAGCATTTCTACCCCGCTCTTCTCAACCCCCGAGGGGGGACTCAGAGCGGCCTAACAAAAGGCACAATTCGATGCCAACATAATAAAATACAATATAAAACCAAAAACATACAGCATTAAAATACATTAAAATACAATTAACATTAATACATCATACACATTCTCTTAAGTTAAAACAGTATTTCGTCCATAACAGGAGCATTGAGCCATAACCATCAACTTGCCATTACAAATCCAGTCCAAAGTGCTGCATTGTGCTAATGTGCAAACACCTGGTCCCACAGCCAAGATTTCACTTTTTTCCTGAATGCCAGGAGGGATGGGGATGATCGTATGCCGCTTGGAAGCGCGTTCCACAGACGGGGAGCCACCACCGAGAAGGCCCTCTCTCTCGTCCCCACCAACCGCGTTTGAGAAGTTAGCGGGAGCGAGAGCAGGGCCTCTCCGGATGATCTTAAATTACGAGGTGGGACGTAGAGGCTGATGCATTCGGACAAGTAAGCTGGGCCAGAACCGTATAGAGTATTAAAGGTCAAAACCAGCACTTTGAATTGAGTTTGGAAATGGACAGGCAGCCAGTGGAGCTGACACAACAGGGGGTGGTATGCTCCCTGTATGTCGCTCCAGTTGGTAATCTGGCTGCCGCCCGTTGGACTAGTTGTAATTTCCGAACTGTCTTCAAAGGCAGCCCCACGTAGAGTGCGTTGCAGTAATCTATTCGGGATGTGACCAGAGCGTGGACGAGCGTAGCCAGATCAGACTTCCCAAGGTACGGGCACAGCTGGTGCACGAGTCTTAACTGTGCGAAAGCTCCCCTGGCCACCCCCAGACCTGGGGTTCCAGGCTCAGCGATGAGTCCAGGATCACTCCCAAGCTGCGAACCTGCCTCTTCAAGGGAAGTGTAACCCCATCCAACGCAGGCTGTAACCCTATGCCCTGTTCAGCCTTTCGACTGACCAGGATGACCTCTGTCTTGTCTGGATTAAGTTTCAATTTGCTAGCCCTCATCCAGTCCGACACAGTGGCCAAGCACCGGTTCAAAGTCTGGACAGCCTCCTTAGTGAGAAGGTGGGAAGGAGTGACAGATCTGGACGTCATCTGCGTACAGATAACACCTTACTCAGAAACTCCGAATGATCTCTCCCAGCGGTTTCATGTAGATGTTAAATAACATCGGGGACAGAACTGAACTCTGAGGGACTCCACAAGATAAAGGTTGCGGAGCCGAACAGGTGTCACCCAATAACACCTTCTGGGTTCGACCTTCCAGGAAGGATTGGAGCCAGTGCAAAGCAGTACCCCCAAGCCGCATATCTGCAAGGCGACCCAGAAGGATACCGTGGTCAACGGTATCGAAAGCCGCTGAGAGGTCCAGCAGAACCAACAGGGACACATTCCCCCTGTCGAGCTCCCGGCATAGATCATCTACCAAGGCGATCAAGATTAATTAGGTATTTTTAATTACAAAAATCTGACTCAAGCACTGAAAGGGTTAAATGGATGCAATGACTCAGCAAAAGTTGCAGTTCTATATAAGCAGGTATGCTTAGTAGCCCTCAGTCTGAGGTGAACCTCAGTGGGGAAAAGGTCTCAGTCTGTGAGAAGCCTCACAATGTGAGGTAGGTCTTAGTCTGTGAGAGAAACCTCTGTGTGAGGTAGGCCTCACAGTGTGAGGTGGTAATAATAATAATAATAATATAATAATAAACAACTTTATTTATACCCCGCCACCATCTCCCCAACGGGGACTCGGGGCAGCTTACATGAGGCCAGGCCCAGACAACAAATTGCAATAAAAAACCAGGACACAACCAATGGCACGTTAAAATACATAAAACATATAAATACAATAAGAAATATACAAATGAGAGTAAAATAATAAATATAATTACAATAATGATAGAGTAAAATGGAAGTGTAATAACAGTAATAATAGAGTAAAATAATAACAGTAATAATAACAATGATCGAGAAAAATACTAAATGTAATAAAAACAGTAAGAATAAAACAATGTAAATGCAATAATAATAATAGAGTAAAATAATAAATGTAATAAAATAACAGAGTAAAATAATAAATAACTTTGACTCAAATATAAGCCGAGGGGAGCTTTTTCAGCCTAAAAAAAGGGCTGAGAAACTCGGCTTACACTCAAGTATGTACGGTTCAAACAAGAACTAAAACACCTACGACATGATACACAGAGTTAAAATACAAGTTAGGAAAAGTGTTGAGCGTGCCGTTGCTGCTGCTTTGTTTGAAAAGGGAGCAGCATGAGGCCTCTCTCTGCCTCAGCACGTTTTACGCACAGACACAGGAGTCCTCATTAGGGACTTAGGGAAGTCTTTCTTTTGTCTATTGACTCTTTTGTCTGAGATTGACTCCCTGCAACAGTAAAAGTGTGGATTTTTAAAAACCTTTTTTGCACCTTATCCAAAGCATCGTCTTGCATATTTTTCCTCCTGTTTGTTACCGTTATTGCCCTGGCTATGCTGAACCTGACTCTGATATGGATACCAAACACTCCTACGCCAAGGACTAGGTCTGCGATGGGTGGGGATGCTGGAAGATGTAGTCCAAGTGAGAGCAAAAGACGGATCCCATAGGAGGTTCTACTTACCTGGATCGACCAGGGATTTGTTGAAGATCTCCTTCAGCTTCTTGCTCTTGACGTTCCTCCCTTGGGCCAGGTTCCGGTACATTTCGTAGCCGATGATCATGACGCCGCCCTCGTCCTGCCACCGCTGCAGCATGTAGCCTCGCTCCTGAGGCCGCTTCACTGTGGCCAGCTCATTCACCTTCATGGAGGGAAGGGGAGGAAGAGAACGTCAGAAATATGCACCGGGAATGTGGCACAGCTGGCTAAGTGTCATCTGCATAAGATCTCTCTGACCAATAGGTCATGAGTTCAAGGCCTGCCCGGGTCGAGGTGGGTGCTCGACCTTAAGTGTAGCCTGCTGTCGACCTTTGCAGCCCGAAAGACAGTTGCATCTGTCAAGTAGGAGATAAAAGTACCACATTAAGTAGGGAGGCAAATTTTGACTGAATTATGAGGCCATTAAAAGAACTCCAGGAAACGCTAAGGAATGCGGAAGGAACAACAAAGGACGCTGAAAGATGAAGAGTGCGTCCTGGTGGCCAGAGTTTGCCTCTGTTCGTTTATATGTGTGTACTGTGTATAGTGTGTACTGTGTATGTGGAAAACGGCAGGGATTGTCTGCTAAGTATGTGTACCTGTAATCCGCTCTGAGTCCCCTTCAGGGTGAGAAGAGCGGAATACAAATAAAGTAAGTAATTAATTAATTAATTAACTACTGTAGGTATTTTTAATTACAAAAATGTGAGTCAAGCACTGAAAGGGTTAAATGGATGCAATGACTCAGCAAAAGCTACAGTTCAATATAATTTATTTATTTATTTATTTCAGGATTTTACCCCGCTCTTCTCAACCCCCGAGGGGGGACTCAGAGCGGCTTACAGCAGGCACAATTCGATGCCACATCAACAACGTAAAACCCCAAACCCCACAACCCGTTAAAACATTAAGGCATTTAAATACAATCCCTCAACACATCTACAATCATTCCAATTAAAACAGTATTCAGCCCTAGAAACATTAACCCTCCTCCCTCCCATTAAAATTCCATCTCCCATGCTGCCTAGTGCTGGTGAGGGAACGCCTGATCCCAGAGCCAGGATTTCACCTTCTTCCTGAATGTCAGGAGGGATGAGGTGGACCGTACCTCCGTAGGGAGCGCATTCCACAGGCGGGGGGCCACCACCGAGAAGGCCCTGTCCCTCGTCCCCACCAACCGCATCTGAGAGGTCGGCGGGAGCGAGAGCAGGGCCTTCCCGGATGATCTTAGGTTACGGGATGGGACGTAGCGGCCGATGCGTTCGGACAAGTAAGCTGGGCCAGAACCGTATAGAGCTTTAAAGGTCAAAACCAGCACTTTGAATTGAGCCCGGAATTGGACAGGCAGCCAGTGGAGCTGACACAGCAGGGGGGTAGTGTGCTCCCTGTATGTAGCTCCCGTTAGTAATCTGGCTGCCGCCCGCTGGACTAATTGCAATTTCCGAACTGTCTTCAAAGGCAGCCCCACGTAGAGTGCGTTGCAGTAATCTATTCGGGATGTGACCAGAGCGTGGACGACCGTAGCCAGATCAGACTTCCCAAGGTACGGGGCGCAGCTGGCGCACGAGTCTCAACTGTGCAAAAGCTCCCCTGGCCACCGCTGAGACCTGGGGTTCCAGGCTCAGCGCTGAGTCCAGGATCACTCCCAAGCTGCGAACCTGCGTCTTCAGGGGAGTGTAACCCCGTCCAACACAGGCTGTAACCCCATACCCTGTTCGGCCTTGACTGACCAGGAGGACCTCTGTCTTGTCTGGATTTAGTTTCAATTTGCTAGCCCTCATCCAGTCCGACACAGCGGCCAAGCACCGGTTCAGGGTCTGGACAGCCTCCTTGGTGACAGGTGGGAAGGAGTGACAGATCTGGACATCATCTGCGTACAGATAACACCTTACTCCGAAACTCCGAATGATCTCTCCCAGCGGTTTCATGTAGATGTTGAACAACATCGGGGACAGTACTGAACCCTGAGGGACTCCACAGGACAACGGCTGTGGAGCCGAACAGGTGTCACCCAATGACACCTTCTGGGTACGACCTTCCAGAAAGGATTGGAGCCACTGCAATGCAGTACCCCCAAGCCCCATATCTGCAAGGCGACCCAGAAGGATACCGTGGTCAACGGTATCGAAAGCCGCTGAGAGGTCCAGCAGAACCAACAGGGACACACTCCCCCTGTCAAGTTCCCGGCGTAGATCATCTACCAAGGCGACCAAGGCTGTCTCAGTCCCATGTCCCGGCCTAAAGCCAGACTGTGCCGGATCCAGATAATCAGTGTCTACCAGGAACCCCTGGAGTTGCGAAGCCACCACACGTTCCATGACTTTGCCCAAGTAGGGGAGATTGGAAACTGGCCGATAGTTCACTAATTGAGTGGGGTCCAGTGATGGTTTCTTCAACAGCGGTTTTATAACAGCTTGCTTTAAGCTGGCTGGAATGGTGCCTTCCCGAAGGGAGGCATTAACCACCACCTTCACCCACTCTGCCAAACCCCCTCTGGCTTCCTTGATCAGCCAGGATGGGCAGGGGTCTAGGATGCATGTCGTGGGCCTCGCCTCTCCAAGGATCCTGTCCACATCCTCAAGCTGAACCAATTGAAACGAATCCATCAAAACCGGACAAGCAGATGCTAGTGTCACATCCTCAGAGACTGCCGTTAAAGTGGTATCGAAATCGGAACGGATCAGAGCCACCTTATCCGCGAAGGCCTTAGCAAACTCATCACAGCGTGCCGCCGAGCCGTCAGGGATCTCGCACTGAGGCGGATTTAAAAGACCCCTAACGACTCGAAACAGTTCCGCTGGACGGTTCTTCGCGCGGCCACCTTGGCCGCAATAGATGTTTTTTTGTGCGGCTTTTATTGCAGCGTCATAAGTCCTCAGATAAGAGACCAGGCGCGCCTGAGCTGATCCGCTCCGTTTCCGACGCCACACGCACTCTAGCCTCCTCTTTTTCGCTTCATTGCTGCCAGCTCCTCAGTGAACCAAGGAGCTGGTTTAGCTCGGTTACTCAAGAGGGGACGTTCTGGAGCGATCGTGTCAACAGCCCTTGTCATCTCCCTATCCCAGAGTGAGACAAGAGCCTCGACAGGGTCACTTACCGACGAGGCGGGAAAATCCCCAAGAGCCATCAGGAACTGTTCGGATCCATAAGTCTCCTGGGGCGGACCATTCTAATAGGTCCACCACCCCCAAGCGGAGGTGGAAAGGCCCAGTGAGTCTAAACTTGATCAGGTGGTGGTCGGACCATGGCAAAGGAATGATGGTCAGTTCCTCCACTCCGCCACTTTCATCCCCTCCCTGGTAGTTTAGTTGCCCTCAGTCTGAGGGAGCCTTCAGTATTAGCAGACCTCTCCGTCTGTAAGAGGTCTCGGTGTGAGAAGGCCTCAGGGTTAGTTCACCTCAGTCTGTGAGAGGTCTCTGTGGGAGAGAGCCCTCTGTGCGAGAAGGCCTCAGTGTGAGGTAGGCCTCAGCTTGAGTAGGCCTGGTGAGAGAAGCCCCAGGTTGAAGGCCATAATATGTGACGCTCCAGTGTGAAAGCTGCTGTATGTAAAAAGCCAGTGTGTGAAACTTCTGTGTAAATTTGTTGTGAGAAGAGGCTCTATGGAAGCGAAGCTCTTATCTGCATGAGAAAGCAGCCCAGTGTGGAAGCAAAGAAGGACTTTATTTGTGTTATGGAAACCTTATTCTTGTAAATAGTGCAACCATATTATTTTGCTACGAAGAAAAGCCTCCTATGGAAGAGATAACATTAGTCTGTGTGTTTTTGTTCTTTTTATCACTTTTGGCTACTGGTGCTGGGTCACGCGACTCCTGATAAATTACTCTGCTGTGCATTTATGAAGAGGATCTTTCGTTAACAAGAGAAACAAACAAGTGGGAGTCTATGCTTCGTAGAGAAAAAGCCCCAATAAAGAGTTTAAGTATGCAGAGTGTGTAGAAATAATAATGGTGCTAGTAAATCACCCAAGAATATGTAATATGTATTGTACAATAATACATCAAGTGGCAACAGTGTTCTTAGACATATAAATACTCTAAATCAGGGGTGGGCAATTATTTATTCCAAGGGGCCACACGAGAGCCAAAAAATATTATGGAGGGCCACACCTAAAGGCTGAACTACATTCTAATCTACAAAATTTATTTATTTATTTACTATATATTACACATCATTAATATTAACATATTAATATATCAATAAATATTCATATATTATTAGTATTAATATCATAATTATGATATAGTATATATATAGACATTATAATATATTGAAATTATAATATAATATAACATTCTATTATTTATTCTATTATTATTATAAAATTATTATAAAATAATAATAAAAACCACTAAAATAAAATAAAATGACATTCAAGAAGACAAGGTGCGAACCAAGATGGAGGCTGACATCCTCAAGAGAGGAAGGATCCCAAGATGGAATGGCCCAATGGACCCAGCCCACAGGATGACAAAGCGGCCGCAGCAGAGCAGAGCAGTTGACGATCGGAGGCTGCAGGCCTCCGCTCGCTCTCGTCTCCAGCCGTTCCCCAGCTGATTGCCCTGCCATGGAGTGCCTGCCATCCCGGGAGGCGATCCGGGCCTGCAGTGGGAGCAGTCGGCGACCTGAGGCGGCTGATCGCCCTGGCGACCCGGAAGAGGATCAAGCCTTCCGGGTTGCCAGGGTGATCAGCCGCCACAGGTCGCCGACTGCTCCCACTGCAGGCCTGGATCGCCTCCCGGGATGGCAGGCACTCCAAAGCCGCCACTCCTCCGATTGTTCTCTGGAGCGGTGGGCTGTCTGCCGACGCATGCCCCACAGCCCGCTATGGGATGGCGGCAGCGGCACCTCTTCCTCTTGGCCCCGCCCCCGACGCCCTTCTCCCCAGGCCGTACAGAATCTGCTGCCGGGCCCCCTCCGGCCCGCGGGCCGTCGGTTGACCAGGGCTGCTCTATATATATCATATTCTAATACAATTGTGTAAATCTGTATCGGCATAACGCAATAAATATCAATATCTTATACAAATACACTATATTCATACACTCATACTATATCAAATACAAACAGTATCCTTAGACATGTAAATACTCTACATACATCATATTGTAATACAGTCATATATTTATTGCAGTATGTCTACATAGATTTACACAGTTGATATTTATTGCGTTATGCCGATATAGATTTACACAATTGTATTAAAATATGATATATTTAGAGTATTTATATGTCTAAGGACACTGTGCTTGAAGTATTGTTGTACAATACATATTCTTGGGTGATTTACTAGCACTATTATTATTTCCACACACTCTGCATACTTAAACTCTTTATTGGGGCTTTTCCTCTACGGAGCATAGACTCCCACTTGTTTATTTCTATAGTTGCGAGTACACAGCCCTTTCTTTTTGCTCTTTTGTTAACAAGCCCACTCGCCCAACATAGAAGAACCAATAATGCACTCCCCACATTGGGATGACTCCTAAGTCACTTACTTGGAAATACATCTTTCATACAGCCAATGCAAGTTTTACTAAAGGTTGACTGTCCCTGACCAGAAATACTCCAAAACCCAGAATTCTCCATTTGTGTGTCTGAGAGTGTGACACTTTTGCTGCTGGGTGGTTGAATGAATGTGCGCACACTTTGCTCCATGCACAAAATGATTAAAAATACATATGCGCATAATTATTTTTCGCCTACAAAGCGTATAGGAAATATAAATGAATTCCATGTTTAAACTTCCAAGTCCCATATCCAAGATCTCTCATTATGGATTCCAAAATCAGAAACGGTCCGAAATCCAAAACACTTTGGGTCCCAAAGCAAAGCATTTCGGATAAGGGAAGCTCAACCTGCATTATTAGTAAGGGTGGAGAAGGCAACTGATTGGGAAATGAAAGGCCAAGCTTGTCTTGGGCAGCACATACCTCCAGCTTCTCGCTGTCATCCAGACAGTCCTGCCATTTCTCAAATTCGTTCAGCCAGTTCAGGGCTGTGTTCAGGGGACAAACCACAAGAGCGGTACTGAAATCCATTTTGTCACACAACAGGATAGTGTGGAGGAAACTGACTACCTTCAAGGGAGAGAAAAACAAGAACATCGAATGTTAATATAGATGCCTTCTTTTTTAAAAAGGTATTTCAAATTAGCAGCAAATCCACTTTGGGAACAGGATTGTTCTGTACTTCTAGGAAATGGCTGAGAAGGCCTTGTAATGTTGGGCATTGCTGTTTCTAAGGTTGACATGAACTCCTTTCATGCGTGTAAATGTTTTTCAACGTTAAAAGTGGTTAAATTGCTCTTATATCACCTTTCTATCTATACTTTTATTGACATTTTTGCATACTGGTTAATCTCATTCATAGGATAAAAGTGGGACAGAAATGAATTAATCAACAGCGACAGCATTGATTCACCTCCACCCAACTAGAATTACCATATATACTAAAGTATAACCCGGGTTTTTCAGCTTTTTTCAGGCTGGAAAAGTCCCCCTCGGCATATTATTATTTTACTCTGTTATTATTATTATTATTTTCATTACATTTATTTTTTACTCTATTATTCTTATTACATTTCCATTATTTTACTCTATTATTTTATTACTTTTATAATTTTACTGTATTGTTATTACATTTATTATTTTACTCTATTTATTATTATTATTACATTTAATATTATTTTTGGAAGGATACATAAGCAGCTTTTTATTATTAGCTCTTTTTATTATTATTATTACATTTATTATTTTAATCTATTTCTTACTGTTATTATAATATTGAATATTTTACTCTATTTATTATTGTTATATTTATTATTGTACCCTTAATTATTATTAAAGGTAAAGGTCTATGTATTATTTTTATTATTACATTTATTATTTTACTCTCTATTATCAGGGGCGCTCATAAGGTAGATTGCGATCGACTGGTCGATCCCAGGACTGAAGGAGGTCAATCCCAGCTGGATGGGGCACTTCTGAGGGGGCGGAGCCAGGCCATGCGAAGCCCCGCCCCCTTACCCCAGCTTTAGCGCTTCCGCAGCTTCTGGAGGCAAGAGGGGGGAAATGCCAAGCCAGTAGTGGCATAGATAGTCACTACTGGCTTGGCATTACCCCCCTCTTGCCTCCAGAAGCTGTGGAAATGCTAAAGCCAGAGGGGGAAGGGGCGGAGCCAGGCATCGACAGCGACAGCATTAACTCACCACCACCCAACCAATATTATTACTATTGTTTTTGTTGTTATTATTATTATTATTTGAAACACAACAAGATTCATACACTGTGCTGGCTGTTGTATTGGATCACACGTCGGACACTTCCCAAGTGTCTGGTACTGTGTGATGTATCGGCGAATAATGCATGCATATCGAATAGGGTGGCTTTTTGCAGCTGGCAGATGGTAATTTTGTCAGCACTAATTGTGTTTAAGTGCAGGCCAAGGTCTTACTATTATTATTATTATTACTACCCTGCTTTTTCTTTCCTAAAAGGAGACTCGAAGCGACTTACAGTAAAACCAAATGAAATACAATTTGAAACCTAAAAATATACAAAGGTTGAAATAGAATTAAATATTAACGGTATTAAAAACATAGTTAAAAACCTCAAGACTGATTAAAAACCTTTTCACAGCAAAAAAAAACAGAGCACCTCTTAACTGGAAAAACCCTTCTTCTATTCTCACCTTTGTCCTGAAAGGGACTCAAGGGGGCCAACATAAACACAGCTAATAAAAATGTAAATAAGCAAAAAATTAAAATATGACAGATACAAAGATTGATGAAAGAAATTAAACGTTTGTGGGTGGATTGGCCTTTATCTTTCAAATGCAGTTGGAGGCCTATTTTGTTAGTCTGGAGAAGCCATTGACAACACAAAATGATGATGATGGTGGTGATGATGATAATGATAACACACAGGGTCATATGGGCAGGAAGGAGGTGGAAGGAGCAAGGAAACCTACCTGCAGGGTCTTCCCCAGGCCCATGCAGTGGGCAAGAATGCAACCGGAGCCTACAGATTTCCGTGTTTTTTTCACTGATTCACAACAGCAATCCCACATAAATTGAACACCTAGAAATATTGGGGGTTGCGGGGTTGGAGGAAAACAGCAATTAACAATCAATTGCCAATGTACAGCTTTAGTTCAAGTCAGCAGTGAGAGGACAGTGGGGTTTCTCTCCAGCTCTACTGATTCAAAGCAGTAAACCCACAGGAGTAAACATGACTCATAACCAATGCCTGGGTCCTGTTTCCTTACCGTCCACTTGATGGGGCTTCAGTTTCGTCACAATGTCTTTATGAACCTGAACAATGGGCTCCTTGGTCTCCTCGTCTTCATCCAAAACCAGCTTCGTTGTTATGGGGCATTTAACGGGTGTGTCCACTATTTCAATCACCTGGGGGAGAAAAATAAATAAATCAAGCTGTTTCAGAGACAACCAAGCAACGAAGCAGCACTGCTTGAATATTAAGCAAAAAGTGGGCGCTAGAAACAATACCATACGAAAGCTGACTGGCACAACCTGGGGATCACAACCAGACACAGTGAAGACATCTGCCCTTTTATTTCTTTAATTAATTTATATTCCGCTCTTCTCACCCCGAAGGGGACTCAGAGCGGATTACAGGTACACGTACTTAGCAGACAATCCCTGCCGCTTCCACATACACACATATAGACCAACAGAGGCAAACTCTGGCCACCAGGGGAAGCTAACACACTCCTCATCTCTCCGCGTTCCCAGCGTCCCTTGTTGTTCCTTCCGCATTCCTCAGGGTTCCTGGAATTCTTTTAATGGCCTCATAATTCAGTCAAAATTTGCCTCCCCACTTAATGTGGTACCTTTATCACCTACTTGACAGATGCAACTGTCTTTCGGGCTGCAAAGGTCGACAGTAGCCTACACTTAAGGTCGAGCACCCACCTCGACCCGGGCAGGCCTCGAACTCATGACCTATTTGTCAGAGAGATCTTATGCAGCTGACACTTAGCCAGCGGCACCACATTCCCTTGTGCTTTGCTACTCTGCTGCTGAGTATGCATGCCCAGTGTGGAACACATCTCACCACGTTAAAACAGTGGATGTGGCTCTATGCCCTACACTACTGGAGAAATTATACTGTTTAGCTGGTATTGCACCACCTGACATCCATGGGAAGTAGCAACCAATAATGAAAGGACCAAGGCAGTGACATCTCTGGCCCATCCCATGTTCGGATATCAGCCAGCAAAAAGCCTTAAATCAAGAAATAGTTTTCTAAGATCTACAGAGATACTCACACCTCAGCAAACAAGAGTACAAAAGTGGCAGCATTAAACCCAGAATCTGAATCAGTGGCTGAGACCCGGATGAGAAACTCCCTCCTGGGCACAGCAAAGATGGGGGTGAATGGGAAAGCACAGAACAGGGCACCACGACATGCAAGTGTGGAAAAGAGCAAACCACAGATGACCAATTACAATGCAGCCTGAGCCCTGCCACATACACAATGGAGGACATTCTTATAGCAACATCAGAGGCACTCCAAGTGGAGAGCTTGTGGGTTTTTTTATACATTATAACTATTCTTAATTCCCTTCTGACATGATAAATAAATAAATCCTGTATTGGTTTTTTTTCAAATCATGTTTGTTCATTTAACTCTTCGACTAGGAAGTAGTTGATTAGCATTGAATGGACTTGCAGCTTCAAAGCCTGGATCCTGCCTGGGGGAATCCTTTGTTGGGAGGATTCCAAACAAAGAAAACAGGGGAACTCCAGACAGGAAACAATCACAGCCAGCTAATACCTCCCAACAAAGGATGTATCCAGGCAGGAAGTACCCAGACTTAGCAGCTGCAAGGCCACTCAAGGTGGCCAATGGCAACATTCACACTTGCCTCAAGCAGACAAGAGTTCGTTCACCCATCCTGGACATTATTCCACAAATATATATACCTCATTTTACTAGTTCCCAACAGACTTCACAACAGCCGAGGATGCCTGTCATAGATGTGGGCAAAATGTCAGGAGAGAATGTTTCTGGAACATAGCCAGAGAGTCCAGAAAACTCACAGCAACCCAAAAACATTAACTTCCACTTTTCATACTTTCAATGTGCTCCCTGCACTTGATAGGACCATTCTGAAGTAACTGCAACACTTTAAACTTCTCAGAAAACCCCCTTATACGAGCTGCGGCCTGTTGCCTAGAGGAAGCCGACTTGCCTGTCTGAGCTTTACCCTCTCGCGCTCCCTTTCCGCGATCCGCCTCCTCCTCTCCTCCTCTTCTTTTAGTGCGTTCTGCGTCTCCGTTCGGAGCTTATCGTCTTTGAGTATCTTCCGTATCTTCTTCCTGCCTTTTCCTGGAGATTTGGAATCATCGTTGTCGTCATCACCTGAATTGCTCTGTGAAACAAAGCAGAAAACCAGTTAAGACGTGACTCGATCATCCTTTCGCATCCTTAGCAGCGATTCCAAACCAAGAAGGACCGAACCGCTGATAAGAAATCATTACTTAAGCTTATCAATCATTGATAGAAAGAAGAACAATGTTAAGACAAATGTTGGCACACAGAACTCCCATGACCAACAGAAAATACTGGAAGGGTGTTGTGGGCATTGACCTTGAGTTTTGGAGTTGTAGTTCACCTATATCCAGAGAGCACTGTGGACTCAAACAAGGGTGGATCTGGACCAAACTTGGCATGAATACTCAATATGCCCAAATGTGAACACAGATGGAGTTTGGGGAAAATAGACCTTGACATTTGGGAGTTGTAGTTGCTGGGATTTATAGTTCACACAATCAAAGAGCATCCTGAACTCCCAACAATGGAATTGAACCAAACTTGGCATATTGAGCTCTCATTACCAACAGAAAGTACTGAAAGGGTTTGCGTGGGAATTGACCTTGAGTTTGGAAGTTGTAGTTCACCTACACCCAGAGAGCACTGTGCCTCCCCCACGAATGCTCAATATGCCCAAATGTGACCACTGGTAGAGTTTGGGGAAAATAGACCTTGACATTTGGGAGTTGTAGTTGCTGAGATTTATAGTTCACCTACAATCAAAGAGAATTCTGAACCCCACCAATGATAGAATTGGGCCAAACTTCCCACACAGAACCCCCATGCCTTGAAGGGACTCACTGGTGTGAGCCTCCCTCCAGCCTCACATACTCTCCCTCGCCCGCACATGCACACCACCCTGCCATGTGCCAAGCACGCCTGCTCTCCCCTCCCTGCTTGGAGTCTCAGAAGCAGCCCTCCCACTGACTAAGAAGCCAGCCAATCACAGAGGAGGAGGGCTTTTGGTGGGAGGATTTGCTCTCTGTTTCCGAAAAGACAGAGGACAGACGGAGAATTCTTCAGACTTCTCTGCCAAAGAGGTCCCAAAAACCATCATAAACATATGTCTTCTGATAGTCTTTGGCGACACAACCGAAACCCCCTCACGACCCCCTCCCCTGGGGTCCGGACCCCCAGGGTGAAAAACGCTGGACTAAAGTGTTGTGTGTTGCGGTGATAGTTTTTCTGCTAATGCTTGCCCTGTTTGACATTGAGAACCACTGGTTTACATTCACCAGTGTTAGAAAATGACATTCCAGGCAGGGGTGATATCTGAAGGTCTGAAGAAAATTGTAGTTTAGGAGGAGTGGACACAATACCCGTGCAGGTTGTGGTAGTTTTAAATATAATTTCCATGTACTATTTTGTCTTTTTCTTGAATAAAAAAAACCAGGTTTTTTTTTATTTTTTTGAAGCCCAAATCATTTTACATTCATTTTGTTTACTGAAAGAACAAACCTGGCTCTCCTCAATCATGTTTAAGCAATGCAAATATTGCTGGTGTGCAGCAAATAAAAATCCTAACAGAATCAAGGCCCTGACAAAATATCGGAAGTTCTAACAGCACAATTGCATTGCTGAGGTATGGCTTTCCACAGAGAACATTGTGCCTACCAGGGGATTAAAGGCTGGTTCCCACCTCATTTCTTTTTGATGCTACATGAAAACTATCCTCCTTGTGGCCACAGAAAGAGTGCCAAGGGCCTCTGAGTCCTCCCATACCTTGCTGTTTTCACTCGATGAGTCCTGGACCTTTATTCTCCTCCTCTTCTTTTTCTGTCTGTAACTGCGCTGGTTATCTTCTAATTCGGCTTTCTTGGCTGACCTGGAAAAAAGGAGGATGTTTTCTGCCCATAAGGAAAGACTGCTCCTTGAGCCATGCCATGGTTAACTGTATTTAAATAGTCCCATTTAACAGAATCCCAAATGGCACAGACTAAAGAGGTGGTTGCTGTGAACCGGTCTCACTGCCTTGACCGGAGAGATGGCCTCCACACTTCCCCTGGTGATTCAGAGTTCTGCATTGGCCTCTTTGGGTACTCGAAGGCAAGGCGGCCAGGTCTCCACAGCAGTGTTTTCCAACCTTTTTTGAGCCACGGCACATTTTTTACATTTACAAAATCCTGGGGCACACCACCAACCAAAATGACACAAAATGACACTCTAACACAGTAATACATATAGTTAATATGTTTTAAAATGTATTTATATATTCCTGACTGTGAGAGCCGTTCAGCAGTGGAACTCTCTGCCCTGGAGTGTGGTGGAGGCTCCTTCTTTGGAGGCTTTTAAGCAGAGGTCATCTGCCAGGGGTACTTTGAAGGCAAATTTCCTGCATATTGGGTGAAAGAAGCCCATGAGGTCTCCTCCAACTCTAGGACTCTATGAATCTCTGGCTATTCCAAAGGAATTCCAGCCTGTGAAGGCCAGAGAGCAGAGCTCAAGAGGCAGGAGGGGAAAGGAAGCCCAGAAGTCAAGAGGCAGGACTGGGCTGTCTGGCTCTTCCAAAGGGATCCGAGTCTCTTATGGTCGGATATGGGAGCTGAAGAGGCCGGAGGGGAGGCCGAACACAAGAGGAGGAAGAAGAAGGCAAGAGGCAGGGCAGGGGTAACTCTGGCGGGGAGGGGGGGAGACCTCACCACCTCCGATGAGGCTAGTCATAGATGCAGGAGAAACGCCAGGAGAGCATGCTTCGGGAAGGAAGGGAGAGCTGAGCCAGGCCGCTTGCTCGCTCTCTCCTCAAGGCCACGGAAGAGGCGGCCCTCGGCTGGTAGGCAGGTGGGCGTGTTCAGGGAGGCCACACCACCCCTTTATCGGCCCCGGAGGGGTCACTCCACCCTTCTCCGCCCCTAAAGCCACTTTCCTCCGCTCCTCTCCTACCACCTCCTCCTTCCTTCCTTCCTTCCTTTACCTTCCTTCCCACAGGGCCTCTATAAGCCTGTCTCTGCCTCTGAACCACAGGGCCTCACAATGTCGGCAGCGGCCTAAGCATGGTCCTGGAAGTAATCAATCCATCTTGCGACAACTTCAAGGGGACAGGGTCAGAGTGATGTCACCCTTCCCAGTTCCCCTCCGGAGAAGAGGAGGCCAATGGAAATTTCATTTCATTAAATTTATGCGGGCCCCGCCCCGCCCTTCCGCCGGGCTCATTTCCATGCTTAAAGGGACAGAGGCCAATTCCCCACGGCACACTAGTGTGCCGTGGCACACCGGTTGGGAAACACTGCTCTACAGTGCCATGGTTCCATGTCATGGTATCCTGGGATTTATAGTTTTGAGAGGCACTAGCTCAGGTATGGGCCAATGTGGTCCCTCCCTCCAGCAGTTTTGGACTTCAACTCTCACAATTGCGGGAGGTGACGTCCAAAACACCTGGAGGGCCGAAGTTTGCCTAGGCCTGCACTATTTTATGTATTTTGTTTCATCTCTCCAAAAACAGCTCACAATAAAACCAAAACGACATAATTTAAAACCTGAAAACATACATTAAAATAGAATTAAACATTAACAGCATTAAAAACAAACTCTTAAAGCCATTAAACACCTATTCTAAATGCCCCCCCCAAAAAAACCCCCTCCCAATCCCAGGATTCCTATGGCAGTTAAAATGAAATCTCTCTCATTGTGAAGAGTTATAGACCCATTGGAAGAGAAGTCTTTTGGGATGTTTGCAGCGCAGCTGTTGCTTCACCTTCGCTACAATAGAGGAATTTAGATAATGCCCATTTCACTGTTAACTGTATTTAAATCGTGTATTGTTTGTATTACAAAGGAATTGTGTCTCCTGTGAATTGTTCAATCTCAGATACCTGGTTCGCGGGCGCTGGTCGTCCTCCGAATCACTGACTTCTTCGCTGACCCCAGATTCGCTCTCTTCTGAATGATCAGAGTCCTCGCTGCTCACTTGAAGAGGAAACAAAACAGAAATGACTAAATAATGCCAAATATGTTTCAATAATTCCCCAGGAACAAAAGAGAAGGTACAGACCAGAGGTACTATAAAAGGTTCTAGTTATCAGAAAGGAATTCACACCTCTATACCAGCGTTTCTCAACCTCCGTAATGCGACAACCCCTAATACAGTTCCTCATGCTGTGGTTACCCCCACAACCATACAATTATTTTCATTGCTACTTCATAACTGTCATTTTTCTCCTGTTATGAATCACAAAGTAAATAACTGATACGCAAGATGTATTTTCATTCACGGGACCAAATTTGGCACAAATACCCGATACGCCCAAATTTGAATACTGGTAGGATTGGAGGGGAGTTGATTTTGTTATTTGGGAGTTGCAGTTGCTGGGATTTATAGTTCACCTACAATCAATTAGCCTCTTCAATCCCACCACGATAGAATTGGGCCAAACTTCCCACATTGAACCCATATGCCTTAAAGCAGTGTTTTTCAACCTTTTTTGAGCCGCAATACACTTTTTACATTTACAAAATCCTGGGGCACACCACCAACCAAAATGACACAAAATGACACTCTAACACAGTAATATGTATAATTAATATGTTTTTAAATGTATTTATACACTCAGTTTGAAACCTGGGCCTGTTTCGATGAACACAACATATATATGACTTCCCCTCACATATTTATACATGGCTATCATGTCTTCTCTCAGCCTTCTCTTCTTCAGGCTAAACATGCCCAGCTCTTCAAGCCGCTCCTCATAGAGCTTGTTCTCCAGACCTTTGTGAAACTTCACCCTGAGTGACACTTGCTTCCATGCATGGATGTCATGAAGCTGTTATACACAGTTCCTTGGGGGGGGGGGGTCAACTCTCGAAAAATCCAGTAAAATAGTAAAAAAAAACCCAAAACATTTCCAAGTGGAGAGGCTCAATTTGTTTCTTGGAAACCTGTGAGGGGGCTGCTAGGAGGGGGGAGAGTGCCAATTTCCCACGGCACACCTGATAATCGCTCACGGCACACTAGTGTGCCACAGCACTCTGGTTGGGAAACACTGCCTTGAAGGGATTCAGTGGTGCAAGACTCACTCTAGCCTCTCCCGTTGTCTCTCGCCTGCACATGTGCACCTCGCTGCCATGCATTCTGCATGCCTGCTCTCCCCTCCCCACTCGCCGTCTCAGAAACAGCCCTCCCCTTGGCTGAGAGGCTGGCCAATCATAGTGAAGGAAGGCTGTTGATGGGAGAATTTACTGTCTGTTTCCAAAAAGGAAAAGAAGGACAGGCGAAGACATCTTCAGCCTTCTCTGTCAAACGGGTCCTAAGACCTTCAGAAATATGTTTTCTGGTGGTCCTTGGCGACCCCTCCGAAACCCTCCTAGCAACCCCCCCCCCTCCAAAGAGGGTCCCAATCCCCAGGTTGAGAAATGCTGCTCTATACTCTTTTGAGCAAATACATAAAACAAGGAAAGGGAAATGGTGCCATCTGCTGGCAAGTGTAAAGGGAAAAATTAATTTTAAAATTTAAACCCAAGACTGGAGAATTCGGATGAGCGCCACAAGAGACAAACAGCAGAGGGAAGAGGATCTAAAGCTGTTTTTAAAAGTATATTTTTTCACTAGAGTCCATAGGCAATGTTTTTAAGCAATTAGGTGGAATTATGTAAAAAAAAAGTAGTAGTATCTTATTTTAAGATTTATGCTTTAAGACATAAATATTTGACATTATGTCTTAAAGCAAAGACAAACTGTAGGCAAAACAAAGAAAGAAAGCACGGAATTGCACTCTAAACATGTCCACATAGACTTTTTCCACACTCTCCTGCCCTGGACACCATTTTTTTCACTTGGAAAAATCTATTCTGTTTCAATGCCATTATTTAACTATGAGATATCAAATATTCTGAGGGGAATGGCATCAGCAACTTGGACAGTTGTAGTCAATATACTTGAGAATTAGCAGAGATTTTCAGCCCTTTTTTTATTCTGAAAAAGCAACCCTCGGCTTATACTCAAGTCAGTTATTTACTGTTTTACTCTGTTGTTGTGATTATATTACATTTATTATTATACTCTATTTATTATTATTAGTGTTGTATGTCAGCCTATTCAGCCTGTCATTGTGTCTGATGTTCATGATGAGAATGGGGATGATGTTCCTGATGGTGGGCCTGTGAGTTTGACCAGAATAAGGTAAAAGCAGAATGAGCTCACGCCCAACAGACTCTTGCATTCCCTCCTTTGCTCAAGATCAAACAAAGGAACAATTGGGATTTGGGCTCCTTCGCATTCAACCTAAGCTAGGTTTACAGCCCACATTAAAACAGGGGCGGGCAACCTACGGCCCGCAAGCCGGATGCGGCCCGGCAGCCGATTCTGTCCGGCCCGGAGCCAAGAGGAAGGGGTGCCGCTGCTGTCATTCCATCACGGGCTCTGAGGGGCCTGTGTCGGCAGACAGGCCGGAGGAGCAGCGGCTTTGGAGTGCCTGCCATCCCTGGAAGCGATCCGGGCCTGCAGCGGGAGCATTCGGCGATCTACGGCGGCTAATCGCCCTGGCAACCCGGAAGACTTGATCGTCTTCCAGGTCGCCAGGGCGATCAGACACCTCAGATCGCTGACTGCTCCCCCTGCAGGGCCGGATTGCCTGCAGGGATGGCAGGGCGATCAGCTGGGGAACAGCTGGGGGCGACAGCGGGCGGAGGCCTGCAGCCTCCGATCGCCTGCTGCTCTGTTGTCCTCTGCTGCGGCAGTGGCTGGGTCAGCTTTGCCATTCTGTGGGCTGGGTCCATTGGGCCATTCCATCTTGGTTCGCACCTTGTCTTCTTGAATTTAATTTTAGTGGTTATTATTATTTTATAATAATTTATTATAATAATATAATAAATAATATAATATAATGTTATATTCTATTATAATTTCAATATATTATGTCTCTATATATACTATAATACAATAATTATATTAATACTAATAATATATGCATATTTCTTGATATATTACTATGTTAATATTAATGATGTGTAATATATAGTAAATATAGTAAATAAATAAATAAATAATGTAGCTTATTATTTATTTAGGTGCGGCCCTCCATAATATTTTTTGGCTCTCGTGTGGCCCCTTGGGGAAAAAATCGCTCACCCCTGCATTAAAACATGCGCACACATACGGATAAAATGAGGTGTATGCAAGGGTCTCAGGTCAAAGGGGCAGTGAATCTCTCTGGGTCTTAGTTCAAACGTGAAGGACACAATTCAAGGCACTGCCCTTGATCTCTCTGCGCATGCATGCTCAAAGCACCTCTAAATTCATTTTGCCAGGTAGACAACCAAAGAGACAATGCTGGCCTGGTTATCTGCATTATTTTTAAAAAGGTATGAAGCCTATGGCCTAAATCAAATTGCTGGTTGAATTAAATCAGTGGAGTTTGCACAGGTGCTGACATGCATTTACATCGAGAACGAGCCAGAGTGGTTGTCTCATAGGGTGCAACATGGCTGCCTCAAGAGCCCCATTGGTGCTCCCATGATAGCTTCCGTACCTTTCCTCCGATTTCTTCGCTTTCCGTCTTTGGCCTCTTTAGACTTCCCCCCCTTTGACTCTTCTTCCTCGGAGTCTCCTTCGCTCATGGTCAGCTTGTGCCTCAGCAAGCGGTGCCTGTACCTTGGCTTCTTGGCTTCTTCTTCATCTGAATCTGAGTCAAGGTCATCATCGTCCTCATCATTCTCTTCTGTCACAAAAGGTAAAAAAGGGCTCAGCATTGGAATTTTATCATGCTAAGTTATTTTCACCTGTATCACCATCATTGTGGCATCACTAGGCCCCCAGTAGGATTCTCTGGCCAACTTATGCAGGAAGCCCAACACAGGGTCATGCTAGAGCAGTGTTTTTCAAGCTTTTTTGAGCCGCGGCACATTTTTTACATTTATAATATTCTGGGGCACACCACCAACCAAAATGACACAAAATGACACTCTAACACAGTAATACATATAGTTAATATGCTTTTAAATGTATTTATACACTCAGTGTGAAACCTGGGCCTGTTTCGATGAACACAACATATATATGACGTCCTCTCACATATTTATACATGGCTATCATGTCTCAGCCTTCTCTTCTTCAGGCTAAACATGCCCAGCTCTTCAAGCCGCTTCTCATAGAGCTTGTTCTCCAGACCTTTGTGAAATTTCACCCTGAGTGAAACTTGCTTCCAGTTAACTATGGATGCCATGAAGCCTTTATAAACAATTCCTCGTGGGGGGGGGGGGGAGGCAACACTCGAAAAAACTAGTAAAATAGTTTTTAAAAACCCAACATTTTCAAGCGGAGAGGCTCAATTTGTTTCTTGGAAACCTGTGAGGGGGCTGCTAGGAGCGGGGAGAGTGCTAATTTCCCACGCACACCTGATGATCGCTCACGGCACACTAGTGTGCCATGGCACACTGGTTGGGAAACACTGTGCTAGAGGACCTCGGAAGTGCCTAGAGATCTGCATTTATGGCAGACCCTGAATTCATCATATATTCACACAGAATGAAGTCTGTGTCATGTGCTCACCCTGTTCCTCGGTCGCTGCAGATTTCCTTCCTTTCTTCTTCTTCTCCTTCCCGCCGTCGGAGTCTTCGTCGGAAGAGGCCTCGTCGTCTGAGGAAAGATTGGCTTTGATCTCTTCTAAAAGCATTTTCTTGGCAATTCTTTAGAGTGAAACAAAAAAGGCAGATTCCATTGGTTGACCAGTAAACAGACACATGCAATTTGTATATATTTGTACTCAAAAGGTAACGCAAGACCAAGTGCTTAAAGACTGTGCAAGACAAAGGGGAGAGGGAATGAGGACGGTGGCATAAAGACGGCAGTTGCTTGTTGGGGAAATGAGGCAAATTCTTATGGACACTGGCAATAAAGTCCTGCTGTGGTTGAGAAATGGGCAGTGCAGTCCAAATAGGAGGAGGAGACCCGGATTGGCTTGTCTGCCCGCCCTAAAGCATACCTGTTAACTAGGGTATGGCTTAACTAGGGCCCTACCTACACAGTAGAATGAATGAGGTGTGACACCACTTTCACTGCAATGGAATCCTGAGGGCTGTTGTTTGCACACTTTGGAAGCAGGCTAAAGGGCTTGTACAAAGACAACTACCATGGTTTTATAGCAGGGGGCCAATGCAGTTCAAGTGGTACCAAACTTAATAACAGTCTCTCTGTTCACTCTTCCATCCCTGTCACCAGTAATGTTTTAGAACAGGGGTGCTCACACTTTTTCAGCATGCGAGCTACTCTTAAAGCAACCAAGTCCAAAAGATCTACCTGCCCCCGCCGCCGTGCACTCCCGCGCGCTCCTGCCGCCACCGCGCATGCTCCTGCTGCTGTTTTCTGCCCGCGCAGCACTTCTTCTGCCTGCGGGGCATTGCAGGAAGGAGAAAGCATGAGGCGGGGCATTCAGAGGGAGCGCTCCGCCCTGCCTGTCTCGCCGGCAACAGAGGCTGTACAGCTGCTTCTGGACGAGAGGCAGGGCGCTCCCTCCAGAGGCCCCGCCTCGTGCTTCCTTCTTCCTGCAATGCCCCGCAGGCGAAAGAAGCACCGCGAGAGCGGAAGCCAGCAGCAGGAGCGCGCGTGTGCGAGCATGGCAGGAGCGCCCCATCTGGTTGGTGAGGCCTGAAGATCACCTGGAAGAGGGCCGAAGATCTACTAGTAGCTCGTGAGCTACCTAATGAGCACCCCTGTTTAAGAACATTAGAACACCACATCAGTCTTGATGGTATCTATATGACTATGCATCAGCTCTCTAGTTGAGCATACTCCACGAAGAAAGTTCTCCTGGCCTGAAACCAACCCAAAAACTGATGGAAATGTCATTCATTCGCGTTGAATGGACCTCCTTCTTTCCAGGCTTGGGGAAGACACTTCTTGTCTGACTCAAGAATTTGGCCCAGCTGCAGGTCAACACCAGATGAGCCAATCTGTAAGCCATCAGCTGCAAATTTGCTGTGCATTTCGAAGGACATAAAGCCAGTATGGGACCACTCCCTGGCACAGTGGGCCCCAACATCAGAGGAGAAGCTTTGGAACCCTGCTGCTTTGTATTTTGAAATCATGGCAGTGCAAGCTCTCTCTCCCCCTCTTCAAAATGGGATGTTTCTTGGAGTCACTGAGTCTGTTTTGGCTCCAGAGATCCTAACTCAAAATGACCAATTCTGATCCTGAGAACAGCCAAAATGCACCACAACTAATATTCCTGATGACTTCCTGGGTCACCATGCAGACCCGATGGGTTACGCTTTGGTTTGGTGGTTCTGTAAGTTGCAGCGAGGATTGTACGGACAATGATGAACGCAACCAAAAAAACAGATTGTAAATGCAAATGCCTCCCAATAAATGCACATTTTCTTGACTCACAAATGTTGGGCCCATCCATATTTTACCTATAAGCCCCTGCTTTTCTTTACATGTAGCCTTAGTCTACTTATTGTAAGACTAGCATTGAATCTGAGGAAGAGGCCAAAGAAGGCAAAGTAAAACAGAAACACAAATAAGGTTGTTAATGGCCAGACTGGTTTTTCTTGGTATTTTAACTCAGTGTGGTTTGCAATTTTGGAACCCGCAACTGGTCCACTGAACAGAGCAAGAAAGCAGGCATTTAAAAATAGTTTTAAGGCCTCAAAACAGAGTTTAAGCGCTCCCACCCACATAATTTACACCACCTAAGTCATAAATGGCACAAATAGGCTTTGCTTCTGAAAGAAAACCTATGTGGGAACTCTGTGGGAACTTCCAGCTGAGGAAATGCTAAACACTTTGAGCAATGACCAGAAAGGCAGGCTGGCACATGACCTTGGACCTTGAGATGGAGTCAAGAAGTTAAGCATTCATGATCTCAATGGAGTGTTATTGGTATTTAGGTCTAAACCAGATATTTTAAATCTGCACTAAACAGTGGTGGTTCCCAGACCAGTACCAGTCCTTGTGTTTCCAGGAAAGATAATAAAACAACTGCAGTCAATAGACAGAAACAGGGAGCTGGCTGATGGCAAAATAGAACTGACAGTCCCTGTACCAGATCATCAATGGTGTTTTTTATAATGACCCTCACAGAGCACCGTTTTGTAAAAGACGCGGACAATAAACTGTATGGGCTCTTTCAGACAGAACGTCCCTCTGTTGCGCCCAACACAACCCACTCAAGCAAATTTTCACAATGCTTATATATATGTGTGTGTGTGTGTGTGTGTGTGTGTATCTTGAGAAGAGGAAAGCGTTGAAGAACGCAAAGCGGTCTTTTAAACATCTGTGCATGAATCGTGTTTGATGTCACCATTGGAAAGTGCATAGAAAACCCTGAATGCATGTATAAGTCTTCTGGGACATATTACGTTTTCCAACTAGAATTAAGGGGGCTTATAATTTAAACCTTTGATTGTATTTGCCCAGAAGGAGCAGTAAAGAAAACTGTGGCAATGTGTTAAGGAGACACTAAAAGGTAAAGGTTTCCCTTTGACATTAAGTTCAGTCTTGTCTGATTCTGAGGGGTCTCCATTTCTAAGCCGAAGAACCGGCATTGTCTGTAGACACCTCCAAGGTCATGTGGCCAGCATGACTGCATGGAGCGCCGTTACCTTCCCACCAAAGCGATACCTATTATCTACTCACATATGTATGTTTTCAAATTGCTAGGTTGGCAGACGCTGAGGCTAACAGCGGGAGCTCACCCCACTCTCCGGATTCGAACCACCGACCTTTGGGTCATCAAGATCAGCAGCTCAGTGGGCTACCAACACTACTTTTAAACTCATGTACCACAATTAACACGTTTCATCTTAACGCTAAAAGTCAGCGGAAAGGATAAACTGCATATTTCGTGAGCAAATTTTCAGTACGAACACAAATGAAATATAGTTTAGAAAAAATTGTGTTTTATATTTCTGTAAATTAAATGCTTGCACGAGAAACGTGTTTTACAAAAATTTATTGCATCCATCAAATACTTCAAAGGCATTGTGCATGAATACACTATGAATCTCTTAATGAACAAAAGAGCAGAAAAGAAAAAAAATCAACTCCAAACACATTAAAACAGCACTATTTGGAAAATGCAGACAAATCAAGAGGAAACAAATGCACACCACAAAGAAATGTCTGTTATATTAAAACTAAAATATTGCACTTTGGCAAAAAAAAAAAGGGGGGGGGAAGAGGAGATATTATTTTAACATTTTAATATGAGGCAATGTTTAAATTATGTATTCAGAGAGGGAGAGAAAGCTGTAGATACAACTGTACAAGGTGTCAGGTCACTAAGACTCTGCATCTCCAGCATCCACCCCTCTTTGGCCTCAAAGGAGTCAAGTATTTTGCCCAAAAGGAAAAAGTGAGCCACAGTTAAACACACAACAAGCCCTAAGTGCATCCTTTGAAGCTCAAACAGTCAGTTCTTTGGAGCTCTCCCTATTCAGAAACAGGGGCCAAACCAAAGCCCCCAGATACATTAAACAGCATTAGCACAGGTCACTTTTGCATATTGTTCAGGACAATCTCAGAGAGGTAGATAGATCATTTCCTGGATTATACAGCATTCATTGGCATGCCATTCCCTCCCCTTGAAAGCAATTCCAGGAACTACAGAAAATTATTTTTTTCTGATTAAAATATTATTTCAGGATTTGCCTGCTACGTAACAAAATAAAGCAAGAAAAACCCACCCAACCATTTTTTTTTCTATCTACTATAAATGCTTTAAGAATTAAATAAGGAAGCCAGTACTGACTTCTTTAAAACAAAGTCTTACAACTTTCCCCAGCTGTTTGCTTATTATTCTATACCAGGCATGGGCAAACTTTGGCCCTGCAGATGTTTTGGACTGCCAAAACACCTGGAAGGAGGGACCAAGTTGGCCCATACCTGAGCTAGTGCCTCTCAAAACTATAAATCCCATGATACCATGACATGGAACCATAGCAATTGTAGTCGAATGATGGCACTATAATGATATGATGCAAATGGACCCCTAGTAGTTTAGCATACTGTAATTTTATTAGTAAGTTTTAGGCGGGGAGTGTCATGCCACCAGAAAGCTCTAACCTGTTAGGAATTGTGGGAGTTGCAGTCCAAAACACCCCCAGGGCCGAAGTTTGCCCATGCCTGTTCTATACTCTTAATCACCAAGCAAGTATTAGCGTTCAGTATTAAATATTTGCAAAGCACAAGTAACAGCTAGATTAGCAGCATTCTTGTCTGTACCCAAGTTAAGCATTTATATTCACTTTAGGTACAAACCAAAAAGGAAAGGAAAACAAAGGAAGAAAAAAAGGCTTTGTTTTATCTATTTAAGCAGGTAAAAACCAGTCAAACAAGTAATTCTTATCCCCCACTCCCCTAGACAATTGTATATTCATCATTGTCAAAGACACCCCATTTCCAAATCACCGTGCCAGGTTTGCAGCAGTACTTAGTTTCCCCCCAAAAGAAATACAGTAGAGTCTTACTTATTCGACATAAATGGGCCAGCAGAATGTCGGATAGATGAAAATGTCAGATAATACTGAGTCTCCTCTTGTTACATGTCCAGCGTGGCACTAGACAGCTAAAATACTAACAACAGGGACGCATAGAGTTAAGGCAAGGCAACGCTTCGGGGCTAGAGCGACCCAGCAGGAAGTGCCCAGATGCAGAAGAGGAGTGTGGGAATCACAGAGGGAAGGAGGGAGGATGCTTCTGCTTCTGGTCCTGCCTCTTTTTCCCCTTTCCTCCTCTTTGTTTTGCCTTTTTCATTTATTGGGAATGGAAAGAGTAGGGGAGCGTTCCTAGAGGAAACCCGGGGGGGGGGGGGGGGGCTCAGATAAGAATGTCAGATAAGACAGAATGCCGGATAAGTGAGACTCTACTGTAGTTCTTACAAAAGAAACCAACACCAAGCACCAACGATTTGCCTTGACAGGGTGGACCTGATCCATGCAAGAAGAGCACACCCAAAAGACACTTCCACAAGAATAGGCCCCCATTGGTTCTCACAAGGATTACTTATAAGTGCATCTATCAATTTAGGAGGGTAACCAAACTTTAAATTAACAACCCTCATTCTCTTTTACTCATTTTTGGTCTGCAACCCTAAATTCTTGCAGTACAATGATACTTTAACACAGTGGTTCTCAGTCTGTGGGCCCACAAATATTTTGGCCTTCAACTCCCAGAAATCAAAACAGCTGGTAAACTCGCTGGGATTTCTGGGAGTTGTAGGCTAAAACACCTGGGGACCCACAAGTTGAGAACCACTGCTTTAACACAAGATTTCAATGGAAAAAAGTAGGCCTGGTTGATCCATGGTTCTAAATGAACATTTCAGAACTCTAACAAAACTTTCAAAATCGTATTATAAATGGCAGTTCTTAATTGGTTCTGTTTTTAAAATCGCCAATAATGAAATTTTGATACGAGTTCTGAAATGTTCACCACCAGAACTTTTGTTCTGTAACTACTTTTGAACCATTTAGAACCATGGATCAACCAGGACTAAAAAATAAAGTACACTGACCCACATGTTTACATCAACACATGGATTTAAATCCAAACCCCACCAATAAGTGTCACTCAAAGGAAGTGGAACTCTGTTTATGTTGCCAAATGTCACCAGATACTCACTTTCAACGTTATGGAGTGAATATTTAGGACATTCTGGTCCTACTTTTTCATCAAAACCAGTTCATGCATCAATTGAAAACATTGCTGAGATGCAAAACAAACATTTTGTCACAACACTGAGTCAAGGCTATCTTACTTCTCTGGGCAGCCATTAAGTAAGAAACTGGTTTCCCCACTCTGCTGAATGTACAAGTTACATAAAATCTACATTTCACATGGAAACCTCAGAACGGACAGTGCTGCGGTGCATTTATAACACACTACACAAGACGTGTGTGTTTACACTTGAATCTATTTTCTGGTTTTCTTTTCATGCCCAGATTTAGGGGCTTGCTTTCTGGCCCCTTGTTCAAACTTGCGGGAAGCCTGGGAGCGAGTCTGGACCAGGCAGGGACTTCGGGTTTTTACAACCTGCTTGCAGCTCCGTTGCGCTGGTGTGCACCTGCGCCTAAGGGGTCTCACAACCTTCCTAAGGTCCTTACGGTCGGAATCATACCTATTCTCGGGATCGTCATCGTCGTCATCTTCCTCCGCTTCCATCAGAATGGCTGGCTTGGTCTCGCCTTCATCGCCTTTGGAGAGAAAGAAAGGAAAATGGATATACATCTAGCATGAAAGGAACTCTCGTTGCATGTAGAAATCACAACAAAGACAATTCTCACTGCTAAGAATCTGCTTTTAAACAAAGGTTGGTTAGCCATCTGTCAGGGATGCTTTGAAGGTGATTTTCCTGCTTCTTGGCAGGGGGCTAGACTGGATGGCCCACAAGGTCTTTTCTAAACTCAATGATTCTGTGATTCTTACAACAGCCAAAATAATCTCTTTCAGGACTGCTGTGTAAACTGAAGACCCAGTCTGTTTTTAACTGTGAATTTTAAACTCATGCCCTGTGTTTACTGTATTTTAATTTTTGTTCTACGTATTTAGTTAATATGTTTCATGATGAAGTGTTTTTAACTATTTTGTGCCACGCTGCAATGAACGGTGGATACAAAATACTATTATTATATTATTATTATTAGTAGTAGTAGTAGTAGTACACAGCAAACAAGATCACTATGCTGGCTGTTGTATTTGATCACACGTTGGACACTTCCCAAGTGTCTAGGACTGTGTGATGTATTGGCGAATAATGCGTGCAGATCTGAGTAGGATGACTTTTTGCAGCTGACAGATGGTAATTTTGTCAGCGCCAATTGTTTTTAAGTGCAGACCAAGGTCTTTAGGCACTGCACCGTGTCCCAATCACCACTGGGACACCTGATTTAAAACTTTTGTACCCCGACCTTCTCACCTCTATCGAGGGACTCAGACCGGCATAACAGCAAAAATTAAATGCTATACAATTTAAAAACAACTACAACATATTAAAATACATAAAAACCCAGCATAAAACCACATCACCATTAAAACAATTCCCCTCAATGTGTAAACGTGGTCATTCATTCAGACAATAGCCAATCTCAGCCTATTCTGGGAAGGCTTGGTTCCACATCCAGGTCTTCACCAGCCTCCTCAAGGACAACAGAGAGGGGGCAGAGCTAGCATCACTTGGTAGAGAGTTCCACAGCCGAGGGGCGACCACAGGAAGGCTCTGTTTTGCGAAGCCGGCGGGACCGAGAGCAGGGCTTCTCAGGAGGATCTTAATGTTCTTGATGGTTCGTAGGGGAGAATCCGTTCGGACAGGTAAACTGGGCCAGAACTGTATAGGGTTTTGTAGGTTAAAACCAGCACTTTGAATTGTGCCCGGAAGCTAATTGGCAGCCAGTGGAGCTGGTGCAGCAAGGGAGTTGAGTGCTCCCTGTGCCCCACTCCTGTTAGTAACCTGGCTGCCGAACGTTGGACTAATTGCAGCTTCCGAGCAGTCTTCAGAGGCAACCCCACATAGAGAGCGTTGCAGTAGTCTATTCGGGATGTAACCAGAGCGTGGACCACCGTGGTCAAGTCAGACTTCCCAAGGTACAGGCGCAGCTGGCGCACAGGCTTTAACTGTGCAAAAGCTCTCCCGGCCACCGCCGAGACCTGGGGCTCCAGGCTCAGCAATGAATCCAGGATCAAAACCTTTACTGGCTTTCAGTTCTGTTTTTAAATCCTTATATTGTGTAAGCTTTTCTAGTTAGTATCATAATAATTGGCGAATTATTAAAATAATTATGATGTAAGCTTATAAAAAGTAAAGAATGGTAAATAAAACTACACAATATGATTTGCCTACTAACTATTACTTTTCTTCTGGACAATCACTGTAAATTTATATACACAGGGCAAACCACAAGATGCAAATTGAAAATTAAATACTACATTCTATTAGAGTGCTTCAATTTTTTTAATTATGTATTTTATGGGGTTGTTTTAATTTCAAGCCACGAGAGGCCGCTAATGTTGGAAATACGGTAGCAACCTTCTACAAGCCTCCTGTACTAGTTATTTGTCATGTAAATAATTGAGATTGGTGACTATAATGTGTGTATGTATGTATGTGGTTTTCCCCTTAACTCTATGGGACTTCAGACCATGTGACCCTGATCTTAGAATGTTTAGAGTAGGATTCCATTTTAAAGTGTGTTGGAATCAGAAGTCAGTTGGAGTCAGTTAAAAGTCAGTTGAGGCTTGAGTCAGTTTGAGTTAGAAGTCAGTGAAATTCAGATAGATGTCCATTAGAGAAGTAGTCAAGATGCTGCAGTGAGATGTCTGTTAAAATATATGAGTCTGTTTGTATTTGAAGTATAATTTAGTTAACATGAAACCAATAAGCAATGTACTTGTATGTTAAATACTTGAAATTTTTAAGTAAATAAACTATGTTAACTTTTAATGAAGAGTACTCTTTTTTGGTCTCTTGAAAGCATGATTTAAAAGCAATATATTTTATGGGAGGGTAGATTATTTTTAGGGCAACCGGAATAACACTTCTGAAGATCTGCTATATATTTTGTGCATTGAAATATCTTTGTTCCTAACGATTCAGAGAGATAAACAGGTATATCAGTCTAACAACTGAGAAGCCTGATCTCCCTTGCATGAATATTAGTGGATGTTTACCACTGCTGACTCAAGAGTGTTTTTAACTCTTCTCAGGAAGATCATACTTTACAAAAACTTATGGTCTCTAACAAGGTCATGCCTTTCTAAAAGGTTATGATTATTCCAAATAGTGTGAATACCAATTAATCTCCACAAGGGTCATGCTTCCTAAAGCCTGTGGAAATTCCTGGTCTTCCCAATAGCTAATACATAATATTATTTTTTGTTGTTTTTTTTTAACTTTAGAGTGAGCAAGATAGTCTTAAGTGTGTGCATAAGACTGAACTGATGTTTGATAGCAGAACTGAGCCACTGTCCTCTTCTGGATACTTTTGGCCTAGAACCCTATTGGATCTACCCAGCAAGAACCAAATATGAAGGATTAAGGGACTTACAGTCAATCAGTCAATAAACTGAAGAACCACAATTGCTCAACACCTAGGCTATAATTTCCGTCCCTTCGTATGCACCCACAAGATGGCTATAAAGCAGGCCTGGGCAAACTTTGGCCCTCCAGGTGTTTTGGACTCCAACTCCCACAATTCCTAACAGCCAGTAGGCTGTTAGGAATTGTGGGAGTTGGAGTCCAAAACACCTGGAGGGCCAAAGTTTGCCCAGGCCTGCTATAAAGCATAAAATGTGCCTTGTTTCCCAGGTATATCTTGAAATAGCCCAAAGTCAGAGAGACTTCATCATCAATAATCTTTCCCTCTGCACAGGGAACATAAAAATGTTCTCTAACGGAGTGAGACTATATAAAAACACAACAAACGAATGGCAGTGGCAATAGGTCATAGAGTTGTGTTGGAGAACCAAGAAATGCTTAGAGAGGAGACTTTTCTAGCCATTGCTCAGTTCTCCAGATTTCTGAAGCAAAACAGATTTGCACTGGAGAAATCTAAGAAATGCCCAGAGGATATGTTTTGTTAGATATGGATGGATGAAACTCTGGAGATACAGGGAACAAACTGGGTTGTTGTAAGTTTTTCGGGCTGTATGGCCATGTTACAGAAGCATTCTCTCCTGATGTTTCACCTGCATCTATGGCAGGCATCCTCAGAGGTTGTGAGGTCTCTTGGAAACTAGGAAAATGGGGTTTATACATCTGTGGAATGTCATTTTTTACTTGTAAATTTACATAAAAGATCCAAGGCTGCCTTTATTTAGACGGGCCCGTGCTCTTGGGCCAGGTCTCCTGCCTTGTGTCCTGTCTGAAGGTGGTTAAGGGGCACATAGCTGGCGCTTGTGTCAAACAGGGTGTCAGATTGTTTGGGCAGTTATTAAATAAAGAAAATTGCCTAGGCACCGGAATGTGGCGCAGCTGGCTAAGTGTCAGCTGCATAAGATCTCTCTGACCAATAGGTCATGAGTTTGAGGCCTGCCCGGGTCGAGGTGGGTGCTTGACCTTTAAGTGTAGCCTGCTTTCAACCTTTGCAGCCCGAAAGACAGTTGCATCTGTCAAGTAGAGGATAAAGGTACCACATTAAGTGGGGAGGCAAATTTTGACTGAATTATGAGGCCATTAAAGAACTCCAGGAACACTGGGAATGCAGAAGGAACAACAAGGGACCCTGAGAGATGAGGAGTGTGTCAGCTCCCCTGCGTGGCCAGAGTTTGCCTCTGTTCATCTATATGTTGTGTATGTGGAAATGGCAGGGATTGTCTGCTAAGTATGTGTATCTGTAATTCTCTCTGAGTCCCCTTCAGGGTGAGAAGAGCAGAATATAAATAAAGTAAATAAATAATAAATAAATAAATAGGTAAAAATCCAAGCTGCAAGTAATGAATGAGTTAAACCTTTGAAATATTATGAAGCATGAGTAGAACGGACAAGGAAGATGTCGCACTAGACAAGAAGGCTGGACACTGAATGAGCTGATGACAGTTTGGTATAAATATAACAGACACTATTTTTCTATCCCTTTTTGCGTTGTGAACAAGAAGCATATGTCTCAATCTAAGGCAAACTAAGGCAGCAATGTAAATAAAAGATAAGAGCCGCTTGTTGAAGCAGAAACAACTATCGGAAGTCAATTAATTGTATGATAAGAAGCAAGCTGATCAGTAAATTGCCTTATAGTCAAGGTCCTATACAAAAGTACATTACTTGAATACTAAACCAGTAACCCAGCACCAATATAAATGGAACTATTATTCTTGAAACCACCCCCCCCCCCAACATACACACAAACATCATTGGAAGTACAATTTGAAAAAGTTGAATTTTTTTAAAAAAAATTAATAACAACTCTCAAATGTGAAATAGGCCGCACACCTGAAGATTGACAGAATCCCAGCTTGGTAGGCTGCAACAGGCTTTCCGTCAAGGGCTTAATTTTCTGCTTGTCACTGCTCTCTGCGCCGCTGGAATTCGCGTCTTCTTCGGCTTCGTTGGACGATGACGAAGTAGTGGTAGTGCTGGCAGCCTCCACCTTTGTCTTCTTCCCTCCCGTCCTCTGCTTCTCGTCTTGACCACCTTTCCTGTTTCGCTTAGCGGCCGCCCCTTTCTTTTTGGTCTTTTTCTCCTCGTAGGACTCTTCATCAGAGGAGGACAGCAAGTCACCTTTTGCCTTTTTGGAGCTCCTCTTTTTGGAGGTGGCTTTTTTCTTTTCTTTGGAGACTCCTCTTTTCTTTGTTAGGTTGTCCTCCGAAGTGTCATTCTGGGGAGACTTTACAGCCTCAGAAGCCTGGTCTGGGGCCTTCTTGGGAACTCGCTCCCTCAGGGTTCTTTTCACCCTCTCCTCAGGAGCGCTCTGCTTCTTGGTGTTACTTCCGGAAGCATTGGAGGTCTCTTTTTCAGGCTTGTCAGTTTCAGAAGAGTCGCCTTTCCTTTGGCCCACGCTCTTTCCTTTTGTGCTTTTCTTAGCTTTCTTCCCATCATCTGAGGACTTGCCACTCTGCTCTTGACTCTCATCAGAAGAATGTTCCTGTCCTTCTTCTTTTGCCTTTTTGTTTCTCTTGCTGGAAATGGCAGACTCTTCATTATCTCTCTGCTTGCCTTTGGAAGGTCTCTCTTTCACATCCTTCGTTCCCTTGGCTTCTGCAGCTTCCTCTTCCGAAGAACTGCCGTGCTTCTCTTCACCTGGAGGATGTTCCACGTTGTCAGCTTCGTTGCATACCTCCTTCTCCTCTGGCTGCTGTGATTTTTTCCCCTTTTTAGTTAGTTTTTCTTCAGAAGAGATACTGTCTTCACTCTTGGGGCTCTTTTTAGTCACTTTTCCCGAAGTTTCCATTTTGGTCTCTCGTTCTGCCCCAGAATTGCAATTAGAAGACCCTGAGCGGGTCTGCCGTTTCTTTTTCACTGCACCTGGCTCTTGACTTGATTTGCCCTTTTTGGCATCTAAGTCTGACCCAGAACTGGAACTTTTCCTTTTCCGCTTTCCATTGTCCTCCTTGGTAGGCTCCTTCTTTGCAGCACTCAAGGGCTCCTTTGATGTTTCGCAGTGGCTGTCGGCGTCAGAAGAGCTGTGGCTCATCATGGCCACTTCTTGGAGGACTGCAGGCACTTCATCGGAATCAGAACTGAGGTCCGCTGCATCTGGTTTGTCAGTCTCACTAAGTGCATTAGGTTGACTAAGAGTGGAATCAGGAGAACTCTGCTGGTCACTTTTCCTCTTTGACTTTGCAGGCATTCTTCTATGTCTTTCACTGTAGGCACCGTTGCCTTCCTCTTCAGAGTTAGATGTTAAGGCTTTGACATCTGCCGGGCGTCTCAGAGGGGTGGTTTTAACTCGTGGAGACCTCCTGAGGTCATGATCTTCTACCACCGAGAGGACCTCGTTTTCGGCTGGATGATCAGTTTCAAGACTTTCAGTTCCGTCTTCTTCCTTCTCTGACTTTTCATCTGGATCGTCAGACTTCACAGGAGAATTGCTAAGTGAAACAGGAGTCAGTTTCACCACCAATTCCTTTTTGACTTTTGGCGACGACACCTGTTTCGCCCCTCCCTTGTTGTCCTTCGGTCTTGCATTTGCACTTGCTGCTCCCGGCTCCCCTGCTTTCTGCGCTTCCATGCAAGACTCAAAAATGTCTTCAGGAACAGAGGAGGGGACAGACATAATATCCATATCTGAGGCCTCTGTGCTATTGGGTTCGTATTGAAGCTCGTCACTTTTCCCACTTTTCCTCTCTCTGGAAACGGACTTTCTGCTTGCCGTTTGTTCTGTTGCGGATACATTTTGCTCATCGGCCTCGGAGGTGGTTTTCTGCTCCTTGGGTTCCTTGTCTTCTGTCTTCTTTGCTTCACCACCAGACTCTTTCATCTCGCGTCCCTTCTCTTTGGTATCTTTCCTTCCTATTTTAACACCTAGAGCTTCAATCTCCAGATTGAGACCTTCCTCCAAAGCGGCATGGGTCTTTTTGAGGTCATACAACACCGATTTAAAAGCCTTTAGCTGACGCAAGTGGACTGTAGAGTTTATTTCAGAGTTTTCAGCTGCCTTTTTAAGAAAATTTACAAAGCTAGCATTCATGTTAGTGGTTGTTTCTACCAGTTTTTTTGTCTTTTTCAGCAGGTCTTTTGGCACCATTAATGCTTTGTATGAATAGTTTATAGAGCCAGCATACGGATGGTTTGCTTTCTTTTCTTCACCATTACAGCTTGAGCTATTTTTCTTTGAGGAATATTTTGTGTGGTCATACATTTTACTTTTGTCGCTCTCTGTTTTGATTTTCTTTTTGTTCTGCTGCAACAATTGTGCTAAGTTCTCAAACACACTGTCGCAAGCCGTGACCAAGTCCAGCAAGGGCTCTGGGTGGCAAATGTAGCAGTGCCACTTTGTGCTCTCGTCCATGATGGACGACAGCTCCCTCCGGCCCAGGTTGCGCAGGATACATTTTTTGCAGAAGGCGTTATGGCAAAAGTCGCAGCAAATGAGGTTCCCACCTTCAGCGCACCACCTGGAAGGAAAGTCGAGACAGGTTTCAAAACAAATGGGAGAATGCTTCTCAAGAGGCCGAATGCCTGAGTGCATCAGCCCACCACTTTATTGCTAGGGCTGTTCTCACAAGACAGTGCTACTGGTGGCTTTGCCATTAAGGTCACACACCTGATGTGCACATTATCCGTCAATTGGCTTCCTCCTGCATTGCTCATGACTTTTAAAAAATATTTATTTTTATTTTCTTGTTTACCCCACTACCACCCGCCCCCCTGAAATACAATTTATACATTAAACTACATTAATTTGTAATATTGTTGCCAGTTTATTCTCTTTGTCTGGACTTAACTTCGTCCTTTTTCCCCACACTAATGAAAGTCAATATACTGGAGCATGAATGAACTAGACACAATTTTCTGAAATTTCTAAAATACAGATCAGCTTCAGAAGAATGGTGCTGGAACAGGACTTTAACAAACCTTTTGGGTGCAGAAAACTAGCTTTGTGTTCCTCTGGAGCCTAATTCTACACTTGAGGGACTCTTCTCACAATTGAAGGAGCAAGGAATCCAAGGGAATCCCAGCTTCCCATAAATAAGCACACTGCATAACATTCAATATCTCTCACTTTCTACACAGACCATAGAAATTTGCTCAAAAGTGGGCCCCTTCTCACGTTATGCTCTCCAAACGAACAAGGCAAAACAAAGACAAGAGCAAACCCTGAATTGTTGATCTGGCTTCTTGGAAAGGAGGTTGCCTGTTATCAGAAGGCACTAAGACTAACTACAGAGTAGTCATGGGCCCGGTATCTGTATCATCAAAAACATCATGATTCGTGTTTTTGCTCTGTTCCATCCATTCGGATGGCACAGAAAGGGAAAGCCCCCCCCCCCCCGAATGAAAATAAACTCAAAAAGGAAGGAGGGAGTAGGTACCGGCTCCAAGCCTGCTTTTCAGATTGATTGCTGCACACATAGGCCCAAAGTGCCTAGGCCTGCCAGGGCCAGCAGCCAAGCACAGCGTAAGTACCATGTCTTAATTGGCACTCGGTTACAGGCCTGGATGCTTTGGGTTGCAGAGCAAGGCCACCGGCAGCAAACAGAATGGGTCTTCAACGGCTCAAGTTGATTTAGCTCTGAAAACCAAAAACCAATTCCCGCCCCCTCTTCCCATTTCAGGAGGTTCAGTAGAAACCAAAAGCCGGAACATGAAACAAATCAAGGTTTGCCCCGAATGCACACTACTACTGCAGAATGAATTAAATAGTCTAGTGTTTGCTCCATGAGGGAAGAATTCAAGCATTTTGCCACGACTGCTGTTCATTACTGAGAATCTAGAGCAGGGCTGCCCAGGAAGTCGATCGCAATCAACCACTCGATTCCGGAACTGAAGGAGGTCGATCCCAGGATGGGGTGCTTCTCAGAGGGGGCGGAGCCAGGCCGTGCCAAGCCCCGCCCCTCCTCTGGCTTTGGAGCTCCCAGCAGCTTCTCCAGGCTTGAGGATGGCAATGCCAAGCCAGTGGTGGCATGACTAGTACAAGGCTGGCTTGGCACTGCCATCCCCAAGCCTGGAGAAGCTGCTGGAAGCTCCAAAGCCAGAGGGGAGCGGAGCTAGGCCGTGCCAAGCCCCGCCCCCTCCCCATACTCCGTCCTGCTTCTCTCTCGGTAGATCTCTCTGACTTGGTTTTATTATAAGTAGCTCGCATGCTGAAAAAGTGTGGGCACCCCTGATCTGGAGGGTTCCACGGATGCCATCAGCATGCACTCTTTAAATACTAGTTAAGGTAAAAGGGACCTTACTAGCCACTCGTAACCCTAGAGAATATGATTCCAGAGAAGTTATTTTATATACTTACCTACACTGTTCGTCCATTCCATCAGCGTCCCTGCTGATATCATCACTCATATAGTATTTGAAGCAAGTCTGGAAAGAAAAGATTATTTTTTCAGAAACTTTAAATCACATTGTTTGGCTCCATTACTCACACACTTTGAACATTTTTACTGAAACATAAAATCAAACAGAGAATGTATTCTATAAATGTAATGTGGCGGTCTAAACCAGTGTATCTCAATCTTCCTAATGCCACGACCCTTTAATACAATTCCTCGTATTGTGTTGATCCCCAACCATAACATTATTTTCATTGCTTCTTCATAACTGCAATTTTTCTACTGTTATGAATCATCATGTAAATATTTGATATGCAGGATATATTTTCATTCACTGGACCAAATTTGGCACAAATACACGGTATTCCTAATTTTCAATACTGGTGGGGTTAGGGGCAATTGATTTTGTCATTTGGGATTTGTAGTTGCTGCCATTTATAGTTCACCTACAATCAAAGAGCATTCTAAACTCCATCAATGATGGAATTGAACCAAACTAAGCACACAAAGCTCCCATGGCCATCTGAAAATACTGGAAGGGTTTTTGGTTGGCTTTGACCTTGAGTTTGGGTGTTAATCTATATCCAGAGAGCACTGTGCACTCAAACAATAATTGATCTGGACCAAACTTGGCACGAATACTCAATATGCCCAAATGTGAACACTGGTGAAGTTTGAGGAAAATAGATCTTGACATTTGGGAGTTGCTGGGATGTATAGTTTACCTACAATCAAAGAGCATTCTGAACCCCACCAATGAGAGAATTGGGCCAAACTTCCCACACAAAACCCCCAGGATCAATAGAAAATACTGTGTTTTTTGAAGGTCTTTGGTGACCCCCCTTGACCCCCCAGGGCTCACTTTCTCCAGGTTGAGAAACGCTAGTCTAAACACTACACATGAGACATTTACATACCTTGCAAATAAGGACATTTAATGTAGGATGTCTGTATATCGAATCCTTTTGGAAGTGGTTCACCTGCTGGCCGCAAGCAGTGCAGCTCACAATGCCGTGGAGTCCGTCCTCTGCAAAAATGCAGGGAAATGAAATAAATTATTTTCTGCTACCAAACACATATCAATTTTGTAGAGAACAATGTTTTTTTCACAACGGCACTACTTAATGCTGCCATGATTAAAAAAGAAACAGACCTCATTTTCTAGCCCACCTCCTGTGTCTTCCAAACATAACACACACCAAATAATTTTATGCAGAATCACAACCTGAAAGATCAATAAAACACATATAATCACTGTCCCATGACTATTTAAACTCTTCCAGCATGTCTAAGGACTTCTTTCACACTTTTGAACGACATGATTTACGTGCCAGGTCTCAATTCTGTGTAGTTCAACACAAAACAAAATGTTTAATAACTGCATTGGCAGAAGATTGTTCAAGAAATAGCCAATGTGCTACTGTAATATAAATATCTGGACTTCTGTATTTAGAGATCTTGCAAAATGTAAGCCTCTGAAACCTAAATATTAGACACATGTATGCATTTGCGGAAAGTATAAGGTATGACACATGGACATGCCATTTACTGTACATATTTGAGTATAAGCCGAATTTTTCAGTCTTTTTTAAAGGCTGAAAAGGCCCCTTTCAGCTTATACTCAAGTTATTTATTATTTTACTGTTATTATTGTTGTTATTACATTTATTATTTTATTTTATTATTACTATTACATTTACATTATTTTAGTCTATTGCCATTTTGTTTACATTTATTATTTTACTTATTATTACATTTATTACATTTCTTTATTTGTTATTATTACAGTTATTCTTTTATTGTTATTACATTTATATTATTTTTACCGTATTATTTTCCTACATTTATTATTTTTCTCTATTACTATTGTTATTATTAATTTATTATTTTACTGTCTTTATTGGAATGATATGTAAGCACATTTACATTGAAGGAGGTTAGACTAATGGTTTAATCAGAGTTGGACAGTCTTATCTTAAATTACAGTTTTATGTAAATATTTAAAAACATTTAACCTCCTACTGCCTCAATTCATGTAATTTTATTGGTATCTTATTTTTTTGAAATTTCCCAGTTGTTGCTGCATTTCCCACCCTCGGCTTATACTTGAGGCAACACGGTTTCCCAGTTTTTTATGGTAAAATTAAGTGTTTTGGCTTATATTCGGGTTGGCCTATACTCGCGTATATACGGTACATACAGTAACTGTTAAAGAAGTACTAGTAAAAAGGAGCAAAGGAAGGAGCCTTGAAACTAGATAAGTCAAGTTGGGAGGTGTATCTGGGGGAAAATTGGGAAAAACCACTCATTGTTCAAAGCTTTCCCCATTGCTCAGAAACAACATCTGCGTCAGTTAGGATTAACTATGTGAGTTTGACCATCATATGGTAAAAGCAGAATAAGCTTACGCCAGGCAGACTATTGCAGTCCGTCCTTTGCCCAGGATCAAACAAAGGAACAATTGGGATTTGGGCTCCTTCGCATTCAACCTAATCTAGGTTCACAGCCCACACATTAAAACATGCACATACATACGGATAGAATGAGGTGCATGCAAGGGTCTCAGGTCAATGGGGCAGTGAATCTCTCTGGGTCTCAGTTCAAACTTGATATACGGTAACTTAAAATGAAGTGATGAAGAGGAAAATGTGTGATACATAAATACTGACCAAATGACCAGTGTATAAACAACCCAACAGGCAGGCTGCATTAACAGGAAAGTGTTAATGATATTTAATAACACGGTCATCTCTTTTTGGCACAAAGGAGAATAGTGGCATTCTCATGTGACTCTTCCCTAAAATGGCCCCAAATGAATCTCACTTCCCATTGGAGGGTAAGGAATTCGCTGACAGTAATGGGGACTAGTTAGATCTGTCCTAATTGGACAAATAGAGGCTGGAAATAATAGGAAACCATTCCTGATGAATAGAGGCCAGGCTGCAATATGGCCTCCAACAAAGCGAGCTGCTGATGCTATTCCTAGATTCAAGCTGCCCTGATGAGAGTCCTAAAACCAACACCAAAAATGTCCAAAGGTTTTATCATTGGGAAGGGAAACACCCTCCATCAGTTTTCCACACAACTCATTCTCCCAGGATGTTCTCATATGCTTCAGCCAAGCAAGGAAAATAGAGGCCTTCCGAACTGCTACAAGGAGTCTTGATTACAGATTTGAGAATTGGGAACGTGGCTTCTTTGGAGGCAGTGAGTCAGGTTGCTTCCATTGCATGGACTGGACTTTAGTCTCAGGATCAGAGTGATGGACCCAGCTTTCATCCTGTGTGATCAGCCTGTTGAAAAAGTCCTGGTTTCCATGGCACATCCCTGCCAATAGAGCAGGGCTGCCCAGGAAGTCGATCGCAATCGACCAGTCGATCCCGGGACCGAAGGTCGATCCCAGGATGGGGCGATTCTCAGAGGGGGCGGAGCCAGGCCGTGCCAAGCCCCGTCCCCTCCCCTCTGGCTTTGGAGCTCCCAGCAGCTTCTCCAGGCTTGAGGATGGCAATGCCAAGCCAGTGGTGGCATAGCTAGCACAAGGCTGGCTTGGCACTGCCATCGTCAAGCCTGGAGAAGCTGCTGGAAGCTCCAAAGCCAGAGGGGAGGGGCTTGGTGCAGGTTGGCTCCGCCCCCCAGCTTCCGCTCTACCAGCAGCTTCTCCAGGCTTGAGGATGACAATGCCAAGCCAGCATTGTGCTAGCTATGCCACCACTGGCTTGGCATTGCCATCTTCAAGCCTGGAGAAGCTGCTGGGAGTTTCAAAGCCAGAGGGGAGGGGACGGGGCTTGGCGCGGCCTGGCTCCGCCCCCCTCTGGCTGCTGGTAGAGCTGAAGCCAGAGGGGGCAGAGCCAGGCCACACCAAGCCCCGCCCCGCCCCTCTCCAGCCTTGAGGAGGTAGGTACATCTTTCTGATTTGGTTTTATTATAAGTAGCTTGCATGCTGAAAAAGTGTGGGCACCCCTGCAATAGAGCCTGAGAGCATTCGACTCCTTCCTGCTTCTGGAAAGGTGTGAGCAGCCAAGGGACCCAGTAAGTGGATACTTTATGCATGTGAAGATGGTCTTTGACGATTCTTTCCATAGACCCCACACTCGTCTTGACATTTTGGGCTCAGTGGAGAATGGTTACGCGGTGATTTCCCAAAATGGCAGCCTCCACTTGCTGAGTGGTGTGTTCATCAATAGCAGAGTGGGGTCGCCCTGGAATTGGAGCTGTTTCCACCAAAGTCCAGCCACATTGGAATTGACGATGCCAGTTCTTGATTACATCATATGATGGGGAATCCTCCCCATAAACCTCTTTCATCTCATTAAATGTCTCCTTTGGTATGCGGCCTTTCCAGGAAAGGCACTTGAGGACTGCTGTGTCTTCCACTGGGTCCATTCTCAAACCGCACACCACTTCAGCACTTGTATAATCAAGACCATTATCAGTCCCGAGTTTAAACTGGCATGTAACCTATAGAGACATGTGCAGTTTCATCATCCTGTGATAAGCAGAAGTGGGGCAGGAGAAATCTTTAATGAACGCCCCTTGTAAATAGGGGTCTTTAAAAAAATAGGACGTTTCTCTCTTGTCCATTTTTATAGGATATTTCTCCCTTATCTGCTGTAAAAGAGGCACAGTGGGAAACTGCAGGCAAGACACATGCCTTAATAACCAAAATGGAACAATGTAAACACATTACTGAATGTGATTCATGATGCATTTACCTCCACGCTTCTTTGGAGCTTCGGGTTTCATTTTAGTAGCATTTCTGTTCCTAAATTCAGGTCCTTTAAAGTCATCTTTATCTTCATTAAGTACTGGCTCTGGCTGTACCACTACTGTACCTAAGAATATGATAGTTAATTAAATACAGAATCCCAGTTTAAAAAATAGTTTGTAGTCAGGGATAGGTTTTCATACATCCCAACACAGAAAGGGCCCAAATCATAGTAAAAGCTGACTAATGTGAATAAGACTTTTTCCCAGATGTTATGCGTAAACACAGAATCTACAGGTTTCCTCTCCTCCAATAAGAGGAGAGGAAACAATAAGAGGAATACAATAATGAGTCTCTGCAGTAATCTCCCTTACGTTAGATACACACTCTGTCTATAAATATATCGTAGACACACACACACACACACACACATAATCACGTAACATAGATGTAAGAACAGGCATAATACAAAACCACTTTATTTGTGTATGTATGTGCTATTTAAACTCTCTTTTCAGGCAAATGAAACTGTTGGATGGGGTTACACTCCCCCCGAAGACTCAGGTTAGCAGCTTGAGAGTGATCCTGGATTCATCGCAGAGCCTGGAACCCCAAGTCTTGGCAGTAGCCAGGGAGCTTTTGCGCAAGCTGCGCCCATACCTTGGGAAGTCTGACTTGGCCACGGTGGTCCACGCCCTTGTTACATCGAATAGATTACTACAACACACTCTATGTGGGACTGCCTTTGAAGACTGTTTGGAAACTCCAACTAGTCCAACAGGCAGCAGCTCCACTTCTGAACAGAATTCAAAGTGCTGGTTTTGGCCTATAAAGCCCTATACGGTTCCGGCCCAGCTTACTTGTCCGAATGTATCCCCCTCTACGCCCTGCCTTGGAGTTTGAGATCGTCCGAGGAGGCCCTGCTCTCAATCCCACCTTTGTCGCAACTGTGTTTGGCGGGGACGAGAGACAGGGCTTTCTCGGTGCTGGCCCCCTGCTTGTGGAACTCGCTCTCCAATGAAGTTAGATCAGCTCCATCCCTCCTTTCCTTTAGGAAGAAGCTCAAAACATGGTTTTGGGATCAGGCTTTTGGGTAGCAGGCTCTGCAATTATTCATGAACTTGGAAGTCTTTGGACTCTGAATTGAACTTGGATATGGCTATATGGTTGATAATGTTTTTAAATGGATTTTGAGCCTACTTTTTTCTAATGTATAATATTGTGCTATACTGTTTTTTTATATGTGTTGGCATCGAATTGTTCCCGGTGTAAGCTGCCCTAAGTCGCCCCCCCCCCCAGGGGGGGGGGGTTGAGAAGGATGGGGTACAAATGTTTGAAATAAATTTGAAATTAATGAATGACAATTGTTTTCTCAAGGGATCATAAATCTGCAAAGCAATGATCTACCAAAACTTTCACTATTAAAGTCATTTTCGCTAAAAGACTTCACAATTCCATTTTTGGTATTATTTAGACCAGAATCCCCCCGCCTCCTTAATGCATAGTTTGAGAATGTTATTTATTTAATTCCTATATTTATACCCCTCCTTTCTCCCCTGGAAGGGAGCACCACTTTAATGTTAAGCCAGCACCACTTTCCTGTTCAAAATACTTCAACCTCCAGAACCACTGAAACTAGAATCTGTTACAGACATTATCATAAGGCCTGACACAAGCCAGACCAGAAATCCCTGGAATCACTTTCACCACTGTACAAAGCAGGTCAAACCAACAGAACTGAGGTTTGTTTACATTCCAGTTTACAAAAATGTGAGTCAAGCACTGAAAGGGTTAAATGGATACAATCACTCAGCAAAAGCTGCAGCTCAATAAAATCAGATGTGCCTGTAGTTTAGTAGCCCTCGGTCTGTGAGAGGTCTCTGTGGGAGAAGGGCCTCAATATGTTAGTAGGCCTCAGTATGACAATATGTTAGAAGGCCTCAGGGTTAGTTCGCCTCAGTGTGACAGGCATCAATCTGAGAAGGCCTCAGTGGGAGAAAGGCCTCGATGTGAGAGACCTCAGAGCTAGTAGACCTCGGTATGAGTAGTCCTGGTTAGAGAAGCATAAGTGAGAGGAAGCCCCAGGTTGAAAGCTACTGTGTGAAGCTCCTGTGTAACTTCGGTGTGAGAAGAGGCTCTGTGAAAGCGAAGCTGTTTAATTGCATGAGAAAGCCCAGAATGGAAGCAAACAAGGAAGTACAAAGAACTTTGTTCATGTTATGGAAACCTTGTTTTCGTAAATAGTGCAACCATATTATTTTGCTATAAAGAAAAGCCTCTTATGGAAGATAGAATATTGGTCTCTGTATTTTTGTTCTTTTTATCACTTTTGGCTAGTGCTGCTGGATCACACTGCTGCTAAGTTACTCTACTGTACATTTATGAGGAGGGTATTTTGTTAATAAGCCCACTCGCCCATCAAGAGATACATTTTAATCACCTTTCTGTGGTTGTGGGAAAAGGGAGCAGAGAAGCTAGAAGCTCACAGAAATACGATTTCAACACCTACTGGAATAAATGAATGAGTGTGTCCTGGCAAACTTTAAATCATTTACCTTTAGGCAAGCTTTTCATATCTACTTCATTTTCTGAGTTTTCATTCGAGCCATCTTGATGCATTGAATCATCCACATTTTGTTCTTCATCGGAGCCAACATATTTTGTTACAACTGTGGGTTTCCTACAAGGGCAGAAGACACAAAACTATATAACACACTAGCTGTACCCGGCACGCGTTGCTGTGCCCTATGTTGGTGATGTGAGAATGTCAGGGTATGTATGTTGTGGTAGTGATGTGAGTATGTTTGTTGTGGGTATATGTATTTGTGTTTATGTGTGTTTATAGTTGTATGTGTGTTTGGTTTTTTTGGGGTTTGTGTGTATGTGTGTGTGTGCTGGTTTTGTGGTTATTTGTTTGTGTGTATATGTGTGTGTGTGTATGTGTGTGTTTATAGTTCTTGGTATGTGTGTATAGATTTTTTTGTTGTTTTCTGTAGGTGTTTTGTGTTTGAGTCCGTGTATATATATGTGTGTGTTTGTATATGTATTTGTATGTATGTGTATATATGGTGAGGTGTTGATATGTGTGTGTATATATGTGTATGTATTAGTGTGGATGTGTGTTTAGGTGTGTAGATATATGTGTTTGTATGTGGTTGTGTTTTTGTATGTGTTTTTATGTTGGTGTTTATATGTTGTTTTGTATGTATGAGTGTGTTTGCGTGTGTATATGTGTGTATGTTTGTGTATGTATTGTGTGCCGGGGGGGCGGCGTTGGGGGACCTTAGTTAGGAGGATGGCTGGTGTCGTGTGTCTCTTCCTGCGGTGTCCTCCTTCGGGAGTGGCAGGGAGCTGGTGTGCCACCGCCTCAGCGCTCTTCCTCGCCACTGTCACCTCCTTGGCTTCCTCCGCTGCCTTCCTCATGTTCGTGGGCCTCGGGTTGCGTGGGTTGTGTCCGGGACCGTCTGGGAGGCTGGGAGATGGAGGAGGAGGCGGGTCAAGGCATGGGACTATCCAGAAAGCTCCGCCCCTGCTTTCCAGGGAGCATCGCGGAGCCTTCTGGGAGGGGTAGTGCCATGGCCTTTCCCGCCTCCTCCTCCGTCTCACAGGCTTGTAAACGTTCCCGGACCGAACCCACGCGTCCCGGGTCCACGAACATGAGGAAGTCAAGGAGGAAGGCAAGGAGGCGACAGTGGCGAGGAAGAGCAGTGAGGCGGCGCCCCAGGTCCCTGGCACTCCCGGAAGAGGAGATCGCAGGGAGAGGCAGCGCAGAGCAGGCGTCCTCGGCCGCATGGAGCCGGGTGGCGCGGGCGCTGCCTTGGGCTCCTTGGGCTTCTGGCCCTCTCCTCCTCCGGTTCCAGGCCTGTCCCTAACCTCCGGAGGGCATTCAGGCGGGGAGGAGGTTCCGCTCCCAGTGGAGAGCAGGTGATTGCGCTGTGCTGGGGATCGGGCGAAGGTGCGGGCGCCGCCGGATCCTCCTCCCATATCTTTGAATGGGCAATTTTGGGTGGTCGCGTTTAGGGGTCTGCGGAAGTTGTAAGGGTGGGGGTTTGTGCCTAGTTGGTACCTCATGGCCTGGTGAATCGTGTGTTGTGGGTTTTGTGGTTGTGGGGGTTATGGTGTGGCCGTGCATAATCGTCAACCCACGACCACTCGATTTTTATATATATAGATGCATGCATATCACTTTAACAAACTCCATGAACCTTTAGTAGATTGTGGGACTTTGTATTTAACTACTTAACACAAGATAAAATAATAGATGAAATTTGAGTGTAGCTTGGGAAGAACAAGGTAAAGACACCAAGCATCATGGAAGCAGGCAGCAGAAACCTAACATTTCCTTTGGGTGAACAAAAAAAAAGCCTAGTGTGAAAATAAAGGGGATTTAATGGGGTAGTAGTATTCAGGACAGTCATATCTAACTGTTTTTGGGAACACCGGGCTAAGATCTGGCCAAATGGAATGAACTATTAAGAAAAGGTCAAAAAACAATATCATTATCCATCATCTTGGATCTGTAGCACACCTTCTTAGCATGACAATCATGGATTGTGACAGTCCCACTGATTTTAGTAAACCAGGTAATTCAAACAGGCACAACGCACATCACACCAACCTTTTGGAGCGGGATGATCCTACGGATTTGGATTTTTCAGAAGAACTGCTACCCTAAATGGAGGGAGAACAAACACAATTTGAAGTATCTGATGGAGCAACAGAACACACACGTCCCTCATCTACACATGTAGCTAAAAGTCAGTTCCCTGCACCCCACCACCAATATTATTCTCAGCTTATAACTTATTTCTTAGGGATAGAGGAGAGGTGCATCTTCAAAATGTCTATAACTATCTCTTCTGCAGCTGCTGGCCCTTCTCTCTCTACAGCCTGCAATTCTGTCTGTGTTTCAGCCTGCTTACAGACTAAGTGAAAAATCCACCATTCCCCTCATCCTCCGAGGCAAAATCCCTAGCGTTCAAAGCACATGGCTGCTCAATGCCAACATGGGGAAAGAAAACAACATTAGTTGGACTGTCTTAAACTCAATGTGCATAAGTGTTTTAATTGGGATATTTTACTTGTATATTGCTGCCATCTAATGGTTGCCTTTTGTAAGCCGCCCTGAGTCCCCCCCGTCCCCCCTCCGGAGGGTGAGAAGGACATGATATAAATACTCAAAATAAATAAATAAATAGTCATCGATTGTTAGATGATGTTGCTTACAATGCATTATTTCAAAGTAGTGTAACGGGAATGGAACCTGGTTGCAAAAGCGGTTTGCAAATCCAATGGGGTTTTATTACTTGCAAAAGACTTAATGTCACTCCCAAAATCTCCTAAGGTTTGCTGAGGGATTTCATCATACAAATCAGGCTTAGCAGGAGGCCTATGTGTAAAAGATCATAACGTGAGCCTCATCTCCAGTAAAAAAAAGAAGTCTGCAAGAATACAATATGTTTGGGCAAATGGATTCTTAATCATGATAACATCCCATTCCCATGATCCCTTTTTCACTCACACACAGGTAAAACAGACAAAGTTATTATTTGCTCTATTTTGTGGCTCATTTCATTTTTTCCTCTCAAGTTCATTAGTTTACAGTGGATGTTCACACTGGGAATTATGAAAGATGTTATAATCATTTCTAGATATGTTCATGCGGACTTTATTTTACATGCCAAGTCTGAGTCTTAGTTTACAGTGGATGTTCACAAATGAAAGATGTTATAATCATTTCTCCTTCTCAAAAGTCTGAGTTAGCATATAGTGCTAAAATTTCATTATTTTCCATAATGTAATGATAAAATCAAACTTTCATATATTTTAAATTCATTGCATACCAACTGAAATATTTCAGGTCTTTTTTTGTTTTAATACTGATTATTTTGGCATAAATATCTCAAAAAATTAGCATATTCCATCTGACCAAATATGCTAATTTTTTGAGACAGTATTTTTGGGTTTTCAGGAGTTGTGTGCCAAAATCATCAGTACAAAACAAAAAAAGACCTGAAATATTTCAGTTGGTGCGCAATATATGAAAGTTTAATTGTTATCATTACATTATGGAAAACAATGAACTTAAGCACTATATGCTAATTTTTTTAGAAGGACCTGTACATTATTTACAAAATTATTTTCTTACCTCTACCTCTTCCTTGCTGTTTTCGGCTGGGGGTAAACTATTTTCAGGCATGGTAGCGTTATCTGTAAGAAACAAAGCACAGAGTGAGCCAGATGTAGCAAGTGGTGCACTATTCTCTGGTGAAATAAGAATTGATGCTTTTTCATACAAGACACAAGACAAATATTTTAATATACACAGGTGGCAATCCCTGGCAGCCATATTTTCTAATTACAGCATTATTTATATTTATTTTTATACAACTTGTATATATCACTGTTACCCCCAAATGAGGCTCAAGGTGATAGTTGGCAAGGAAATTTTACAGTTCAGTGTATCCGGGCCAGAATCGGCTACCAGACTAAATGGAGAATTTATTTTTAAAAAGCTATTAATGGATTTTGATATCATAGAATCCTAGAGTTGGAAGAGACCTTATGGGCCATCCAGTCCAATCCCATTCTGCAAAGAACTCAGAAAATCGCATTCAAAGCACCCTGGACAGATGGCCATCCAGCCTCTGTTTCAAAGCCTCCAAAGAAGGCACTTCCACCACACTCCATGGGAGAGAGAGAGAGAGTTCCACTGCTGAACATCTCTCTCACACACAGAGTTAGGAAGTTCTTCATCATGTTCAGGCGGAATTTCCTTTCCTGTAGTTTGAAGTCATTGTTCCATTGCATTGTAGTCTCCAGGGCAGCAGAAAACAAGCTTGCTCCCTCCTCCCTATGACTTCCCCTCATCATGTCTCCTCCCAGCCTTCTCTTCTGCAAACTCAACATGCCCTGGTCTTTCAGCCGCTTCTCAGAGGGCTTGTTGTCTAGATCAGGGGTGCCCACACTTTTTCAGCATACGAGCTACTTATAATAAAACCAAGTCAAAAAGATCTACCTACCTCCTCAAGGCTGGAGGAGGGGCGGGGCTTGGCGCGGCCTGGCTCTGCCCCCTCTGGCTGGCAGCTTCTCCAGGCTCTGGCACCAGCAGCAAGGCTGGCTTTGTATTACTCAGGCTGCTGAGGATGGCAATGCCAAGCCAGTGGTGGCATAGCTAGCACAAGGCTGGTTTGGCACTGCCATCCTCAAGCCTGGAGAAGCTCCTGGGAGTGCCAAAGCTGGGGGGGGGGGCTTGGCGCGGCCTGGCTCCGACCCCCTCTGAGAAGCACCCCATCCGGCTGGGATCGACCTCCTTCGGTCCCGGGATCGACTGGTCGATCGCGATCGACTTCCTGGGCAGCCCTGCTCTAGACCCTTGATCCCTTGAAGTCACCCTCCTCTGGACACATTCCAGCTTAAGAGTCAACATCTCCCTTCAATTGCGCTGCCCAGAATGGGACACAGTGTGATTCCAGGTGTGGTCTGACCAAGACGGAATAGAGGGGTAGCATGACTTCTCAGTAGTATTCTAAGACTGCTTTTGCATGCCATTTCTTCACATTTTCTGACTTAATGGCAATGTGATTTTAATGCTAATATTAAGATGTTTTAATTCTATATTTTAAGCGTCCAAATGCTTATTTATGTTTCATGTTTAGTATCATTTTAATAGTTTTAATATATAATTATATGTCATCGTTTTGGATATTACACTTTGGTTTTGTAATCTTGCCATTACTTGATGTATTCCGCTTTGAGTCCCCCCATGGGTGAGAAAAGTAGTATATAAATACAGTAAATAAATAAATATCTTTTAAGGGTCTTAGCAGTCAACACAATCCATGGCAGTTAACGTTGGCACCAGGAGAGACAATACAGCATGTTACACAGTTCGAATACAAGGAACAACAAAAGTACTGAAATCAAACTGAAATAATATCTTTTCACTTCCCAATATACTGATGAACAAATTGACTCACTTGGGCACAAAATGTGGAAGTCATCTGTTTTCCATCTCAATGACCATCAAGACCAAGATGAGAAAAACGGCATTCTGTGTTTCCTTACCTAGCTAAACAATTCCACAGTGTGGCATGGCAGATTTAATTATTCAGGACCCACAGACCTAATCAGTCCTAAAACAAAGACTTACCTATGTTTTTGCTCTCAGATAACCTTGGAGGTGAATTTGCGCCCTCAGATTCTTCTGATGAATGAGCCAGGAAATCATGAAGCTTCTGCACCAATGTATTCAACTTGCTTTCACTGTTAAAAACAGACACACCATTTGAATGTTTTCCAGTCTTTGTCTCATATAGATGTAGTTGGACTGTATGTCTCATCACTCTACATCACTGGCTATGCTGGCTGGGACTACTGGAAGTTACAATCCAATGTTATCTGGAAAGCCATGTGGTTTCCATACCTGCTGTTAACAGGTTTGTAATCTGGCAGTAATTCATTTTGTGAGGCCGATGGCCTGTATTGGGAAATGAGCCTTCCCAAAATGAATTCACACATAGCAGCCAAAACTCTCAATGCGGTCAAAAATGTCTTCAGATGCCCAAATCTGAAGTAAATTGCTATTTTGGAGACAACCTCCAAGGAGCTTGAAATCATTCTAATAAAAACAATTTAAATTAACAGAAATATCACATTTGGTTTAGGAAAGTGACCAAATGCGGCACAGGTGGAATTGAAAGACCTCCAAATCAGCTCTCTGACATACTGTGTGGCTATCCTTGGGTGAAAAGGAATTTACAGACTCAGCTAAATACAACTGATTTATATATTCCTAATTGATTTATCAGCAGAACTCACACCTGGGGAAATACAGAGCCAACATGCTCTTTGATCACAATCAAGCTGCTTCCAGGTTCCTGCGTACTTGGCCTTGGGCAAGTCTCTTAGCCTTCACAGTGTTTTTTCTAAGACCAATACACTGGGAAAGTATCAAGACACAAAAGATCAAGCAAACTACAAAGTGCTTTATCCATTAGGAGATTGAAAAACAACAAAATCCTGTAGAAACAAATTCTATTGTAAACATAAACTTCAGCCCCCTTACCTACGCAGTTGGTGTGCATGTCACCTCTATACATTTCAACCCTTAGTCCAGTGTTTTTCAACCTTTTTTGAGCCGCGGCACATTTTTTACATTTACAAAATCCTGGGGCACACCACCAACCAAAATGACACAAATTGACACTCTAACACAGTAATACATATAGTTAATATGTTTTTAAATGTATTTATACATTCAGTGTGAAACCTGAGCCTGTTTCGATGAACACAACATATATATGACTTCCTCTAACATATTTATACATGGCTAACATGTCTTCTCTCAGCCTTCTCTTCTTCAGGCTAAACATGCCCTGCTCTTCAAGCCGCTCCTCATAGAGCTTGTTCTCCAGACCTTTGTGAAATTTCACCCTGAGTGAAACTTGTATCCAGTTAACTATGGATGTCATGAAGCTGTTATAAACAGTTCCTTGGTGGGGGGGGAGGCAACTCTCAAAAAATCCAGTAAAATCGTTTAAAAAACCCAAAACATTTCCAAGCGGAGAGGCTCAATTTGTTTCTTGGAAAACTGTGAGGGGCCTGCTAGGAGGGGGAGAGTGCCAATTTCCCACGGCACACCTGATGATCGCTTATGGCACACTAGTGTGCCACGGCACACTGCTTGAGATATACTGCCTTAGTCTCCCTCTCTCAATTTTCACAATTTTTCAGCCTCACTCTTTGTTTTCCAAAGCAACCATGCTTCCCTATTTGTTGTTTATTCGATCAGTCGCTTCCAACTCTTTGGGACCTCATGGACCAGCCCACGCCTCTAACTCATCACCTATCCTATGTTCATAGTGCTGTTTCTCTGGAAATGAAATTGGCAGACAGGCATCCAATTCAGTAAGCAAGAAAACTACCCAGATGTTATTCACAACTCAAAGAAATGCTAGGATGCTCTTTCCTTCCCCTCCGGGTATTCCCTTATGCTTTACATACAGTCCAGCTGATAAGGCTGTTCAGTTCAATAAAAGAACGCTGCCCCGGATTATGAAAATCAGGGGCAGATTAAAGGGTGTACTATCACTTTGTTCTCTCTTTGGATGAATCTGTTCATGGATATCCAGCAGAAAAACAGACACGAGAATGTGAGAGTGCAACAAGTTATAAACCGTTTTCTTCCAGTTCTCAAAAGTATACACTAGCAACTTCTTTGTGGGCAGACATCACACCAAGGAACAAGGAGAAGAAAAAGGCCTTGTAAACCATTAAACTGTATGGAATGAAAGGGAGTATACTCCAGTGAGAGTCCTAGTGGGAAGGCGTGGGGCGGGAAGAAGCCCTTCTTTCAGCCCCACACCTTCTCACCAGGACCCTCATCTCTCTGCACAACAACCCAGCTCTCTCCTCTCTTGTGCGCTTGACTTACTCCTCCCATCTCTCTCGGTGGCCCTGGCCCCCAAAATGGGAGAGAAGGGGGCACACTGCCACTGCCCTTCTCCTTTACAGAGGCGGCAGCTCCCCAAAAGTGGTGTCTCCCTATTGATTCCAGAGTGTGATGTATGGAGTGTTGGTGGTAGAAGGGGAGAAAGAAGGAAGGAATGGGAGAAGGAAGGAAGGAAAAGAGAGGGAGGGAAGGAACAAGAAAGGGGAGGAAAGGAGGTGAGAGGAAGATCAGGGGAAAAGGAAAGATGGGAAAGAAGGAATGGAAGAGACAGAAAGGAAAAAAGAGAGAAAGAAATCCCTCCTTAATACTCTAGACTGGGGTCTGTCCCACTTCTCCAGTCCGCCTTCCCATCCCAACCTTTCCCACATTCCAGCCCCCCTTTCACACTTCAGTTCTGCCCGCTTTCCCAGTTGCCCCCTTCCCACCTCAATCTGTCCTACTTTTCCAGCTACTCCTTTTCCACCTTTCCCTCACTTTTTCAACTACCCCTTCCCATTCCAACATTTTCACGTTTCCAGTCCTTAATCCCATCCCCTTCCCATGCCAGTTTTTCCCACTTTTCCTTATTCATATACACCAGGGCTGTCCAACTTCTACCGGACCTGTGGCCGGAATTCCAGTTACTGATGACCTGGGGGGCCGAAGGGTCTGCCTCCGCCCCCGGCTCCGCCCCCTCCCCTCCACCCCAGCTCCGCCCCTCCCGGCTCTGCCCAGGCTCCGCCCCTCCCTGGCTCCACCCCTGCCCCGCCCCTCCCGGCTCCGCCCTCTCCCGCCTTGAGGTGTCTGTGGAGGACACCGGGGCTTTGACTTGGAGATAGAGATGAACACCAAAAATCCCAGTCTCAAGTCCCAGTCCCTGCTTTGAACTGGATTATATTGCAGTGTGGACTCAGGGCCCTTCCACACAGCCATATAACCCAGAATACCTGCTTTGAACTGGATTATCGGAGTCCACACTCATATAATCTAGTTTAAAGCAAATAACATGGGATTTTATTCAGATGTGTGGAAAGAAAGTCAAATAAGAAGCCAGGGCCCTTCCACACAGGCCTATAACCCTGAATGATAAGGCATAATATTCATTCTTCCTCTGCTAATAATAATAATAATAATAATAATAATAACAACAACAACAGGTTCCTGGAGTAGGAGACCTCCAAGGGCCATCCAGGGCCATCCAGTCCAATCTCCTTCTGCCATAAGGGGAAAATACAATCAAAGCATTCCTCACAGATGACCATTCAGCCTCTGATGATGATGATGATGATGATAATAATTACAATGGGTTTCTAGAATAGAAGGAGACCTCCAAGGGCCATCCAGTCCAATCCCCTTCTGCCATAAGGGGAAAACACAATCAAAGCATTCCTCACAGATGGCCATTCAGCCTCTGATGATAATAATAATAATAATAATAATAATAATAATTACAATGGGTTCCTAGAATAGGAGACCTCCAAGGGCCATCCAGTCCAATCTCCTTCTGCCATAAGGGGAAAACACAATCAAAGCATTCCTCACAGATGGCCATTCAGCCTCTGATAATAATAATAATATAATAATAATAATAATAATAATTACAATGGGTTCCTAGAATAGGAGACCTCCAAGGGCCATCCAGTCCAATCTCCTTCTGCCATAAGGGGAAAACACAATCAAAGCATTCCTCAGCCATGTTGAATCAAACCTAAACTCTCATGAGAGCAACAGAAAGTACTGAACCTTGAGTTTGGGAGTTGTAGTTTTCCTCCATCCAGAGAGCACTGTGGACTCAAATAATGATGGATCAGGACCAAACTTGGCACGAAGCCTCAGGAGAGGAGGAAGCCGGAAAGGGAATGAATGAGCACCCCCCCCCGTGCTCCGAACTCGGCCCCGCCCCTTTTTCACTCTGGCCACGCCCCCTCTCACTCGTGCACTCTCTCTCCTTCCCTCTTTCCTTCAGGAGGTGGAAGGGGGAAGGAATGAAAGGGGGAAAGAGAGAAAGAAGGAGGGAGGGAGAAGGAGAGGGGGGAGGGAGGGAAGTAGGAGGAGGAGGAAGAGAGCCTGCTCCTCCTCCCTGCCCCGCCCCACCCCCCCTCGAAAAATATTCCAAAAAATATTTTTAAAAAATATTTTAAAAAATATTTTTTTTAATCTTAAAAGGCAGATATCTTGCAGGAGGGTAGGGGGCCGTGGGGAAAAGGCTGGGGGGCCGTATACGGCCCGGGGGCCACCAGTTGGACAGCCCTGATATACACAATGCATCTTCCCCAAAATGTATCGTTAAAATAAACGATGCTGATTATTGGTAGGATACATAAGCACATTTACACGGAAGGTTTGAAGAATGGCGTAATCAGAGTTGGAGGGTCTTATCTTAAATTACAGTTTTATGTAAATATTCAAAAACATTTCACCTTATGATGCTTCTATTAATGTATCTATTTTTATTTTGAAATTGACTGGTAGCTGCTGCATTTGCCACCCTCGGCCTATACTTGAGTCAGTTAAGTGTTCCCAGTTTTTTGTGCTAAAACTAGGTGCCTCTGCTTATATTCAGGTCGGTTAATACTAGAGTATATACGGTATTTACTTCAGCTGAAGCTTTCATGAATTGCAACTCTTTTCCTCAGGTGCAACACCGGGAGATTATTCCATGATACAAATGAGCAGAGGATGAGATCAGAGAGCTATTGGATGCCCGAAAAAGATAACTGCATCTCTGGTCAAGATACTTAACAAGAACGTTCTGGAATCTAAGCTGTTAGTTGTCTCTGAAGTGTGCAAGTAACACTTTCAGGAAAGCCGACTCCGTTTCAAACAGAGTTGCATCTTGGAACATGGATCTTTTGGTGACACAAAGGAATGCAAAGGAGACCAACCTATTAATACAGACATTGTGGAATCATTTATATAATAATTATTATTATATTATTTATTTCTAGGCCACCCTCTCTCCCCAAAGAGACTCAGGGTAGTTAACACACACAAAAAGGCAAGCACTCAATACCTCAGGTGAGTACAAACGTATCAAAATAATACACAATAAAACACAGTAATAACAGTGTGTTTACAACAAAGAATGAAGCATTGTGAAGAGAAATAGAAAAACACAATCCAGTAAGACATACTTAACTAAAACATAAACATTACAACAAATACCCTAAAAGCAATTTAAGATTAAAAATGGCTGTAGTGAAATTTTATAGGCACACAACCCAAATCCCTACAGTCTGGGCGAACCTTTGAAAGTGCTGACTAAATGTAACGGTTTAATTAGATATATGGAATGACGACGATGTGACAGAAACTGATTTCAACATGACGCTGAGACTGCAATTGTATGTTTTTAATTGTTAAGTTGTTGTTATATGATTTTTTTTTTGGTTTTTTTGCTTGGGTTGTACTGAGGGCAGAGACTGCCTTGTGTAAACCGTCCCGAGTCACCTTCGGGCTGAGAGGGGCGGTATAGAAACGTGACAAATAAATAAATAAATAAATTTTACAAAACTACACAACAGGTTGTTTCCTGCAAAATGTTAGAAATACATCTGCTCTTCTTCAAAGTGCTAAACATTAACCAAAAGTAATAGACAATGGGTTGGCTAACACATTCCCTCAGGCAAATGTACAATAAGACCAATTGCCAAGAGAAGGCACTGGGAGAGCAGTAGTTCTGAAAACAATCTCCTGAAAGTAGAACTGGCTGCACTTGTAGAAGGATAGGCACAAGGGAAAAGGAGAGGATGTTAGTATAAGATACCATCTCATAGCTGACCCTCAGATGAAGACCTGGCTCCCAAAACATCGGTACAATCAAAACAATAACGTTCAGTGACAAAAGGACTTTCCAAAATAAGACAAATGCTGGCGTGCACTACACAAAAACATTTTAACTGCCACAGAATCCTAAGCATTGCAGCCTGGCAAGGTCTCCATGCTCTCTGGCAGAGAAGGACACGGAACTTGTCAAATTACAACTCCAATTGTTGAGTAGCAATGACAATTATTGACATATGGAACCTTCTAGGTTCCTGAATGCTCTAAGGGATCTGGAGTCTGTCAGTGCCTCCATCGATGAGTTGGTGGACGTCTGGAACATCAAACTGTCCAATGCTCTCGATGAGGTCACCCCTAGACGCCCTCTCCGCCTCTGTAGGAATCGGGCGCCTTGGTTCACTGAGGAGTTACGTTCGATGAAGCAGGAGAAGAGATGGCTAGAGAGCGTGTGGAGGAAACTCCGTGACGGAGGTTCGAAATCAACTTATAAGCTTTTCAAAGATGCTTATGAGAAAGCCATCAAGGGAGCAAAGAAATCGTACTACGCTACCTTGATTGCGTCTGCGAGCTCACGCCCAGCACAATTGTTCAAGATAATTAGGTCTCTGACGATGGTCCCTACCATCCCAAACGGTGATAATCAGGCCCTCACTGCCGAGGCTTTTCAGAGCTATTTTGCAGACAAGATCTCGGCCCTCCGCTGGGACCTTCCGGCCACGATTGATACAGTTAGTGAACTTGAGACTCCGTGGCCTCTTGCCGGGCCCACCTTCTTCCAAGAGGCGGTAGGGGTCGGGAGCGGCTGGAGCAAACCGGCCGGCTTGCCCCCCTGGTTCTTAGCCCGCTGGCACACAGGGCAAGAGCCCACATAGTCCTCCACATCCTCCACATCCCTCCGCACTTTAAGCCACCAGAAATCCCGTAGCACCAACTGTAGGGTCTTGAAGAGCCCAAAGTGTCCTGCGGCCCGGCTATCATGGCAAAGTTTGAGAATGTCCTCCCGCTCGGGCCCAGGGGAAACATAAACAGACTCGCGGTGGTAGAGCACCCCGTTCTTTACCTGGAAAGGGGCTTGCACCCCCTTAGTCAGCTGCTCTTGCACCCACGGGTCACTCCGTTGGCGAGCCTGGATCCGGTCACTCAGAGTTCTCTTGTCCCCGGGGGCCGGCGGGGCCACCGGGGTTTTTACAGGGGCCGCTCTAGCGGCAGCAAAGTTCTCCGCTTTGAGCAGCCGTGTCTCGGAAAGCCCTTCTCCACCTGACATACTCCAGCTTCCGGGACAAAGCGTCGGCTGGCTTGGTCTGCTTGGGGGTCACAGAGGGGATGCGGAACTGAATCTCTCAAAGAACAGGGACTATCTCTGTTGCCTCTGGTTCAATTTGCGCTGGGTCTTCAAGTGCTCCAAATTCCGGTGGTCGGTGTGAACTTCCACCGGAAATTTGGCCCCTTCAAGCAGATGTCTCCAGACTTCAAAAGCTACTTTAATGGCCAGGAGCTCCTTCTCCCAAATGGTATAGTTCTTTTTCGGCGCCGTCAGCTGCCGGGAGTAGTAAGCACAGGGCAATAAGTCCGTCCCCTGCGGTTGTAGCAGGATCGCTCCCACCGCTACATCCGAAGCATCAGCTTGCACGAAAGGGGTGTGGGGTTGGGATGCTGCAGAAGCGGCTGGGTGGTGAACAGCTGCTTCAGCTTCCGAAACCCCACGTCTGCCTCAGATGTCCACCGGAACGGCACCTTTCCCGCAAGCACTGCGTGATAGGATCAGCCCACTTGGCAAAATCAGGAATGAACTTTCTGTAGTAGTTGGCAAAGCCCAGGAATCTTTGAATGTCTTTTTTGCTGGCAGGAGCCGCCCAGTCGGCCACCGCTTGGACCTTGGTGTCATCCATGGCTATGCCCGTAGGAGAGATGCGGTAGCCCAGGAAATCCACCTCGCATAGATCAAAGGCGCATTTCTCCAGCTTGGCATAGAGACCGTGGGCTCGCAGTCTCTGGAGCACTTCCTTGACATGGCGATCGTGGGTCACCTGATCGGGAGAAAAAATCAGCAGATCGTCCAGATAGACCGCCAGATAGCAATCTAGCAGATCTTGGAAAATGTCATTCATGAAATGTTGGAAACAGGCGGGAGCGTTGCACAATCCGAATCCCATTACCAGGTATTCAAAGCTCCCCCACTTGGTCTGGAACGCAGTCTTCCATTCGTCACCCTGGCGGATCCACACAAGATTATAAGCACCCCTCAGGTCCAGTTTAGTGAACACCTTGGCTCCCCGCATCCGCTCCAACAGCTCGGGGATCAGGGGTAGGGGGTAGCGGTTCCAAATCGTGATCTTGTTGAGCTCCCGATAGTCATTACAGAGCCGCAACTCCCTCGACTTCTTCTTGACAAACAGAATTGGCGCCCCGCTTGGGAATGAGAAGGCCGGATGAACCCCTTCCACAGGTTCTCATCCAGAAACTCTCGGAGAGCCTGTTGCTCTGGTTCCGAGAGAGGGTAGAGTCTCCCCCGCGGGATAGGGGCTCCGGGTTCTAATTCGATGGCGCAATCGTAGGGCCGGTGGGGAGGCAGGCGCTCTGCCTCCTTCTCGCTGAAAACATCCCAAAACCCAACGTATTTCTTGGGCAACGTGGCAACTTGCTCCACCTCTTGAGCCTGGCAGGCCCGGGCCGTCATGCAGTGTCCCTGGCAATGGTCCGAAGAAAATTGCAACTGTCTCTTGGCCCAGGAGATCTGGGGATCGTGGAGCGTGAGCCACACAATACCCAGGACGACTGGGAAATCGGACAACTTGGTCACGAGGAAAGAGATCTCTTCTTTGTGAGAGCTTGTCCACATCTTGGTAGGAGCAGTATATTGAGTCACGGCCCCGGCTTTCAGGGTCCTCCCATCAATAGTCTGTACGCCCTTATGCTCTTGGAGATCATGGAACTGTAATCCGGCCGACTTGGCGTAGTCAGCGTCGATGAAATTGTTGATGGCCCCTGAGTCGATCATGGCATGGACCATCATCGGCCCCTTCCCTGGCGACCAGAGGGCGGCCATCACCAGGAACAATTGTCCAGTCTTGGGTTCTGGGGGGAGGTTAGCGACGGCGTCCGAATTAGCGAACCCTCTTAAACTCGGCCGGCCCCTTCCCCCGTCGCCTGGATTGCTTCTTCGGCCTCTGGGGCCCCTCCAAACGCGGCAGAGGCCCGGGGTGTCTTTCCACGCGGTTTCTGAGGGCATTCTCTAGAGAAATGTCCAGCCCCCCCGCAGTACCAACACAAATTCAGCCGCTGGCGGCGTGCTTTCTCAGCGGCATCCACCTTGGGTCTCACATGTCCTAGCTGCATCGGCTCCGGTTCATCCAAGGGCTGGGGGGCCGGGGCAAACTGCCGGAACGAGAACTGACTAGCCCCCGTCTCCTTCCGGACCGCCGGCTTCTCCCCAGGGCCTTTGTCCCATCGCCTCCGGGTCTGCAATCCCGCCTCCACTCGTAAGCTCACGGTGATTGCCTCCTCCAGGTCTGCGGGCCGGGCGGCCCCTCTCAGGATCTTATGCTGCATCTCCTGCGACAACCCTTTCATATACTGGTAACGTAGGGCAGTGGGGTTCCATTGCACTTGAGTCGCCAGCACCCGGAAACGGGAGATGTACTGGGACAACGACATGTCCTTCATCGACAACCGGTCCAACTCTCTTTCCGCCAGCTCTGCATTCACGGGATCCCCCCAAGTCTTCTTGATGGCCTCCAGGAAAAGGGTCACCGTAGCCACTTGGGGGGATACTGCCTTGATCAACGTGGTCGCCCATGCTGCCGCCGTCCCTTCCAGCAGCGTGTAAACAAAGCCCACCTTGGCTCGATCAGTGGCGAACTCCGTGGGCCGCAGCTCCAGGTACATCTCCACTTGTCCAATGAACACATCGACTTGAGCCGGATTTCCCCCGAACCGTGCCGGAGTAGACGCGGAAGGGTGCCGGCCCGCTCTGGCTCGGAGTTCTCCCAGTTCCTGCTGCATCTCCTGAATCTGAGCAGCGGACAGATTCGCCATGACGCCGGTTTGCCGTCCGCGTTTCTTGGGGCATCCCGTGATGTGAAAAGGGGTTCGTAGAGTACCTCGGCCAACTGTCACGATGCAAGACCTTGGCCGGCCCCTTAATCACACACACAGAGACGGTGATCAGCTAACTACTTTATTGAAGAATAAGAAACAGTAGAAAAGGTATTTGTCCATAAAAGTATCAAAAGCAAATCCAATAGGTAAAAGGTAATGTCCAAAAGCAAACTTGGCATGGAAGTTTCAAAGACTTGGCAAGGCTCCGCTCAACACAAGCGGATCAGGAACAAAGCAAAGTTGCAAGATCCAAGGCACTCCTTGGCAGGCCACTAGCCCAAAACTTAGCTACGTGGTCTTGGCTCGCTACACGTCTGCATAGGATAGACGTGGCTGAGGTACTGAGGATCCGTTCCCACGGATCCTATACTAAGTCCCTTGGCGAGGCCCCAGACGCTCTAGGCTTCTCCTCCTCCAATCTGTGCTGCGGGACCTCGGCCGGTCTAGGCTGTGGAACCAACCCCTCCTGCTAGCCTCAATGCTCCGTCTCCTATCAAAGGTTCGACCTTGCCTCCCAGCACCTGGTTCCCTATCTTCGTGAGAGTTGAACTCCCCATCTGCTTCCCGGGCCTCTCCCTCGGTTGTTTCCCACATTCTTTCTTGTGAACCTCGCCCCCCCGGCCGTTCATAATCTTCACTATCACTGCTTTCGAATTCCGTCTGGCCTTCCTGCATCTCGTAAAGATCAGGCCAGCCATCATCCCAGGCCAGGCTTTCTGTGGGGAAAGAAGGCCCAGCTACCTCAAAATCCCCTTCTTCCAGCCCCTCCAAATCCTCCTCAGAATCAGCTGGCTCCAATGCCAGTGGGACCCCCGGTGCTGCCCCCTGCCCTCCAGGCACGAAAGAGAACTGGGTTGCTACAGAGAAGAAGCAGGATATAAATAAACATAATAATAATAATGCTTTGTCAAAGGCTTTCATGGCCACAATCACTGGGTTGCTGTGCGTTCCCCAGGCTGTATGGCCCATTCTCTTCTGACTTTTTGCCCACATCTATGGTAGGTATCCTCAGAACTAGGCAAGTGAGGTTTATATATCTATGGAATAATGTTCAGGGTGGGAGAAAGAACTCTTGTCTGCTTGAAGCAAGTGTGAATGTTGAAATTGGCCACCTTTATTAGCACTGAATGGTCTTGCAGCTTCAAGGCCTGACTGGTTGCTGCCTGGGGAATCCTTTGTTGGGAGGTGTAAAGTGGCTCTGATTGTTTCCTGTCTGAAGAGAATGCTTCTAGAACACTGCTGTTTTAATACTTGTATACCTAAAGTTGTGTCATGATGATTTTAGTCGTGAGCCGCTTTGATTCTCCGTATGGAGAAAAAGCGGGATATAAATGTAATAGTAACATAAAATTATTGTTATAAATTCTAATACTAATAATAGATACATAGCTGCTCTGAGTCTCTGTTTGGAGAAAAAGTGGGATATAAACAAACATAATAATACAAAATAATAATAATCAGTATGCATATTACTAATAATACATAGCCGGTTTGAGTCTCCATATGGAGAAAAAGTGGGATATAAATAAACAATACTATAGAATAATAATGCATTTTAATATTAATAGACACATAGCTGCTTTGAGTCTTCATATGATGAGAAAAAGTGGGATATAAATATAATATTATAAAATAATAACTATAATACATTCTAATACTGACAATGGATACATAGCTGCTTTGAATCTCCATATGGTGAGAAAAAGCGAGATATAAATAAAATAAAATATTATAATGATATAAAATACTAATTATTATACATTCAAATACTAATAATATACATAACCACTTTGAGTCTCCATATGGTGAAAAAGCGGGATATAAATAAACATAATAATAATATACAATTATTATTAATATTCATTCTAATATTCTAATACTAATAATTGATACATAGATGCTTTGAGTTTCCGTATGCAGAAAAAGTGGGATATAAACATAATAATACATTCTAATACTAATAATAGATACGTCACCGCTTTGAGTCTTCATATGGAGAAAAAGCGGGATATAAATAAACAATAACAATATAAATTATTCATTCTAATATTCTAATACTAATAGTCGATGCATAGATGCTTTGAGTTTCCATATGCATAAAAAGTGAGATACAAACATAATAATACATTCTAATACTAATAATGATACATCACCGCTTTGAGTCTTCATTTGGAGAAAAAGCGGGATATAAATAAACATAATAATATACAATTATACATTCTAATACTAATAAGAGACATAGCAAGAAGCGAGATATTAATAAACATCACTATAATACGAAATAATAATAACACATCCTAATACTAATAATAGATACATAGCCATTTTGACTCTCCGGGAGGACCTCACCATCGCCCTCCTGCAGCTGAATTATTATTGTTGTTGTTTATTCATTTTGGCAACTAATATTTGCCACTTTGTTACTTTTGTCTGAGTCTCTTTGGGGAAATAGGGCAGTACATAAATAAGTTATTATTGGGTTGCTGTGAGTTAATTTTGAGCGGAGGAAGATAGATGCTTTTGAACTGTGGTGTTGGAGGAAAGTTCTGAGAGTGCCTTGGACCGCGAGAAGATCCAACCAGTCCATACTACAGGAAATAAAGCCCGGCTGCTCATTGGAGGGAAGGATATTAGAGGCGAAGAGGAAGTACTCTGGCCACATAATAAGAAGACAAGAAAGCTTAGAGAAGACAATGATGCTGGGGGAAATGGAAGGAATAAGGAAGAGGGGCAAGATGGATGGATAGATTCACCTATGTTCTTGTGTTTTCGAAGATGTATTTATTTTATTGTGTTCATTGCTTTTATTGTGTTTATTGTTTTCTGATGTTTTTGATATTTTTGTGATGTGTTTTTCAGGCACGGCCCCATGAAAGCTGCTCTGAGTCCCCTTTGGGGAGATGGATGCGGGTTATAAATAAAGTATTATTATTATATATCCTCGAAGTCACTGGCTTGACCTTGGCTTTCAAAGCCCTACGGGGCCGGGGCCCAACATACCTAAAAGACCGCCTGTTGATGCCTGCTTACTCAAGGACCCTGACGGCCAGCAAACAAGAACCTTCTTCACGTGTGAGGTCAGGCTTGAAAATTGGCCCACCTGGAGACCACGGGAGAAAGAGATCGTTCTGTCCATTGTGGCCCCCTGTTCTTTGGAACATGCGATTGCCACCGGACCAGAGAGTCTCCATAGGACCTTCCCCAGTTCCTGACCGCTCTGAAGACCTGGCTATTTAGGAAAGCCCATGGTTAATGCAGAACCAGGAACTCAAATACCGAAAAAAACGCCCCTGCATTTAACCACTGAATATTTTAATCTAGTTTTAAATACTCTTATTTTAATTGTGGAATTTGTTACTGTGAAAGTAGTTGAGCACTAACGTGGAGGGACTCAGAAATAATAAAGTCAGTCCAGTCAGTCAGTCAGACCCTGAAGGAAATGGGGGAGGTGACGGCCGACACGAATCCCATCCACACTGGCTTAAACTGGTGTGGGCTGGCCCATGAGGTCACGAAGAGTCAGACTGAACGAATAAACAAAAACAAAATTTTCTGGGCTGTATGGCCATGTTCCAGAAGCATTCTCTCCTGACGTTTCACCTGCATCTATGGCAGGCATCCTCAGAGGTTGTGAGGTCTGTTGGAAACTAGGAAAATTGGGTTTATATATCAGTGGAAAGTCCAGGATGGGAGAAAGAACTCTTGTCTGTTGGATCTTGGTGTTGTTGTTGTTCAGACCCTGGTTTGGATTAGTGCATTGAGCATGCTTTGTTGTTGTTGTTGTTGTTATTAATCTGGCACTTGTTTGGATTAGTGCATAGGGCATGCCTTGTTGTTGTATTGTCGAAAGCTTTCATGGCCGGAATCACTGGGTTGTTGCACGTTTTTCAGGCTGTATGGCCATGTGCTAGAAGCATTCTCTCCCGACATGAGGATGTGAGGACCTCCAAACCTTTGAGGATGCCTGCCACAGGTGCAGGCGAAACGTCAGGAGAGAATGCTTCTAGAACATGGCCATACAGCCCCCAAAACTTTGTTGTTTATTACAGCAACCCAGTGATTCAGGCCATGAAAGCCTTTGAGGATACATTAAGTTATTATTCTAGTTTATGTATATATTGCCCTAACTCCCTAACAACGTTTCCCAGAGTTGTTGCGGCCTGGCTGCCAAGAGGGGTTTTCCTCACCTCTAGGAAAGGAAGGTGTTGGGGGGGGGGGGGAGAACGGAAGAGCCGGCCCCGCCCCTTTGCGGAGACCACGCCCCCGGCTCTTCCCGGAGCCCCCCTCCGCAGCCGCGAGGGGAGCGAGGGAGGCAAAGGGCGGCGGCCGGCAGGGGGCGTTGGGGCTCCGCGCATGCGCAGGAGCGAGGCGCGTGAGGGGGGAAAAGTGCTGAGGGAGGCGCCCCTCCCCCCCCTCCCCTTTCCTCCCGCGCGGCCTGGCCTTCCCTTCCTCGGGGGGTGGGGTGGGGTGAAACGAAGCGGTGGAAAGGAGCGAGACCTCACCTCCCGGGCTCCGCGCTCATCTCTCCGCCGGGGCCGCGCTCTCAGGCGCGGGGGAAGGCTTTCCTTGGCGACGACGACGACGACGACGCCGCCTCAGAAAACGCCGCCACCGCCATCTTGTCGGCGAAAAAGACGCCGCCGGCCCCGCCCCCTTCCCGCTTCCCTATTGGCCGCCGCCACAGCAAGGTCTTTTTTTCCTATTGGCCCGCCGAGGCCGCGCCTGTTGCTAGGGCCGTTTGCGTCACCGCTGCCTGCCCCTCGCGGCTCCTCATTGGTTCTTCCCTCTCTCGCGCGCGCGCAACCGGGACGTGACGTCACCGCGCAGTTAAGTCGACGTCCAGAGGCGGCTTTTTCCTCAGCCGGAGAGGGGCGGGGCCTCGCATTCAAAACCATTCCTGGTCCTCTCGAGCTGTTGCTGAGGAGGCTCCAAAGCCCCTGGCTTATCCATATCTATATCAATACCGTTTCTATACCATTTATTATTGGAAAAAGGCCCAGACCCCTCATTGGTGGGCTTCAGGGTGCTCTCTGGGTGCAGGGTGAACTACAACTCCCATGCGGGTGGGTCAGACTCCCACCCACAAACCCCTCCAGTACGTTCAGTTAGTCGCCAGGGTTCTGTGTGCCAAGTTTGGCCCAGGTGTGCTGTTCAGAGTGCTTTTTGGACGCAGGGTGAACTATAACTCCCAGTCTAGTGGGTCAGTCCCCTCACAGACCTCTCCAGTATGTTTAGCTCTTTATTTATTATTTATTTGCACCTATATATCGCTTTACTCACCCCTGGGTGGGACTCTAAATGGCTCCCAACATCATGGAAAAATTCAATGCCTTCCATGTATAAAACAACTCAAACTAAGGCCCGGGGGACCTCAAACTAAGGCCCGGCGGCCCCCTCAAACTAAGGCCCGGCGGCCCCTCAAACTAAGGCCCGACGGCCCTCTCAAACTAGCCCAGGGGACCTCAAACTAAGGCCCGGGGGACCTCAAACTAAGGCCTCGAACTAAGGTCCAGGGGACCTCAAACTAAGGCCCGGCGGCCCCCTCAAACTAAGGCCCGGGTCACCTCAAACTAAGGTCTGGCAGCCCTCAAACTAAGGCCCAGTTGCCCTCAAACTGAGGCCCGGGGAGCCCTCAAGCTGAGGCCCGGGGGACCTCGAACTAAGGTCTGGGGGGACCTCAAGCTAAAGCCCGGGCCCCCTCAAACTAAGGCCCGGGGGGACCTCAAACTAAGGCCAGGGGGGGCCCTCAAACTGAAGCCTGGGCGGCCCTCAAACTAAGGCCCGGGCCACCTCAAACTAAGGCCCAGGGGGACCTCAAACTAAGGCCCAGGGGGACCTCAAACTAAGGCCCGGGGGACCCTCAAACTAAGGCCCGGGGGACCCTCAAACTAAGGCCCAGGGGGACCTCAAACTAAGGCCCAGGGGGACCTCAAACTAAGGCCCAGGGGGACCTCAAACTAAGGCCCAGGGGGACCTCAAACTAAGGCCCAGGGGGACCTCAAACTAAGGCCCAGGGGCCCCTCAAACTGAAGCCTGGGCGGCCCTCAAACTAAGGCCCGGGCCACCTCAAACTAAGGCCCAGGGGGACCTCAAGCTAAGGTCCAGGGGGACCTCAAGCTAAGGCCCGAGGGACCCTCAAACTAAGGCCCGCCGGGGGACCCTCAAACTAAGGCCCACCGGGGGACCTCAAACTAAGGCCCGGGTCACCTCAAACTAAGGTCTGGCAGCCCTCAAACTAAGGCCCAGTTGCCCTCAAACTGAGGCCCGGGGAGCCCTCAAGCTGAGGCCCAGGGGACCTCGAACTAAGGTCTGGGGGGACCTCAAGCTAAGGCCCGGGCCCCCTCAAACTAAGGCCCGAGGGGACCTCAAACTAAGGCCCGGGGGGACCTCAAACTAAGGCCCGGGGGGCCCTCAAACTGAAGCCTGGGCGGCCCTCAAACTAAGGCCCGGGCCACCTCAAACTAAGGCCCAGGGGGACCTCAAACTAAGGCCCAGGGGGACCTCAAACTAAGGCCCAGGGGGACCTCAAACTAAGGCCCGGGGGACCCTCAAACTAAGGCCCGGGCCACCTCAAACTAAGGCTCAGGGGGACCTCAAACTAAGGCCCAGGGGGACCTCAAACTAAGGCCCGGCGGCCCCCTCAAACTAAGGCCCGGCGGCCCCCTCAAACTAAGGCCCGGCGGCCCCCTCAAACTAAGGCCCGGCGGCCCCCTCAAACTAAGGCCAGGCGGCCCCCTCAAACTAAGGCCCGGGTCACCTCAAACTAAGGTCTGGCAGCCCTCAAACTAAGGCCCAGTTGCCCTCAAACTGAGGCCCGGGGAGCCCTCAAGCTAAGGCCCGGGGGGCCTCAAACTAAGGTCTGGGGGGACCTCAAGCTAAGGCCCGGGCCCCCTCAAACTAAGGCCCGGGGGACCTCAAACTAAGGCCCGGGGGGCCCTCAAACTGAAGCCTGGGCGGCCCTCAAACTAAGGCCCGGGGGCCCCTCAAACTGAAGCCTGGGCGGCCCTCAAACTAAGGCCCGGGCCACCTCAAACTAAGGCCCAGGGGGACCTCAAACTAAGGCCCAGGGGGACCTCAAACTAAGGCCCGAGGGACCCTCAAACTAAGGCCCGGGGGACCCTCAAACTAAGGCCCAGGGGGACCTCAAACTAAGGCCCAGGGGGACCTCAAACTAAGGCCCGAGGGACCCTCAAACTAAGGCCCAGGGGACCCTCAAACTAAGGCCCGCCGGCGGACCTCAAACTAAGGCCCAGGGGGGCCCTCAAACTAAGACCGGGGCCCCCTCAAACTAAGACCAGGGGGCCCTCAAACTAAGGCCGGGGGCCGTATACAGCCCTCCAAGGTTATTTACCTAGCCCCCGCTCTGAAACGACTTGAAAGCACACAACAACAACAACACTATCTTATCAAAAGCAAACCCACACTTCCCATTTATTTAGTTATTTAAAACTTCTTTATCTCTATCTTCTCTACCTCTGTAGAGGGACTCAGACCGGCTAACAGCAAGTATTCAATGCTAACAGGAAAAACCTTTTAAAACTACATAAACAATCCGTTAAAAATACATATAAGATAAAGTGCATAGTAACCATTCGCCAAGATAAAATCATGTCCAACTCAGTCTGCACATTGTGGTCAATAACTGTAGTCAATTACCGGTCTCAGCCATCACTCTGCAGATGCCTTGTTCCACAGTCAGGATTTCACTAGCTTCCTAAAGGTCAGGAGGGAGGGGGCAGATCTAATTTCATTCAGGACAGAGTTCCATAACCGGGGCACCACAGAAAGGCCCTGTCTCTCGTCCCGACCAGACGCGACTGCGAAAGTGGCGGAACCGAGAGCAGGGCCTCTCTGGAAAATCTTAACGCTCTTGATGGTTTATAGGGGAGAATACGTTCAGACAGGTAAACTGGGCCAGAACCATATAGGGCAGGCCTGGGCAAACTTCGGCCCTCCAGGTGTTTTGGACTCCAACTCCCACAATTCCTAACAGCCTATCGGCTGTTAGGAATTGTGGGAGTTGGAGTCCAAAACACCTGGAGGGCCGAAGTTTGCCCAGGCCTGGTATAGGGTTTTGTAGATTAAAACCTACATTGAGATACGAATAAGTTTATATTTGTCAAAATTGTTCATTTTAATTATTGTATTAAGTGTTTTTTGCACTACAAAAAAGATATGGGCTGTTGTAGATGAGTCCTTGAGCGATGGAAATTGAAGCTAGAAGGGCAAAACGGGTTACTTGAGAGCAGGAGTCAGATGAGGAAAGGGAGAGGAAAAGAATCAAGCAAATACTTAGTGAACCTACTGATGAAGATTCCTTTGAGGGTTTCTCTGGGGATCATGGTGATGAGTTGACTATGGGGAGTGAGGATGGGGATTCTGAAGATATGGACTGGACTAAGGTACAGGAAGTGTGTGATGTGTGTGCAGAACCAACAAGTAGTGATACGTTTGTGGGGTTTCCTGGGAATGGGAATTGGAGTTTGGATGAGCAGACTTTGTCTTGGGGTGAGCTAAGTCGTGACAGGAGGAGAGCTTGAAGAGGGAGGCAAAGGACTTCATGTGAAGCTGCAAGGGCAGCTGAGAAGGCTAATGATGAGGTGTCAGCTTGTTTGAGTTCTGATGAGGATTTGTGAAATAAAGTGAGGCTTGGAATTTGGGATTTCTTGCAGTTGGCAAGGTGTTGCTGGGTGCCCATATTCTGTGCTGTGTTTCCTGTGGACTGCTTCTTGGACATGAGTTTGGATCCTGACCTTCCTCCATGGACTTGGGTATGGTATTGGCTGGGTTCCGTATCTTGTATCCCTTTTAGCTACACCATTTTTACTCCCTGTGTGCTAGTTGCAGAAACATGGAAATATGGAAGTAGTTAAAGATATCCATGTGTTTATGTAAGGCCTAGAAGTTTTATGTATTATATGTGACTGTTTTATAATTTTAATGGTTCTGTGTGCATTCAGAATAAGACTTACAAACCACTCTAAACACCTTCGCAGAAGCATACGAGAAGCTCCGCCTGTCATTGAACATTGAGAAAACCAATTCGGCAGCTCGCTGTGAAGCATCATGCCCGGATTACCCATAAGGCCAACGAGGCCATGGCCTAGGGGCGCAAGCCAGGGGGGGGGGGCAGATCACGGACCAAAAAAACCCAAAACTGGTCTGTGTCTCTCTTTTGCCCTTTCTCATGCCCCTACTCGATCCTTCTCCCGGCAAAGTCTCTGCTCCGTCCCCTCCGTCTCTCTCGCTCTCGCGCACTCTCTCGCGCGTGCTCTCTCTCATGCGCGCCTTTGGAGCGAATTTGCACCCGCTGCGCTCTCCCCAATCCTCCCAACTTCCGAGGAGACCTTCAGAGCACAGCGGAGCTTTCCAGCCGGTGGGAATGGGGACCTTGGAGGTGGCTGGAGGTTAGCTTAAAGGGGGCGTAATTCCAAACTGTGGCCTAGGGTGCAAAAAAGTGTTAATCCGGGCCTGTGAAGCATTTGCCCATAAAGTCGCTCTGATCTGTACTGACTTGGATACCATGTGAATGGCAGTCTCTGAAGATGTAATACAAGTACCTGCTTGTCTGGTTTTAATGGATTCATTTCAATTGGTGCAGCTCCAGGATGTGGACAAGATCCTCAGAGAGGCGAGGGCAACCACATGCAGCCTGGACCCCTGCCCATCCTGGCAACAAAGGTCTTCATAGTTAAAGCAATGGTATTCCCCGTAGTAACCTAGGAGTGTGAGAGCTGGACCATAAGGAAGGCTAAGTGAAGGAAGAGAGATGCTTTTGAACTGTGGTGTGGGAGGAAAAGTCTGAGAGTGCCTTGGATCGCAACAAGATCCAACTAGTCCATCCTCCAGGAAAGAAAGCCCGGCTGCTCACTGGAGGGAAGGATATGAGAGGCAAAGAGGAAATCCTTTGGCCACATAATGACAGGAAAGCTTGGAGAAGACAATGATGCTGGGGAAAATGGAAGGGAAAAGGAAGAGAGGTTGATCAAGGACAAGGTGGATGGATGGTATCCTTGAAGGGACTGGCTTGACCTAGAAGGAGCTGGGGTGGCCACAGCTGACAGGGAGCTCTGGCCTGGTCCAGGAGGTCAGGAAAAGAGACTTGGTGTACTTGGAAGACGTCAAGGAGTCAAAAGAGACGGGTATATAAGGTATATTTCAATGGTTTATTCTTCAAATAGTCTTCATATGATAAAGTAAATGTTCATCCAAAAGTCAACTGAGAAGTGGAATGCAGATAGTTGTTGGTCACTATGTGTGCACTCTCTGGCCATGAAAAGTCCCAAAGGAAATCATAGGTAAATGTCACATCAATAATACATTCTTCATGGGACGGTCAGAGAGGAAATGGGTCAACGGTCTGAGAAAGGCCTCGCCGTTTAGCCTATAATTAGGCTTCTTCAGAACCCAGGTGTGTGAAAACAAATACTGTGACCATTCCACTGATCCGGGAATCCATTATTATAAATGCATAGACCTGGTCATCATCCTGATATGGGTGGTCGCAGCCAACGGTGGAACCAGACGCCCGGACGTATACCCGGATCAGTGGAATGGTCACATTATTTGTTTTCACACACCTGGGTTCTGAAGAAGCCTAATTATAGCGAAACGGCTGAGGCCTTTCAGACCGTTGACCCATTTCCCCTCTCTGACCGTCCCATGAAGAATGTATTATTGATGTGACATTTACCTATGATTTCCTTTGGGACTTTTCATGGCCAGAGAGTGCACACATAGTGACCAACAACTATTTGCATTCCACTTCTCAGTTGACTTTTGGATGAACATTTACTTTATCATATGAAGACTATTTGAAGAATAAACCATTGAAATATACCTTATATATACCGTCTCTTTTGACTCCTGGTCCAGGAGGTCACCAAGAGTCGGAAGTGACTGAACAAATAAACAGCATATGTGGCATTGATTTCCTGCTTACTTGTGAGCCACTCTGAGTCCCCCAGAGAATCTCAACATGTCCTCAAAATGTTTTGTTGTATTCAGTGCAGTTACTTTTTTGGATGAGAACTCTCAATAAGTGGCATGCTGTTGGGAGTTTGGTTGAAGTTACACTGAAAAATGTACGTGTTCCAACTTACAAATTCAATTTAAGAACAAACCTGCAGAACCTATCTTGTTAGTAACTTGGGGACTGCCTGTAGTTCCATATTTCCTTGGTTCCGTAATTCATGGGAATGGAGAAAGCCGTCAAGAAATCAGAAGAAAATGAGGATTTGGAAGTCCCCGTTCGTCCTCCCCAGTTGCAGAAACTAGGCAGAGAAGAAAGCACAGGAAAGGAAAACCCGAAGCTGGAGAATGGCTGCCTTCTTCCCTTTGGCATGCTCTTTCTCTCTCTCAATCTCTCTCTGTGCTGTGTACATTCCAGAGATTGTTTGCACAAGGCAGGCAACGGGCCAACTGCCTCCCCTCCAATTGTTCATCAAAACACACTGCGAAGGCCTTTAACACGGTCGCAAAAGTGCAATGGCTGCAAAAAGTACCTGCAGCCCAGGGTCTGTCTGGAAACCTCAGAGGTAAACCTGTCAGCATTCGGTGAGAATGTAATGTTAAGAGCACTGGAGACAGACGGAAGTGGAAAATTCTGGTCTTATATCTTCCCTTTCCATTGAGATTATTAAAAACCAGCTAAAAAGTAAATTAAGCTATAAAGCTACACTGACGTGTTACAATTAAGCTTTTGGAATGGATGCCAGGAGGGCCTGTGTAAAGAAATGGTGGCGCCCCTTCTCCCATTCAAATGGCTTGTAAGTGGAAGCTTCTCTGCTCCATTCAATCCTGAAAGGTGGTCAAATGCATTTACAGTCATCAAAGGAAAATGTGTTAACATCAAAGCTTAAAAAACAGTTATTGTCTGATCTGTTCATCATGATAAATTCAGACCTTAAAATTAGTTAGAAAAGATTATATACATTTGCAGAAGCCTTAGCAAGAAGAGCTCCTCTTGGGACTGTCCTATCTTTGGGGTGCAGAGATCCCCATTGACTCATTAGGAATGCGAAGAATGATGACCATCAGGTTGGAAGGAGTTCCCGAGAGCCATCTAGTCCAACCCTTGACTATGCCAGAATGCATAAGTAAAGCAGTCCTCAAAGAGGCCCATCCTACTCACCATCATGGGATGCCTTGTTTCTCAAAGAGAGAGCTGTCGTATGTCAGCCTGTGATTGTGTCTGATGTTTCTGATGTTAATCCTGATGTTCATGATGGGGATGATGTTCCTGATGGTGGGCCGGAGTCTGTTGGCATTGCGAATGAGGGTTAAAACTTGTGCGCCAGCTGCGCCCATACCTTGGGAAGTCTGATCTGGCTATGGTCGTCCACACTCTGGACACATCCCGAACAGATTACTGCAACGCACTCTACGTGGGGCTGCCTTTGAAGACGGTTCGGAAATTGCAGTTAGTCCAACGGACGGCAGCCAGATTACTAACAGGAGCTACATAAAGGGAGCATACCACCCCTTGTTGTGTCAGCTCCACTGGCAGCCTGTCCACTTCCGAGCTGGTTTTGCTCTATATGGTTCTGGCCCAGCGTACTTGTCCGAATGCATCTGCCTCTATGTCCCACCTCGTAATTTAAGATCATCCGGGGAGGCCCTGCTCTCGATCCCGCCAACATCGCAAATGTGGCTGGCGAGAACAAGACAGGCCTTCTCAGCCATGGCTCCCAGCCTGTGGAACGTGCTTCCAAATAAAAAACGATCAACCCCATCCCTCCTGGTGTTCAGGAAGAAGTTGAAATCATGGCTCTAGGACCAGGTTTTCAGACAACATAAAGCAGCACTGTGATTGGAAATGAATTGGCAATGGCAATATATGTGAGGATACATGTTTTATTGCTCAATTAATGGTTTATGTACTGTTTTTAATTAATAGTTTATGTATTTATGTATTTTAATGGTTTTTATACATAAGTTATTGTATTTAATTGTTGTAACGGCATCGAATTGCTGCCAATGTAAGCTGGCCTGAGTCCCCCTTTGGGGGTAGAGACAGGATATAAATATTGGAAATAAATAAATTTACTGGGCCCTGAGTTAATAAGTTCAGATGAGAAGCCCGAGGTGGCTCAGGAAGATTCACAAGGCCACATTCTTGGGAGAGGCCCCTTCACAGCTTTTCTCAGATCAACTGTCTGAAGATGAATTGTCAGGTGCAGAAGCTAATGAGGGAGAAGATAATGAAAGCTTAGATAGTTTTAATAAACAGAGGAAGAGTTTTCAGAGACTGAGACAACCAGTTCATCGATAAGAAAAGAGAGATAACAAACCTTTATCTGATGGGAAGGTCAAGAGAAATGCTTTCCTTTCAGTTTCGGGGTCTGAGAAAGCCTTGTGATGATTCATGGGAGAGAGTTGCCTCAGTCAGGTCAATGTTGGAATTTGGTCACGGTCTTGCTTCCAAGTACTCTTAGTTTCATGTACCAAGTTTTTGCCAAGCTTTAGAATTGTCTGAGATTTTCCTACTGTCGTTTTTAATGGATTCAAGTGCCTAGTTTCATGGATTTTATGTACTTATAGCTTTTGTTTTCCCTTGAAGCTTATGGACTATTTTATATATTGGACCTTTACTATTTTGCTATTGTTTTTACTGCTTTGCCTACATATATTCTTCAATAAACTGCTTGCCGATTTTATTTATTATTTTATTTATTTACAATATTTATATTCCTCCCTTCTCACCCCGAAGGGGACTCGGGGCAGATCACAATACACATATACACGACAAACATTCAATGCTGTTTTTGACATACAAGACATACAGAGGCCATTTCAGCAGTTCTTCCACTTCGGATCCTCCTGGAGGTTGCTCAATTTGGCCACAGGGGGAGCTGTCGCTTCGTCCACTATGACGCCGAGCCTTTATTGTATCTCCTCCTTGCTTCTCCAGCATTTTTATGGTGTCATAAATTAGCCTCCCTGCTCTACTCGCAATTTTACCAAGCCAGTGTGGTGTTTTAGGTCAGAGATGTTACTGCTCTGGAGTAGGTCAGGTTAATCACTTCATCATGACTGCTGTGTAAGTTTAGCATTTAGGTACATTATAGAACTCACAAGGATGCAGCAGTGGTGATGAACCAACAACCCAGTTGCACACAAACCCACATGCAAAGTGTTGTGGTTTTTGTTTCCTATTCAAAATTCAGGTCTTGGAGGTTTCAGTGCTTTGTTATTCAAGAGAGAAGACTTCTTTCCAGAACGGTTTGGCAACTCTGTTTTTTAATTGAGCAGCTCGAATGATCACACCATTTATCTGAAAGAGCACCAGCACAACTAGTAATTCGAAAGTAAATACTGCATGCCTTTTGAGCATAGAAAGGTGGCAGAATGGGCCTGTGGAGCCATGGGTTTTGGGGCAGCCAGTCCAAAGCCACCCACAATATGACTCCTTCATCCCACCCTGCTTGTCTCAGTAAGGCTGGTATGGAAGAGAAATCCGAATGAGCCGCCATGCGTGAACGCTGTTCCCTAAATACAGTCAATGTCAAAGGACGAGAGCAGGGTTATGTCTGCAAAGTATTTATTAAACTTGTCAGAATCCACAGTAGTCATTTCAGTATCCATGCTACTTTAATGAGATGCTCTGCGCCGTATAAAATAGACATTTTAAAAATGGGGAACCAATCCCAGAAAAATAGACTAGCAGTGTTAAGTAAGGCACTTGAAATACAATTACATAGAGGAAACCTATAGAAGAGCAGGCTGCGTACCTAAAGAGAGCAGGAGTTGCTCCCCTCAACTTCAATGGGACAGGATTTCCATGGCTTTCTAGCCCCCAATGGGAATCAATTGAGTTCACTTGCGTTGTATCCAGGTTAGGCAACCTGGGGCTCTCCAGCACCACTGAACTACAAGTCCCATTAGCCCTGGGCAGAACAATAATAGTGAGGGATCAAGGGAGTTGCGACCCCCTCATGAGCCATGCAAGGCCTGCATTGAAGGAGGCAGTATGAGACCAGGAAGCTGGCATTCCCTGATAATCCAGTTCTGAACCATGTCTTAACTGGAGCCTGAAAGCCAAGCAATGCTTTTTCTGCGGAGGGGGAATGCCTCCAATGGCACCTCATTCTGTTGTAGGAAAAGCAACTAAAGCAGAAGACAGAAAGCTTTTACAATCTCGAATTAAGGGCTATATATACTGGGGTCTCTCTCTTGTCCCACGCCTGTCCAACTCCATGCCCTGTGGCTGCATTCAGGACAGCAGGCTTGAAACTCTTGCTTCTCCTGTCCTGGAACAGGGTTGCAATGCAAACAGCTTTAATAGTGCCAGTTCATCACTTGCGTTGGGGGACCCACAAAAGGCAACTGGCAGGAGTAAAGTGGGTCGCCTTGCTTGGGAGGCAGGCATGTGCCTAGAGCTAGTAGCTATGGGTCAGGGCTGCATGCTCTTCAAAACGAAGTCACGAGCAAGGCCCATCACCAAGAGAGACGGCCTGCTCTACTGCTACTTTGGAAAAGCCAGGCCATAACAGGGTAACGTTCTTGAAGAATCTTCTCAAGCTCATGCCATGAGAAATGACCACTCCCATCCCGGAATAATCCCACTCTTTGAAGAGGGGGGGGGGGGGAAGGAGCTTAAGGAAAGCCATTCAACTTTGCTGGCTAAATAAAAATGTGGGAGGTGGGTTTTTTGTACGAGAGGAGAATTCAACACCAATTCCTCTCTAGGGTGTCCCTTCTCCCCCAAAGCAGCCTTGCTCTAAAGCCTGTTGCACACAAATGTAACCTCAACAATTAGAATGTGTCGAACCCAACAACAAGGGACATTGGATGGGAGGAAAATGGTCACCAGGGCTGATAGAAATGCAGCAAAATGAGACAGTTTGCCCCCAACCCACACTCCAAAGGAGTTGCGTGATGACCCAAGGTTTCTGAGCCCCCTGCCATTGGGAAAGCAGCCCTATCCAGCAGTTCCCTCCTCGGTTCAGAGAAAGTAGGAAAACATGGTGATCCGTAGAGTTGGAAAGGGTTGCAGTGAAATCAGGATTTTTTTTCTCTCTGGAGGAACACAGAGGCACTGGCAGGAGCGTGAGAAGGCTCCTTGGGGCTGTGGCATGAGAATTAAAGAAAAGGGGTAGCTTCTTTAAAAGCTAACAATAGGAAGCCTAGATTCCAAACGACCCCAAATCAATTGAGGATGGCAATGCATCTTAATAATCTCTAGGACTTTAAGGGCAAACTCTTTCTTTCTTCAAGGCACTAGACATCTTTGGTTTCGTGTGCAACTATTTCGTTAATTTCAAGTAGAGGTAGCATGATCCACATACTGAATGCTTCTGCTCCATGCCGAGGGAAGAGCACAGCTCCAACGTCCCTTAAGTAATGAGGAAGCTGAAGAGAACACAAAAACCAAAACGGTCACCAACCAAACAAAGTAATGCTTCTTCTATAGCCATAGAAGCCCTATGTATTCCAGAGCAGTGTTTCCCAACCAGTGTGCCGTGGCACATTAGTGTGCAGTGAGCGATCATTAGGTGTGCCGTGGGAAATTGGAACCTCCAATACCCTTTTTTTCCCCTCCTGCCAAACACTTTTTCTTCTTCACTCAGGCTCCCTTCTTCCCAGCCTCGTTCTGCTTGCTTTGCCTCGCTTTGCTCATGCTGCCACTTCTGCGAGAGGGGGGAGGAAGACGTGAGCCGTGCGGGCGCTACTGCGCAGAGCCGCCCCACGCCTTCCTCCCTCCCCTCCACAGTGCTCTCTGGATATAGGTGAACTACAACTCCAAAACTCAAGGTCAATGCCCACCAAACTCTTATAGTATTTTCTCTTGATTATGGTAGTTCTGTGTGGGAAGTTTGATTCCATTCCATCAATGGTGGAGTTCAGAATGCTCTTTGATTGCGGGTGAACTATAACTCCCAGCTGTTGAGCAAGACCTTTGTGTGTGTCTTTCTGCCATTCCTGCCAGGATATCTATATTGTGTTCATCAAAACAGGCCCAGGTTTCACACTGAGTGTATAAATACATTTAAAAACATATTAACTATATGTATTACTGTGTTAGAGTGTCATTTTGTATCATTTTGTTTGGTGGTGTGCCCCAGGATTTTGTAAATGTAAAAAATGTGCTGCGACTCAAAAAAGGTTGAAAAACACTGTTCCAGAGGACCCCAACACAATGGAGAACCATACCCTCATCCCAAAATTATGAGTGCATATTAACAGCTTGCTTATATAGTTACAATGCAATACGTACCTGTATGGATAGCCATGGTATTTTGATCTAAATATGGAGAGCAGCCAGCTGAAGAACAGCACGACCAGACCAATCCCAGCCATACAGATTACTGTGCAAAAAGCAGAACAAAATCAACCCGTTTCATCACTGATCAAGCGAAGTGGATCTTCAAGGAGGCCTATTCCAACAGAATAACGTCCTCCCTGCTCCATCATGGCATGCCCTCTTTACAAGGGTGTCATCCAATATCTTGTACAATCCAATCTCTCTCCCCCTCCCTCCAAATGTGTAGGTGTGTCCCTATGATCTTCCTTCGCCTGCTCTTGCAACCCCTCAGCAGCCTTTGTGTTCTTTAACCATTCTAACCACTGGATTAGGGCAAACAAACGTTGTATGTCACCCTGTGATTGTGTCTGATGTTCATGCTGATGTTCATGATGGGATGTTTCTGATGGTGGCTTTGGGGATGAGAGTTTGCTAGGGCCTGAGTTAAGAGGAAGATCCCTAAGGCCACATTCTTGAGAGGGGCTTTTCACAGCCTTTCTCAGAGCAACTGGCTGAAGATCTTTTTTTTCAGGTGCAGCGGTTGAGCTTTATTGGAACAGGTAAAGTGGGGGAGGCTGCTCCCTAGCGAATCCAGAGGCCCAAAACCTTTACTTGACCTTATTCTTGGGGCGCAGGTTGTCGGGTGTGGCTGCACTTCTTCTTGCGGCAGTTGACAGCCCGGGGATGCAAGCGGGCATAGCATTTGCGGAAAATCATCTTGTCATAGTTGTACTTCTGGGCCAGCTGGCGGATGGAAAGCTCGATGATCCCGCCGCGGAGACGCAGGACTCTTTCTGGATGTTGTAGTCCGAGAGAGTGCACCCGTCCTCCAGCTGCTTCCCTGCAAAGATCAGACGCTGCTGGTCGGGAGGGATCCCTTCTTTATCCTGGATTTTGGCCTTGACATTTTCAATGGTGTCACTGGGCTCCACCTCCAAGGTGATGGTTTTGCCCGTCAGGGTCTTCACAAAGATCTGCATGATGGCTGCTCAGTCTCACCTTCCACGCGCCTCCTCGCTTCTCCTCACCAATCGGAAAAAGATAATTTTTGAGGTGCAGAAAATGAGAGCGCAGAGAGATCTGATAATGAGAGCTTAGACAGAAATCAAAGTTTCTGTAAACAGAGACCACAGAGACACATCTACACATTTGGAGGGAGGAGGGAGAGAGATTGCAAAGACTCAAGACAGTTTGCTTACAGGAGAAAAAAACAACAACAAACCGTTATCTGGTAGCAAAGTCAAGAGAAACGCTTTCCTTTCCGTTTCGGAACCTGATGCATAGGAAAGGATTGCCTCATTCGGGTCAATGTTGGAAATTGATCATTGTCTAGTTTTCAAGTGCTCTTTGTTTCATGTACTAAGTTCTTGCCAAGCTCCTGCTTTGTCTAGGAGACTTTTCCTGCTGTCTAGTTTCATGGTTTCAAGTGCCTAGTTCCATGAATTTTAATGTACTTTTGTATCTCATTTTTCTTTGAGGTTTGGGACTTTTTAAAAAACTTGTATTGGATCTTTACAGTTTGTGCTATATTTACTGCTTTGCCTACATATATTCTTCAAAAAACCGCTTGCTGGTTTTACCAAGCTGGTGTGGTGTTTAAGGTCAGAGGTGTTCCTGCTCTGGTGCACGACAACAGATGTGAAATGGCTGAGTGGCACCACTATCTCTTTAAAACCAAAGATGTGTCAAGGACAGGAAAAGCATCCAGAATCAGTACTTACTTTTTCTCTTCCCCACTTCCAAGTCGGACGTTGCTGCTTCGTGTAAGAGCACTATCCCCAGGGTCACACCAGAATCTGAGAAAGCTGTTTAAGGCTCTACCACTGGTATTTGACTCAGGAAGGCTGTTTCGTTTTTAGAAAAGCAACCTGACTTTTGAGTTTCACACTTCGAGAGAGTTATTAGTAGCCCACATCAAAGACACTGATCTGAAACTGGACTGATAAGTTTTGTAGCTGTGTTATCCTGAACACATGAAGGTTGTGAATAAACCAAATATGTTATTTTATCCAAGTCTACTTCATTTTGTCTCTTGAGTTCATGATATATAAAACAAGTTGTTTGACAGGAGATACACACACACACACACTGAGGGTGAGAAATGCAGCAGTTAAACTTCAAAATAAAAATAGATACAAATAAAATTACATTAATTGAGGCATCAATAGGTTAAAAGTTTTTGAATATATACATAAAACTGTAACTTAAGACTGTCTAACTGATTAAACCATTATTCTAACCACCTTCAATGTAAATGTGCTTACACATCCTTCCAATAATAATAGAGTAAAATAATAAATGTAATAAAATAAGAATAGAGTAAAATAATGGAAATGTAATGATAACAGTAATAATAGAATAAAATAAATGTAATAACAATAATAGACAAAAATAATAAATGTAAAAATAAGAAACTGAGTAAAATGCTAAAAATAATAATAGAGTAAAATAATTGCTAAAATTAGAGTAAAATAATAAAGGTAATAACAACAACAGAGTAAAATTATAAATAACCCTGAGTCGAGTATAAGCCGAGGGGGGCCTTTTCTGGGTCACGCTGTTGCTATTAAGTTAATCTGCTGTACATTCTTGGGGAGGATCTTTTGTTAATAAGCCCACTTGCCCAACAACCCTATGTCTCAATGAATTTCCTTCCAGAGTACACTGCTTCTTGGTATTAGTAAAGCTACAAACATACTATTTCAAGTTTACAATGCTGTTATTTTATGCAACATCAGGTCAAGAAGCATAATATTTGGCTGACTTCACACAACTAAGCTTAGTGCTGTACTTTGTTGTTGAGAAGGATACTGAACAAGAGAACAATGTGTGTTTCAGCAACAAACTGAGCCTGGCTGCTTCCATGGATATAGTTCTGCAAGAGAAAACGTTTGGAAAGTAAGTGGTGCTGTTATTGGAAGCATGCAAAAAAGAAAAAAAAAACCTCCAGATATCCCCCTGGAAGCAGTTCAGAGGAGAGAGCTAGGGTGGGAGAAATGGCCCAGATACAAAGGGATTTTAAGGAAAAACATTGACAGCTACACACTGAAGACACAGGAAGAAATCAGGAAATCATATGGGAATTTATCATGGTTTTAGTACAGACAGCTGAATGAGGCCTTCAACAAAGATAAAAAATTAGGATTCAAAGCAGGAGATAAACTATGGGACAAGATGTAGCACAGCAGTTCTCGTTTGTGCCTGGAGAGCAGGGGCTAGGACCCGGGGTTCCATTGGCATTGGGGCCTGCAGCTGCAGAGACAGATTCAGAAGAGGATTTGGAAGGGTGGGAAGGACAGTTTCCCATCAGCGGGCCTCCTTCGCCCACAGAAAGTTTGGCATGGGAAGAGCTGTGTTTTGGCCCTGACGTAGACATAGATAACCAGGTGCAAATGGAGGACAGCGATTCTGGGAGTTATGAGCACCCGGGGGGGAGAGGGTCACAGGAGCTTTTGAGTGAAAACATGGATGAAAGCACCTGGGAAGATTCTAGGGAGGAGAGCTCTCATGTAGATAGTGACCCAGCTGCTGAGAGACAAGGTCGAACCTTTGATAGGAGAAGTAGCATTGAGTCTGGGAGAAGGGGATGGCACCGCAGCCTAGACAGGCCGAGGTCCGTCAGCAGAGACTGGAGACGACGGGGCCTAGAGCGTCAGGGACCTCGGCCGAACGATTAAGTAGAGCAGGCGTGGGAACGCATCCCCAGTGCTTCGGCCACGTCTTTTCTGAATAGGCGTGTTAGCGAAGTGGACCGACGGAGCTGAGCCGGCTCGTGGTCACCAAGTTTGCCTTGCATTCACCTTGCCTTGTTCCTGTTCCCGCATTACCTTGCGGAGCCTTGCTCAAGCCTTGCATTAGTCTTTGGATTGTTTTGCCAAGCTGTTTTGGACCTTGTTGCTTCAAGCCTTTGATTGCATTTACCTTTTCTATGGACAATTTACCTTTTGGACTGTTTTTATATTCAATAAAGTAGTTAGCCTTCAGCCCGTCTCCGTGTGTGTGATTAAGGGGCCGGTCAAGTCCGTGCATCGTGACACAAGATAATGTCATCAGAAAGGAAGGTGATCACCAAATTATACCAAGCCCTACTAATCTGGTCAACCGAGAACAGCCAGACAAAAGAGTGTATGACAAAAGTGGGCAGCAAATATTGGACACCCTATTAGAATTACAGAATGGAAAATGATTTGGAACAACAAAATAAAATATATTAATGCCTACGATTTGTGCGAAAATTGGATCAATATGATGTACTAATGGTACATTACACCTAGCAAATTGGTGAAATGTTATAAAAAATGTCTCTGATAAATGTTGGAAATGCCAAACAAAGGTAGGGCCTTTCTTCCACCTATGGTGGACATGTAAGAAGACCAATAAATTTTGGAAGGAGATCCACGAAACATCACAGAAGGTGCAAGCTCTAAAAATGGAAATGAAACCAGAGTACTACCTCTGAGGAATGGTAGACTTTGAATTAGAAAAGAACAAGGACATTTTATTTTTTCACATGGCAACTGCTGCGAGATTAGTTTATGCGATAAGATGGAAGACTAAAGAGATAACAGCATTAGAAGACTGGACACTTAAGATATTCGCCATTATGAACATGGACAACTTAACACAATACTTGAGAAACAAACAGAGGACTTGTACTGAAAAGACAGATTGGTCTCCAATTAAAAACTTCCTCGATAGCCACTAGTTCCAGAACTAGGCCGGGGGAGACAGGAAGACATTGAAGAATGTATTATTACTAATATAGCTACGTCAGAAAAAACAAGTAGCAAACTAACTAACCCTACTCACGCTCTAACTTATTTATAGTGCTATCTTCCCTTTTATTAATACTATCACTGACACCAATCTATCTATCTATCTATTACATATAATAAAAGTCAGTGTTTGTGGGCGGTAGTACGACCGAGCGACGGGAGGAATATGTACCAGCGTTTCGATTGGCTCCAACTGTGGGATTATTTGCATAAATGGCGCTGACTGGCCAGCCTCAAAACTCCAAAATTCTACAGCCCCAGACAGAGGGGATTGGCTGCCACTGAAATTGTATTTGCATAACGGACTCCGATTGGCCAACCACATTCCAACATTCTACGGTGACTCAGCGGGAAAAGGAAAGGCCTCAGGCAGTCAGCCACAGAGGCCCACAGCAATGACAGATCAGGACAAAAATTGGCAAACAAGGGACCAATGGCCCACTTCACAACCTGGTGTGGTTTAGGGCAGGATGGCCCACGAATAATGGGATTTGCAGTACCTTCACATCATTCACTTCCCAAACAACACTGTAGCCCCTATAAATCACAGACCAGGCCCAAAATTGACAACAAGGCTTCCTTAACTTGATTTTCCTGACTAGGCCTCAGCTCATGGGATATTGTTAGGCTTTCTCAACTTGATTTTCCTGACTAGGCCCCCAACCATGACAGAACAAGACCAAACTTGGCACACAGACCACCCAAGATGCAACCTACATCCTGGTGCAGTTTGAGGGAGGATGAACCATGGATGATGGGACTTGCAGTACTTCAATTCACTTCCTTAGAGCACTGTGGCCCACACCAATGACGAACTATGGCACACAATGCCTTCCTCAAATAACCTGGGCACCGCCGGGTCCCCAAGCTAATATATATGTGTGTGTGTGTGTGTGTGTGTGCGTGTGTGTGTGTATATATATATATATATATAGAGAGAGAGAGAGAGAGAGAGAGAGAGAGAGAGAGAACTTATCTAAGATGTATCCTCCAATCCCCTAATAAAAATAATAAAAATGAAGCATGCAGTCTGTGGACTGGATCTATCCACTCTTTTGGAGGCAAAATTCCCTGAAGATGATCCTCCTGGTCAGTTAACAGAAGACAGGAGCCCTGACATAACTCTCCAGTCTGCAAAGGGGGAAGCAGCACACTCTTGTTGAATGCCATGCAGTGGAAGAAAACGAAACACCAGTTTCTGAAACTAAAACTCCCAGATTTAATCTCACTGCTGTGACAACTGAAAGCAGCAGAAAGTTGTTTATAACCATCTCATGTATTTCACTTCTACCACAAATCAGGCATCCACACTGCTAAGGGGGGCGGAAATATGGGACACAAGGGCCATGACACAAAAAAGAGCCACTTTCTTAAAAAAAATAAAATACCAATGTTTATTTTTGCTTCTTATTTTTGCTTCCCCCCCCCCTTTAATATATTTATTTAGTGGGCCCTCAGGGCCGCGTTTCTCTCTCAGGATATCTATTCTTCCCACTTTTCTTGATTTGTTATTGTTCCACGACTTTCTATGTGATATACTTATCTATCTACTTAAAATAAAAATCTTATCCAAAAATAAGAGCCACTTTCCACTGCCCTCTTTTGTAGTATACAGAGAACAAGAAGATGGATTTTAAATGGAAGGCAAATAATGTGCACCAGCTACAATCACCTACATAAGTGTCTCTGAAAAAAATGTTTGTTTCAAAGTCAGTCCTTACCACTTGGCCTGTGTGAGGATTCTTATGCGCATAGGGCGGCCCTCGGATGTGGTTCCACATTTGCCCCGAAGTCATGGCCAGAACGAAGCACTAGAAAGCAAATCAAAATGAAGAGATTGTACATCATATGGGAAATTCCATTACCTATTGGAAATAAGTGCATCATAACCTAACTGAAAAGGTAAAAATGATGTCACATGGTTTGGCAAATCTGAACGTGCGGAGACCACCTTTTGAAAACCACTAGCCAAGAAAAGCATGACCTTGTTAGATGTCAACCCTTTGAACAAGCGATTTTCATAGGCTTTCATGTAGTGGAACACAAGTAACTCAGCTGTTAGACCAGGGGTGCTCACACTATTCCAGCATGCGAGCTACTTATAAAACAACCAAGCCCCAAAGATCAGTACCTACCCACTACTCAGAGAGTCATAAAAGCAAAATATTAGGAAATTTATTTCAGTGAGAGCCATATATTTTAAGACCGAATTCAACTAAATGTGAGTATAATAACCCCCTGAGCATTCCTCACAAATGGCATGGGAGCCATACACACTGTGCCTGCGATCTACCAGGATGCCCTTCAAGATCTACCAGGACGCCCTTCGAGATCTACCAGTAGATCGCGATCTATCTAATGAGCACCCCTGTGTTAGACTGAAGAACCATGTCTTTGAACTGCCAAGAGTAAAGACATGCCACTGCACAAAAAAATGGTTAGCAGAAGATGGTTGTTTCTTTGCTTTTGAAATCTGCAGTTGCTCAAAAGATATACGCTCCCCTGAAAACACTTAGTTTAAAATATGCACTCAGGTATAAGAAACAAAGTGTTCTTTGAAAAATAACACATTTTGTTTACTCATAAACAACTTATATTAATTCACCATACAGGCACAATTCTTGTTAAAGTTCACTTATGGACAGTGTTGAGTACACAGGGTATCATTCTTTATCAATTGTCCATAGTCTTTAAGTATAGCTGTACTCACTGAAGTCCATACGTCATAATGTACCCATTAAAGTCTAAACAGCAACCTGCTTTCATTGAAGAACAATGCATCCAACCTCCACTGAGGTCTGATGCAAAACTGAATACAAAATGTAGTCCTGAATCCAAACATGCTCAGTACCATCACATGTCTATAACTCCTCTCACACCAGAGAGGTAAGTCAAACTGGCAAATCAACATACACATAGAATACAGGTTAGCAAATATATACATTAACAAACAAACAGTGAAAGGCCGGGGAGGTTGCCATTTCCAACACATCAGCAGCCACTTCTGTCTTGTTGTCTTACTGAAAAGACCTTCCTTGTCCATGGACTCAAGGTAGGGATGAAACTTGACAGAAAGGGAAAAAGCAAAGTTGGTAGTTGTAGAAGTGAGTCTGCTTACCAACGCAGCTAATGCCCAGCCAGTCTTGTTATGCAGAAAATCCAGGTTGCTTCTCCTTAGGTACACCAGCCCACCAATGACTGCCAGCAGCAGGCCCAGCATCAAGGGCCCAGCGTAGTTCGGAGGCCTTATCACTCGGATCTAGGACAAAAGGCATTGGGATTTGAAGGAGGTGATCCAACAGTCACTTATGTGCAGCAATATCCATCTGCCATAATATCAGGCAGTATATACATATTTAAAAACAACTACAAAGTTATTCTGGTGCAACAGTTTCAAAGTTCGGCCTTTACTTACATGGACGTCGGTCCGATCAGCTACCCAGCGGGCCAGCTGTTCTGCAGCATAACCTCGCACCTGCAGCTCATACGTGTCCCCTCTTTTCGGTTTTCCTTTCGCCGGGAAGTTAATGAATGTTGGAGCAGAGTTCATATTCAGCTGTCAATTTGGATGGAACAAAGCGACACAGTGTTGCTTGAGTCGTCAACATTTAAAAACCCACACTTTAAAATGGAACTTCTTGAAATTACCGGAACCCTTCAGAGCCATTTAATTCTACGGACTTGAAAACAAAAATATTTTTACGCCTGTTGGAAATCCTCACGTAAATATCAGTAGCTCTGCTATTAAGCTGAGACAGGAATGCAGCAGCATAGCACAATATTAGCATTATATAATATACAATTATTATACTGTACTATTAGTAGTATTATATTGAATTACAATATTATAATCAATATTATATGTACATACAGTATATTATATTATTAGCACAGCAAAATATTAGTATTACATATTACTATATTGTACTATACCACTATATTGCAATAATATTAGTAATATTGCATGAAATATATAATATACAATTATTATATTGTATTATTATTAGCATTATATTGTATTACAGGGTAAAGTGCATGAAATAAATAAATAAATAATACTATTATCATTACTACATGTATATACAATATATTATATTATTAGCACAGCACAATATTAGTATTACATATTACTATATTGTACTATACCACTATATTGCAATAATATTAGTAATATTGCATGAAATATATAATATACAATTATTATATTTTATTAGTATTAGTATTATATTGTATTACAGGGTAAAGTGCATGAAATAAATAAATAAATAATACTATTATCATTATTACATGTATATACAATATATTATATTATTAGCATAGCACAATATTAGTATTATATATACCAATACCTTTATAACATTCAAAGCAACTGGGATTATCTTTGATGTACTTAACAATCCCCCCATATCCTAACCTAAACAATACTTAAAATTTCTCTGGGCATGTGCTAAGTCTTTTAAAAATAAAAATATAATAATATACATTACCATCTGAAAGACATCAGAGCCTTCATCGAAATCAACCATGGCAAAGAAGATCCTGTTGGTAAATGCACTTGAGTATCGCCAGGAGTTGGCCAGAATCTGGTATTCTTCATCAGCTTGCCTGAATAAATAGTGTTTTTAAAAGATGCTAGTCAAATGGATTTAAAAGAATTTATCTCAGAGCTTTTAGGAAAGTAAGGCCATACTTCTATATAGGCATATATCTCTTAACAAAGCCTCTGACAAAGAGGTCTGTACTGCTCTTCCCCATTTTTTCATATTATTTCCCCCTTAGGTTTTACAAGTAATCATTAAGAAAATATGGGGTTTGTTAGCTAATATACGCCTGTATTCTACTCTTGAATTTATTAGGGGAAAAAATTATGAAAAGACATAGTGTTCTCACAGTTCTTCTTGTCTGGCACTCTACACCACTGTTTCCCAAACACTGTTCCACGGCACAGCGATCACCTGGTGTGCCGCAGAAAAACTTCTCTTCCCCCACTTTCTTCCCCCTCCTGCCGAACTCCTGCTGCTGCTGCTTAGGGGAGGAGGAGGAAGGGCCGGGCGGAGGCGAAGAAGAGGAGGCCGGGGCGCCACCTCCTTCGGCTGTTTCCCCAGCCAGCCTCCAATCAAGGGAGGGCGGGGTTCGGAAGCGCAAGTGAGGAGCGCAGTCCGAGGCAGGCCCACCGGCTTCTTCTTTCGAACCGCAGGTAAGAAGGAAAGAAGGAAGGAAGGCAGGCAGGCAACCACGGACCGAGTGAGTGCCTTCCCTTCTGGTGTGGAAGAGCGAGAGAGCCATTCAGGAAGGCAGCCACCTTGGGGTTCTGTGTGGGAAGTTTGGCCCAGTTCTATCATTGGTAGGGTTCAGATTGCTCTTTGATTGTAGGAAAACTATAAATCCCAGCAACTACAACTCCCAAATGGCAAGGTCTATTTCCCCTGAACTCCATCTGCATTCACATTTGGGCATATTGAGTATTCATGCCAAGTTTGGTCCTGATCCAACATTGCTCTCTGGGTGTAGGTGAACTACAACTCCAAAACCCAAGGTCAATGCCCATCAAACTCTTATAGCATTTTCTCTTGGTTATGGGAGTTCTGTGTGGGAAGTTTGTGTCTTTCTACAATTCCTGCCAGGATATCTATGTTGTGTTCATCGAAACAGGCCCAGGTTTCACACTGAGTGTATAAATACATTTAAAAACATATTAACTTTATGTATTACTGTGTTAGAGTGTCATTTTGTGTCATTTTGCTTGGTGGTGTGCCTCAGGATTTTGTAAATGTAAAAAATGTGCCGCAGCTCAAAAAAGGTTGGGAAACACTGCTCTACACAATGCACAGCTTTATATACAGTAGAGCAGGCATGGGCAAACTTCGGCCATCCGGGCGTTTTGGACTCCAACTCCCACAATTCCTAACAGCCTCGGGCATCTTCTTTTTCCCCCTCAGCCTGCAGTAGTCTTGCTTATCTGACATTCTGTCTTATCACACTCTTAGCCAACACCCCCCTTTTCCTCTAGCATTTCCCCTTCAATTAAAGGAGCGCTCCCCAACTCTTTTTCCATCTATATAAATAAAAATGTAATTTTTTTGTGGGATTAGAAAATCCCACAAACAAAGAAGAAAAAAAAGAAAAGGGGGAAAGGAAAGGAAGAGGAAGAAAAGGAAGGAGAGAAGGAAAGAAAAAAAAGGAAGGAAGACAAGCTCTGCATATGATTTTATATTATATTAAAAGGAACATTTACACATATATCACGCAGCATTTAATAAATCTCAAATTTTTAAAAATCTTGGCAAAAGGAAGCAACAATACACTAAAGTTAGGAAACTTAAGAAGCTTTTGATAACTGTTGTTTTTGTTTTTAAAAAGAGATTTAAGCTCATACTTGCACACAACACATTGTCGGTGAGACTGAAGCGCCGTGAACATGATAATCACAGAGTAGTTTCTCGGCGGCGCCTTCACCAGACGACGGAACTTGTCTCCATTGAGACGAATGACGGACCTTTTGCTCGTCCAGTCCATCAACTGGCTCACTTTTTCCGAAAGCACCATCTGGAAGGATAAGGTTGGAGACCAAAGCTTCACTTAGTATTCAGTGAGTCTTGTCTTCAGCTGTTCAATGCAACCAGACAGCATTTATCTTAATTAAATCCTGTTAAGAGCTGGCAAACTGGTTAGTCCTGGGATACATGTGGCTGAAGCTATTTATGGAGTGGGTTTTGTTTTTCTATAGAGAGCAGTTGATAAATACAGGACGTCTACAGGGACAGAACTGAAGATGAAAACAGACCAAGTTTGCAACTCTGCAGAGGTGGCTCTTTCCCATCATAATGTCTTCAGCTCTTCCCATAAAGACGAAATAGTTTCATATTCAATATTGTATTATATTCTGACAGATTGTTATTACCATAGAAAGAAAAAATTAGCTTTAGTTTAGAAGATGAATAGCACCAGACAGGGCTGTAGCCAATTTTTTTTGGGGGGGGGGGCTGAGTCTGAGTGAGAGCGGGTCTACCCTAGCAAACCTTTTGTATTGTTATCCCAATACCCCCATGCATATGGGATATACTGGGCATGGTGATCAGATCATGATATAAATACACATAGCAGTTTAAATAATGTACCAGTAAGGCCTTATCGCGGACCACCCTGAGAATCCCCCCCCCCCCGGGCTACATGCCTGGCACCAGATAAAGATTGCCAATCCTGCATTGACATCCTATAGAAAACACAGGTGCATTTTTGTAAGTTTTAAAAAATGTGGCTTATTAATTAAAAGGTGGAGCTCCCGATGGGTTAAACCCTTGTGCCAGCATGACTGCTGACCGACAGGTCAGCTGTTTGAATCCAGGGAGAGTGGATTGAGCTCCCTGTCAGCTCCAGCTCCCCATGCGGGGACATGAGAGAAGCCTCCAACAAGGATGGTAAAACATCTGGGCAATGTCCCCTGGGCAACGTCCTTGCAGACAGTCAATCCACCCACACCAGAAGCAACTTGCAATGTCGCTCATGACATGAAGAAAATAAATTAAAAGGTGATAGAAAGGAGGACTGAAGTGTTTGAAGGGATTTCAATGGACTGGTTAGTTTAATTCTGTTTTAATATTTTTTATGTTGAGGGTTTTAAATTACATTATGTTCTTCACATTGGGAGCCACTTTTCTTTGTATGTCCTGGAACATACTGTTCTCATTAGACTCCTGAGTGTTTTCTTAATGGACTGGCATTCCGTGTCAAACGATGTACCTCTATTTCTTTTTATACCTGGCAAAGTAACATTTGAAGTTAAGTGATTTTTTAAAATGGGCCACATATATTTATAAACGCGATATTAACTGCCAGCAAGTTGAACGTACAGAATTGTATTATAGATTACCAGTTTGCGAATTCTTTTGATTTAAGGGTCCTGTTTATAAAATCAGTTTCAGCCTTGTGCCATCTGATTCTTTTATTTGATTGCACTTCTGCGTTGTTTACAAATCATTGGACTGACTTGTTGATGTTTTTTGGTCAGATATTGCCCTAAACTTAACACCAACTGCTCTGGGTAGAACTTCAATTTGAGGGAATAAATTTTCTTTCCCTATGGAAACACAGATATAATTGAGGACACTACTCAAGTGTAAAACATATGTAAAGGAGTATTTTAAATTAGTGTCTTTACCCCCTAGAATTTGTAGGCGTGACTTGAGAAACTGCAGGTCACTTCTGGTGTGAGAGAATTGGCTGTCTGCAGGGACATTGCCCATAGATGTTTGATGTTTTACCATCCTTGTGGGAGGCTTCTCTCATGTCCCCACATGGGGAGCTGGAGATGACAGAGGGAGCTCAACCCGCTGTAAGTTGCATTTACTAATAAGTGATATAAATTTTGAACTTGCTGGATTAGTCTTTGTATTTCTAGAAGTCCAACTGAGATTCCCATTTAAGAAAGGACAAGATAGGCCCATAGAAATCTCAAAATCTACTGGGGAAGAGCCCATGCTGGCACTGAAATCCTCAACAGGGAAACAGGGTAACTACTGCCGGAGGGTGATGAAATGGGATGTCCAAGATCATAGATTCTAAGTGCACCCGTATTTCAGGTCTGTAATATGGGGGTGTAAGTGGTGGAATAGAAATATTAATTATTACAAAATCTTTATTCCTATAGATAAACATTATAGCCAGAGCATGTGATATATCTTCTCCTGCATATAGATTAGTTCCTTTCCAATTCGGTTCAGATTTCATGAGAATCTCTAGGCCACCTGAAGCTCTCCCTTTGTTTTTTGTCTTTTGAGCAGTACTAAACCAAATGTCATATATTGGCAGCGAAATAATAAATAGAAAATTAGTTAAATAATGAATCAATGAAAGTAATAAATTAAACTAAAACAATAAAAAGTAAGTGTATTTTAATTTAAAACAATATAATGAATGAATGAATAATAAAGAGAAATAAACAATAGAAATAGTAGAATAAATGAAAATAAGTTAAAATAGTGAATGAATAAATGTAATAAAATTAAATAAATTACTATTGTTTATTTGTTCAGCCATTTCCGACTCTTGATGCCCTCCCTGGACCAGCCCACACCAGTTTTCTGTGGGCCGTGGCAACCCCTAGTTCCTTCAAGGTCAAGCCAGTCTGTGATGACCCTACCCCCTCTTACTTCATATGCTCGGCTGGTGAAGTCATCTGAACCGAAATGACCAAACTCATTGGTTATAGAATGGTTAATACTTTTCACTTATTCATCAGTTTCAATAATACAATGCCAAAACAGTTGCCCCTAAACATCAGTTCCCAATCCTCCTCCCTCTCTCCCTCAAGAATGAAGAATGAAGGTAAATAGTCCAAATCAAATCATATGTTGATATGATTCAACAGACCTCTGTGAGATGAGTGGTCCTAGTCTTCATGGAAATGAGTCACTTACCTTCATCCAGGACTCATTTAAGGTGATGATATATGTAACATTGAAGATATATGCATATTTGTAAGCTTCTATATTTTGGTTGCAGCATAGAACTGATTATAAATATTGATATTATATACCTATTGTAGGTTGTTTCAATTTGATTGTTTGTTGATGTTATGAATTGCATGATTTGACGTATAAAATAGTATGTACACATATCCTGTGTTTAAGGGCTATATAATTGTTAAGAGATAGATTGTTGTATTTGGGTTTGACATTGATATCGACCCAATTTGTAGTTTTGGTTTAACTCTCACTCCATGTCTTGCTGGCGTCTACCTTGCAGGATGTTGAGGATTCCCTTTACTGGCATGAGAAATAAGGGCCACTGTATGGACGTTTGAGCATTCCTTAGCAAATCCCTTTTTCATAAGTAAATGAATTAATTTTTTCCAATCTGAAGCTTTTATTTTATTGTAGTTTTAACATATTCAATATTTAAACATTGTTATACTTAACACTTTCTCTTAACAACTTGTACAGAACATGTATGTCTTAATGCCTATACGCAGGGCTGTCCAACTGCCGGCCCTGCAGGTGTTTGGACTTCAACTCCCAGAAATCCTAGCCAGTTTACCAGCTGTTAGGATTTCTGGGATTTGAAGGCCAAAACACCTGCAGGGCCGGCAGTTGGACAGCCCTGGCCTATAGTATTTCATCCTTCGGCTTCATTACATATTGTCCTATCACCCAGTGCTGACCCTTCACCTCAGACCAGCCAATTATAATACTTATTTTCAAAAATCAGTTGTTGCTATTACAGGTTTGGTCCCTTTACCTTCTATATATACATATGCTATAAATGAAATAATAATAGAAACAATACATGGAAATAATACAATAAAAAATGAAAATAAGATAAAATAATAAAAGGTGTAAAGGAATAAAAGGAATAAAGTTAAACCAGAATGATACAGACTTAAAATAATTTAATTTAAAAATATAAGTAAATGAATAATAATAAATAATAAATAGAATTAATAACGGGAAATAATTAATGAATGTAAAAGTAATGAATGAAATTTAATAATAAATAAATAATAATTAGAATAATAATAAATAATACATAGAAAGAACAACAGGAAATAATGCATGGATGTAAAAGTAATGAAGGAAGTTGAATAATAAATAATAAGAATTATATGAATTATAAATAATACATGGAAAGAACAACTGTAGGAAACAAAGGGTGGTAATAAACGGACACTTCTCTGGGTGGAAAGAGGTGAGAAGTGGCGTACCCCAAGGTTCAGTTTTGGGTCTGTTACTTTTTAATTTATTCATTAATGATCTGGATGTAGGAGTGAATTCTGAGGTAGCAAAGTTTGCAGACGACACTAAATTGTTCAGGGTAGTTAAAAATGAAACTGATTGTAAAGAGCTCCAGAAAGATCTCTCGAAATTGAGTGAATGGGCAACAAAATGGCAAATGCATTTTAACCTAAACAAGTGTAAAGTCATGCGCATCGGGGCAAAGAACCCCAACTACACCTACAAATTGATGGGGTCAAAGCTTTCCGAGACAAACCAGGAAAGGGATCTTGGGGTTTTGGTGGACAGCTCAATTAAGATGTCAACCCAGTGCACAGCAGCAGTGAAAAAAGCAAATTCTATGCTTGGCATGATCAGGAAGGGAATCGAAAATAGGTCAGCAAATGTTGTATTACCTCTCTACAAATCTATGGTGAGGCCACATTTGGAGTACTGTGTACAATTCTGGTCTCCGCACCTTAAGAAGGATATAACGGAACTGGAAAAGGTACAGAAAAGGGCAACAAGAATGATCCAAGGGATGGAGCGGCTCCCTTACTAAATCAAGTCGCAACGCCTTGGTCTTTTCAGCCTTGAAAGACGGCGTTTAAGAGGTGACTTGATCGAAGTGTATAAAATCATGCATGGGATAGAAAAGGTGAATAAAGAAAAATTATTTTCTCTGTCACACAACACTAGGACTAGGGGGCACTCCCTGAAGCTCCAAGGTAGGAAAATTAGGACTAATAAAGGGAAATATTTCTTCACCCAGAGGGTCATTGGGTTATGGAACTCACTTCCAGAAGAGGTTGTGACAGCTGTCAGCCTGAACAACTTCAAGGCAGGATTAGACAGATTCATGGATACCAAGTGTATCGGTAGTTACTGAAAAGGACATTCAAGTGCCACCTCGGAGTTGGTTGAGGTAGGCAGGATTTCCCTGGGTTCTGGTTGTGGGGGGTCGGGAGCAGGTCAGGGTTTTGCCCTCCCTTCTGCTCGAGATCCCCGTGTACAACTGGTGGGCCACTGTGTGACACAGAATGCTGGACTAGATGGGCTGAGGTCCGATTCAGCATGGCTCTTCTTATGTTCTTAACGGGAAATAATGCATGAATGTAAAAGTAATGAATGAAACTCAACAATGAATAATAATAATAATAATAATAATTACATGGACATAATGCATGAATGTAATAGTAATGAAGGAAATTCAATAAATGATAATAATGAGAATAATAATAAATAATACATGGAAAGAACAACAGGAAATAATTCATGAATGTAAAAGTAATGAATGAAAATCAACAATAATAATAATAATAATTACATGGAAATAATGCATGAATGTAAAAGTAATGAAGGAAATTCATCAATAATAAATAAGAATAAGAATAATAAATAATATATAGAAATAATAATGGGAAATAATGCATGAATGTAAAAGTAATGAAGGAAATTCAACAATGAATAATAATAATTAGAATAATAATAAATAATACATGGAAAGAATAACTGGAAATAATGCATGGATGTAAAAGTAATGAAGGAAACTCAACAATAAATGAATAATAATAATTAATAAGAAATAATAACTGAAAATAAGGCCTGGCTGTAAAAGTAATGAATGGAACTCCAGCCTCAGGCGAAGGCCTGCCGTACACGCGTCCTCACCTCCTTCTTCTTCTGCCCTCCGACGCCCAAGGCGGCCAGGCACAGAGCCGCGAAGCCCAGGCCCAAAAGCCTGAGGAGATGAGGCGCCGCCATGACAGTCTCCGTCGCCTTTCCCCTCACAGAGACGCCGCCCCGCCTCACGCCGCGAACCCTGCGCCCATTGGCCGCGCTGAGAGCCGGGCCGGCCTCGGATTGGTCCGGCGCCACTTCCTCTACCTCCCCATTGGTCCGATCGACCCCCTGCCCACCGGTCCAACTTTTACTTTTGGGCTCCAAGTGAAAGCGAGGGCGGGGGGGGCGTGGCCAGCGGGGCTGCCCTTGACGAATCAGAATAAGGCAACCCGTTGCGGAGTGATTGGCCGACTGAGGGGGAGGCGGGCTTTCGGGGAATGATTGACAACGAAGTAGAGCAAAGTGTGTAAGCAGCGGGAAGGGAGGGAAATAAGGTTTTGCCTGGGGAACTCAGGGAGACTGGCCTCTGTGTGCAGCTTGGAAAAAGCCCTTTGATTCGGGCAGGCTTTTAAATAAGGGGATTCCTAAGGGGCTGCTGTGAAAGTATCACGGCTTTGAAAGGGACTATCTGTATATCTGTATACCTTTATAAAACGGAATGTTTGTATGTGTGTATGTGTGTATGCGGAGGGCGGGAGGGCAGAAGGGCGGAAGCAGCCACTTTCACAGGCCAGGGCGGATATGTGGCAGCCACTTTCACAGGCCACAGCGACCAGCGCGGGTGATGGACCTGCACCAAACTTGGTACACATAACCCCCCTAACCCCCTTTACGTCCTGGCGCGGGTCGGGGACATGACCCACGGATTATGGGATTTGTAGTACTTTCCAACACTTTGGTTCCCACAGACCACTGAGGCCACCAAAAAGGACCAATACAGACCACACTCAGCACACACAGGCCCCATGACCCACTCTACGTCCTGGTGCAGTTCGGAGGAGGGTGGACCATGGATGATGGGACTTGAAGTGCCTCTACTCACTTCCCAAGTCCGCTGCAACCCTCATCCAATCACTGATCGAGACCAAACTTGGCACACATAACCCCCATGACTGCATTCATGTCCTGGTGAGGTTTGGGGGAGGACTGACAATGGATGATGGGATTTGTAGTACTTTTACACCCCTCTCCCACAGACCACTGTGGCCCCCAACAAACACCGAGAAAGTCCACACTTGGCACACAGAGCCCTAGTGACCCAGTCCACATCCTACTGAAGTTTGGAGGGGGACAGAACATGGATGATGGGACTTGCAGTACCTTCCCTCACTTCCCAATCCTGCTACAAACCTAATCCAATGACTGATCAACACCAAATCTGGCACACAGAGCCCTCATGACCCACTCTACAGCCTGGTGCAGTTTACTGTGAGACAGACCACGGATGATGGGACTTGGAAGTACCTTCACTCACTTCCGAAAAAGAATGCATCCCTCATCCATTCACCAATACAGACCAACTTAGCACACAGAGCCCCCATGACCCAATCTACTTCCTTCTTCACTTTGGGGGGGTGTGGTACAGATATTTTGGTACTTGCACTACCTTCATTAATTAAATGATACCACTGCAACTCCCAATAATGATGGATCAAGACCAAACTTGGCACACAGAGTTTGGTCCCACTCTACATGACCCACTCTACATCCTGCTGTGCTTCACAAATAACCCGGGCAGGGCCGGGTCCCCAAGCTAGTCTATATATATAAAGGAACAGTCCTCATGTGAAGACTACCTCAAACAGAGAAACCTTACAACGCAGAAACACAAAACTTGCCAACAGAAATAGGCCTCAAGCAAGGTACGTTTGTAGCAAAGAAACTTTCCCCCAAACCTAACAGGCACCCAAACCAACGAGTAAAACAACCCTACATTTCCCAGCATCCTCCGGGGCTGCAAGCAAATCCCACTGACCGACATCGGCCCACACAAAATGGAGAGAGGAAGAGTAACCATAGCAACGCTGGCAGGAGCCATCCAAGGCTAGGATAGAATGCTGAGAGATTTCAGTTGTCTGTTGGTGTTTGAGGGTTAAACTGTCAAAACCAAACTCTATGAGGGAGCAATTCTCCAGCAATTCCTACCCACACAACACAACACAACTTCCAATCACAACCCATCCCACCAACCTTACGGGACCCCGTACACACAACACCTACCACCATCACAAACAAAAACCATTCCTTCCACACAGACAGAAACTGACCCAAAAGACAAGCCATGCCTTATAAAAATAACAGCATCGGACGACACACTCCCAACGCTACATACATCAAACAAAAAAGGGCAGAATACACGCCAGAACAGAAACACACTGCGCAGCAGAGACACAGACAACAGGTCACTGCACGACGCACAGCTGAGAACCAAATGCAAAGAACTGCACGACAAGAAGAAGCGCGCAGCCAGGAACAACAAAGAAGCAGAAATGCAACACAACAGCAGTGCGCAAGGAGCGCAGAAACACGACGTCGCAACACAGAAAACAAACTTCAAAAACACCACAACCAATTCCACCGCCTAGCCTTCAGATACAACGCTGCAGAAGACTACAGCATGGTGCCAGAGGCCGACATTGGCACCCTAACGCACATCTGCACACACTGCAAAGCCCTGAAATACCCAGCAGAAACAACAGGAATGTGCTGCCTAGCCGGTAAAGTTTCTCTACCACCACTTGCCACTCCTCCACAACCACTACAGACTTTGCTGAGTGGACACACTCCAGAATCAAAACACTTCCTCCGCTATATAAGACAATACAACTCATGCTTCCAGATGACATCATTTGGAGCACACATAGAAAAGTGCGCAATTCATGCCTACCAGACCCCACCAAGACCCTAAGTAACATCATTTCCAACCCTTACATCTCGCATCTCCTAAATAGGGCACAGCAACGCGTGCCGGGTACAGCTAGTATAATATATAATAGTATATAATATTATATACTAATACAATAGTACTATTAATAATTATCTATTACATATAATAAAAGTCAGTGTTTGCACTGGGCGGTTGGGCCGAGCGACGGGAGGAATATGTGCCAGCGTTTCGATTGGCTGCCACTCCGGGATTATTTGCATAAATGGCTCTGACTGGCCAGCCTCAGAACTCCAACCCTCTAAGGCACCAGACAGAGGAGATTGGTTGCCACTGAGGGAAAATTTGCATAACGGACTCTGCATGGCCAACATCCAAAATCTCAAAGGTGCCAGAGAGTGCACTTTAAAAAAAGGCTTCCTTCCACTGATTTAACAAACTAGGCCTCACCCTGATTTGGCAGTAAGGCTTCCTCTACTTGATTTCCCAGACTAGGCCTCACCCTGATTTGCCAGTAAGGCTTCCTCTACTTGATTTTCCAGACTAGGCCACAACTAGATTTGCCAGTAAGGCTTCCTCTACTTAAATTTCCCAGACTAGGCCACAACCTGATTTGGCAGTAAGGCTTCCTCTACTTGATTTCCCAGACTAGGCCACAACCTGATTTGGCAGTAAGGCTTCCTCTACTTAATTTCCCAGACTAGGCCACAACCAGATTTGCCAGTAAGGCTTCCTCTACTTGATTTTCCAAACTAGGCCACAACCATAT